>CM065127.1:790000-1340000 GCA_033026305.1 Cirrhinus molitorella
TGAACAAACATACTGCGGTAGAAAAATAAAAAAATAAATATTGTATATAACAAATGATATAGGTAAGCAACATCACACGAACAAGCACCATTACGACTGCAAATGCAAATTTAATGCAACAGCAGTTCAATAAACTAGTAGTTAATATTAACGGACTTACATTTTAGACGCATCATTGGCCGTTTTACTAACGAAAATAGTTCTAAGCAAAATCACAACACTGGTGGTTCGATTTCATATTTAAAAAATTATTTTTATTTTTCCAACATTTAGATTTCTATGTTTAAAAGGTAAAACATTAATCGTCTAACATTATGCATTTGCAATTTTACTGTCTAAGTGCATTTTTGGGACCTCTTCATTAAACAGTCAGAGTAAATGCATTTAAATGGCACTTTTGATGCAGGTTCGGTTTTTCCTCTGCAGTTTGTTGACACTGATTTAATTTGAATGGTAACAGCTATAGAGTCTAATTATTCAAACTGAATGTATTGATAAAATTGAAGAATTTTACGTAAATGATGGACATGTACATTTAGTATGGTTAGGAAAATATTGCCCTTCATAAAGTGAAAAAGTGTCCTAGAAATCAATTTAAGGCAAATATCACAAATATGCTGTTTAAAGAAAGACCTCATAGAGCAGATGAGACTATTGCTTCAAAATGGATTACATTTACGCCAAAGAACAAAAGTAAAACATTTTTGGACAAGTCAATTTTTTACTCATGCACATGTCAACACTGCAAATAATTTTCATCTCGTCTTGTTTCTAGACAAAATATCTAAATATTCTTAGATCAAGAAGGATTTTCTAGACAAGTAAACATTATTGTCTTGTTTTCAGAAATAAGAAGTCAAAATTAAGTGAGTTTTTGCTTGAAACAAGCAATAATCTGCCAATGGGGTAAACTAAATAATCTTATTTCAAGCAGAAGACTAGATTATTTTGCTTACCCCATTGGCAGATTATTGCTTGTTTCCAGCAAAAACTCAATTTTAATTAATTTTTCCTGAAAACAAGACAATAATTTTTACTTGTCTAGAAAATCCTTCTTAATTTAAGAATTTTTAGATATTTTGGCTGAAAGCAAGACAAAAAAATCAAAGTAAGAAAAGCATTTTTTCCAGTGTAGAAATCAATTTAAGGCAAATATCACAAATATGCTGATTAAAGTAAAACCTCATAGAGCAGTGATGAGACTATTGCTTCAAAATGGATTACATTTACACCAAAGAAAAAAAAAGTAAAACATTTTCGGACAAGTCAATTTTTTACTCAGACAAGTGAATGAATAAATGCACGTGTCAACACTGCAAAAAATTTTCTATCTTAGATTTTTTGTCTTGTTTCTAGACAAAATATCTAAATATTCTTAAATCAAGAAGGATTTTCTAGACAAGTAAACATTATTGTCTTGTTTTCAGAAAAAAGTAGTCACAATTAAGTGAGTTTTTGCTTAAAACAAGCTAAATAATCTTATTTCAAGCAGAAGACTAGATTATTTTGCTTACCCTATTGTTTCAAGCAAAAACTCACTTAATTGTGACTTCTTTTTTCTGAAAACAAGACATTAACGTGTACTTGTCTAGAAAATAATTCTTGATTTAAGAATTTGTAGATATTTCGGCTGGAAACGAGACAAAAAATCTAAGCTAGCATTTTTTGCAGTGAAAGCTTAATGTGAAGCCCTGGTTAATGCATTGATGGGAAGCTCCTTAGTTTATTGCATTGTTAATTTTAAACAAAACCTTCTTTTGTAAACATCCTGAATTCACAGATTTGTGTTTTTTCTCCGCAGATATCAACGAGTGCGAACTGAGCGACAAGCTGTGCAGGAACGGTCAGTGTGTGAACATGGTCGGACGCTATCAGTGCTCCTGCAACACCGGCTACAAATCCACCGAAGACAGACTGTCATGCATTGGTAAGACATACAGATGCTCACCGCTCATATTAAAGGTGGCATTTCCCACATAAATCACTGTGTTTCCCTTGACGTCATTCGTGCTGTGAGTCCAGACTCAAACAATCCTAATTGAGTTTGTTGTTACTGTTTCCTGTGCTTTAAACGGGCTGCTTCCGTTTTTAAGTCGGTGTTCTCGTTCTATAATCAAGGGAAATTTCAAAATCACCATTTTTAGAGCCGAAAGTCACATGAGTGTGTGAAAATGTCCACCTCAAACCAGAGATATACATTGCCACTCAAAAGTTTGTGATCATTAAGATTTTTAATGTTTTTTTTTTTTAAAGTCTCTTATGCTCATCAAAGTTCCTTTTATTTGATCCAAAAAATTATGAAATATTATTGCAATTCGAAATAACTTTTTTTTATTTGAATATACTTTAAAATATAATTTATTTCTGTGATGCAAAGCTGAATTTTTATCAGCCATTACTCCAGTCTTCAGTGTCACATGATCCTTCAGAAATCATTCTAATATTAAAATTAATATTTTGCTAAAACAATTAACATTTTGCAGATTCTGAAAGGGGGGGTGTACACTTTTGACCTCAGTTGTAAATCAAACTAAAATAAAAGAAATAAAAATAAAAATAAGAACAATTAAATCATAAAATGTTAAAAATAAAAACCATCACAATCAAATACTTAAAAAAAACAATTAAATATTTAGTTTCTTTACTTACATGTTTTGTAATTTTGTAAACAAACACACAGAGAATTATGTGTTTTTAATTATTAAAATATTGAAATATTAACTTAATTTCTCAAAGGGAATATTAGAATATTATTACTTTTATTAGCAATGTTGGAAACATTATTTTTTTATTAGAATCTGTGATACTTTTATCAAGATTCTTTGATTAATAAAAAGTTAAAAAAAAAAGAACAGCATTTATTCAAAATAGAACAATATAAGTCTTTACTATCACTTGGTGAATAAAAGTATTAATTTCTTTCAAAAAGAAAAAAAAAATTACTGACCCCAAACTTCAAACAAGGTGTTTATTATTACAAAAGTTTTCTATTTTAAATAAACGCTGCTCTTTTTAACGTTTTATTCATCAAAGAATCCTGAAAAAAGTATGACAGGTTCCAAAAAAGAATTAATCTATTTATATTAGAATGATTTCTGAAGGATCATGTGACACTGAAGACTGAAGTAATGATGCTGAAAATTCATCTTTGCATCACAGGAATAAATCATATTTTACATTTTATTAAAATAGAAAACCACTATTTTAAATTGCATTAATGTTTCACAATATTACAGTTTTTTTCTGTATTTTTAATCCAATAAGCACAGCCTTGATGAGCAGAAAAGTCTCCTTAAAAAGCATTAAAAATTTTAACGAAACGCGTAAAGTGAGGGGAGATTTTCCACTATTTAATCGATCGCGGATAGATTCGTTATCTCGGGCGGTGATTAAAAAAAGTGTAAGAAGATAATAGTACAAAAATGTACCACCAAATATACTTGGCGGCCATTAATATACCTGGGAGGCCTGCCTAGGGTTGCCAACTTCTGCAAAGGAAAGTAAGGGACAATCTTCGTTCTTTATAGAAAAATAAGGGACATTATAAGGGACACTTTAATTAAATGCTAAAATGAATCTCAGACATAAACACATTTTTTTTAACCTATTTGTGTACAATTTAATTCTAAAAAGAATTATGTCGTATAAAAATGTCACACACCATACACACAAACCACGTACATATGAGTAAATTATTTTACCACCATAAAATGGAACAAATTGTTCTTTTGAATGCATTTTGTAATTTTTATTTAAAAGTGCGTTAATCTTTTAACAACTGTAATTCAGTACAGTAAGTACAGGATTTGATAAACTCATTTTATATGAACAGAAACGAATTAAATTTAGACATGCATGTGGAAATGTTACTTTACAGTAAATGTAGAAATGTTCGTTTTTTTGTTCCACATTTTTATGAACAATGCAAACAAAAGTGCAAAAATTTAACAGATTAAATTGCAAAAGATTTTAAGTTTTTCTTTCTTTGCTTCTCAAAGCCCACTCATTTTTTCCATGAGTACTACTACTCACTTCTTGAGATATAAAATCACTTCTAGAGGATAAAATATATATATATACTCTGCATGTACACTGCCGTTCAAAAGTTTGGGATCAGTAAATTTTTTTAATGTTTTTTAAAGAAGTCTCTTCTGCTCATCAGGGCTGCATTTATTTGATCAAAAATACAGAAAAAAGCAGTAATATTGCAAAATGTTATTACAATATAAAATAATGTTTTTTACTTCAATATACTTCAAAATATAATTTATTCCTTTGATGCAAAGCTGAATTTTCATCAGCTGTTACTCCAGTCTTAAGCGTCACGTGATCCTTCAGAAATCATTCTAATATACTAATTTATTATTAGGATTATCAATGTTGTGCTGCCAAATATTGATTCTTTTTTTCAGGATTGTTTGAAGTTAAAAAAGCATTTATTCAAAATACAACAATGTAAATCTATGCTATCATTTTTTGTTTTTTATTAGTTTAACACATCCTTGGTGAATAAAAGTATTAATTAAAAAAAAAAAAAAAAAAGAAAGAATAAAAATTGACTGACCCCAAACTTTTGAACGGCAGTGTGGATTATACGGGACAAACTGCGTTCCATATGGGATTAATACGGAACGCTGCTTTTATGTCTTAAATATGGAACGATTATTATACGGAGCGGTTTGCAACCCTAGGCCCTCCCAGGTAAAGTCTATGTGTGGGAAGCACTGCAGCCAGTGATGTGTAAATGTGACTCAGGTGACACATGTGTGTGTTTCAGATATTGATGAATGCACCATTGAGAACGGCGGCTGTGAGACGTTCTGCACGAATTCGGAGGGGAGCTATGAGTGCAGCTGTCGCCGCGGTTATGCCCTCATGCCCGACCTCAGGAGCTGCACAGGTGACACACACATCCTACACATTACACACACATCAGGGCTCTACAGAGCCACCATTTTACTCGCATTTGCGACTGAAAACCACGGCGTGTGACTGAAAAAATATTTAGGAGCAGCTGTGCGACTGACCCGATCAGCGTATTTGTGTTTGAGTAATGCATCACAGACATATCTGACCAATCCTTTCAGAAAAAAAAGGAAAGAGTTTAATTAAGAGATTCATTGTGCAGTAGAGAGATGCATTAATTGTAATGAAACTTTGTCAAACTGCAATGAACAGCTTTTAATCATTTTTAAGCCAGTTTGTAAATGAGATATTATTTAATAAAACAGTTAAATAAATAAACAAGGAGTTAAAGTGACTTACACTAACTATTGTCTAACAGCATTGGCCGATTTGGCTCTATTTCGTCGTCAAAAATGATCCAGAGATGCTTTCCGTTCATAAAGACAGTCACTTGCGTCATTTGCTGAATGAATCAGCTGTTCGAACGAATCAAATGAATATGATTCAGTAATTAAATCACTGACTTACCAGCAGTTGTTTCATTTTTAAAGTATATTTTCAGTGATTTAACCCTTTAACTGTCACTCTCTATTGTGAACATAGACATGAAAATGCACTATCCAAATGTAATTTTTTATAATTCATGAACTAAAAACGTTTTGTAATATGATTTTCATGTACAGTTTCCATGATAATGCAATGTCTGATTTTAAAATGGTTTCCAAAGGATGAATTTTGAAATTTTAAGTCTTCAAGTGATCTATAATTTCTTATGATTTCTAAAGCGTGATAGAAAAAAAAGGCAACAAAGAAAGTCTTTTTGTGAAAAAGGTCTGAACTCCTGTTATGAAGTACATTTTTTGTGGTGCACTCTTGTCATAAATTATTCTATTACTTTTCCTACATAATTTGTAACACAAAACAGTGGTAAAATATCAATTTAGTCCAACGATATATAGTTTGTCATGATTAGATTAGGATTTATTTGAAATATGCTGAAGTAAACGTAGGTGTCCTGGTGACGGGACGGTGATAGTTAAAGGGTTAAATAATTTAATATTTCTGTGTTCAAAACGGCATATTTAAAACATTAATCTCAACATGAATTTATGCATTTGATTGCCCTCATGGCTCTTCTGAGCCTCATTAAACATGAAAATACACTTATAAGCCACTTTTGTGTTTTTCTGTGCCCTGTAGTACAAATAAATTTAGTTAATACTGATTTAATTTGATTGATAACTTGTGCTTATTCTACTTGCTCTGATTCTGCTCTTTTAGTTAGACATATAGAGATTATAAATATATATATTTTTAAATTTAACATAAAAGATTACATACTTTTAACAAAAAGTGCCATTATAAAGGTAAAAACAAAATGCACCAGATTTTTTTTTATTGTTGATTAGATGGTGCTCCTAAATTTTTGACTGTGCTCCTAAATGTTTTAAGTACTCCTAATAATAAAAGTAAGCGTAGAGCCCTGACTCATGCTGTACTGACCTCTGGCTGCTGTTGTGTGTGTGCAGATATCGATGAGTGTGAGGACAGTCCTGACATCTGTCACGGCGGTCAGTGCACCAACATCCCCGGTGAATTCCAGTGCCTGTGTTTTGACGGCTTCATGTCGTCTGAGGATATGAAGTCATGTCTAGGTAAAGCACACACTCATTCATTAATGATGCTGAGTCAGCATTCATCACACAAACACCTGCATGCATATTTGGACATGTCCTGTGGTAACACTATAGTCAGGGTTCCCACAGCTCATGGAATTTCTGGAATATCATGGAATTTTAAAAGGTCTATTCCAGTCATTGAAAGTCAGGAAATTTAATATTTTTTTGGTCCAAGTCATGGAATATCATGGATTTTTGTTTGTTGCTTTAAATATTTATTTCTATTTATTAAAATGTAACTTTTATATACCGTTTTTTTATCGCATTGTTTTACACTTTTTGCCTATCTTTATGGTTAGGCTATTTTTCAGTGCCATTTTATTCCCTTTCCGCACGTCAACTGACAATCACTGAAGTCAAATGCAGTCACCAGGCTGTAGCTGATAACTAAGGCAAACATGCAGGAAAATGTACATTTCAAGAGCTTTGGCTATAAAATGACCACTTCAAAGACTGGCTGTGAAAAGCAAAAACTAAATGTGAAGAAATAAAAAAAATTGAATGATGAACTTGATTACAAACAGAAAATCCTTCAGATTGTTTAACCTCTGAAATCATAAAAAACAAATTAATTTGTGTAGAAATAATACAGAAAAAGGTTTCCGCCACTAAATAAAAAATAAAAAAAGGTTATTGTGACTTATCTTACAATTCTGACTTATTTTCTCACAGCTGCATGATACAAACTCGCAATTCTGACTTTTTTTCTTTTGAATTGTGAGATAAACTCGTAATTCCCAGAAATAAAGTCAGAATTGTGAAAAAGTTGAATTTGCGAGTTATAAAGTCAGAATTGCATGTTTTATCTTTATCTCTTTTTTATTTAGTGGCAGAAACGGGCTTCCATAGTTTTGTACTAAAAACATCTGTAAACAAGTAAATAAAGCTTGCAAATGAGTGGATCCCTTCATTATAGGTCATGGAAATTCAGCTTTTTAATCAGTGAAAGTCAGGGAAAAGTCAGGGAATTTGACATTTGGCTTCGAGTGGGAACCCTGAATAGTATTCTTTGAAGTACACTAGAGGACTGTGTGCATAACAAAGCGCAGGGTTTTTCAAAAACGATGTTGATGAGCTGATAAGAAGCTAACAATGAATTACAGTTGGGGTCCAAACTTTTTTAATTTGAAGATCTGTGTAAATTTAACTTGTTTTGTCTTCTGGGAAACGTAACTGTTTTCTGTAGCCTCTGAGGGGCAGTACTAAATGAAAAAATATGATATTTAGGCTAAATTTAGGCATTCTGTTCAAAAGTTTTAACCGGTGTTAATTTCGTTGACGAATAATTTTCGTCAAAAACTTTGTCAACGACATTTTTTTCACAGACGAAAACGGAACAATAACGAACTAAAATTCTTCTTGAATGACTAAAACTACACAAATCTACTGGCATTTTCGTCAATGAATAAAAACGAGACGATTTGGAAAGAGATTCTTTTGCATAGTAGGAGGTTAGATGCGGGACACAAGCTAAAATACACTTGCTGCACGTATAATAAAACACTCAAAAATGTGAATATGTGGGAGAAGTGCAGACATATGGATAAATTTTACGGCGCAAGAGAGAACTCAATTGGGTCTTGTTTTCTGAGCGCAGACACTGAAGCAAACACACAGAAAATACAGCTCACACTCTTTCACTTTGCAACTGAGAAATACACACAAAATGATCTTGAATTGTCCGTTTTGACGAGTATTCACATAAACACAGCCGATTACGTCTTAAATGAACGTAAACAGTTGAGAGAAAGTGTATCAGTGCATTGCATCCATTTCATTGGGTTTTAAAGGGACAGCAGCCACATTTAGTGTCTATTGTCCGAGTCACTGATGTTCATCAAGCAACAAAAGAAAGACAGAAAACCACACACTGCTCTCGACTGAATCACTTACGGAGCCCTAAAGATGAATCTAAATTCATTTATAGAAATAAACATGTCTGTTTGAAAGAATGAAGAATATGGTAAACAAGTGACTATAAAGAATGCATCATTAGCCGATATAACCATTGGGATTACATTCAGAAGAAGACCATGTTCTTTATGAGAAGTGGGTTTATTTCATTTTAATATTAAGGCATGTTGTGTATCACCGCAGTTAAATTGTGTTTATCATGATTAAACCTTAATATCAAACCTATAAGATGAGTTTGGGAATTTTAGAGAAATGCTTAATAAATGCACTGCACTGTAACTAAACCCATTACATTTTAGCCGAATAAATTTACTGTAGATTTAGTCGACTAAAATCTTATGATATTCAGTCGACTAAAACTAAAAACAATTCAGATGACTAAAATATGACTAAAACTAAATGGCATTTTAGTCAAAAGACTACGACTAAAACTAAATCTAAATATGCTGTCATAATTAACACTGCCCTTAATGCATGTTTTTTCCTTCTGGAGCATCAGTGAGTGTTTGAACCTTCTGTAATAGTTGCATATGAGTCTCTCAGTTGTCCTCAGTGGGAAAAGATGGATCTCAAAATCACACAGTCATTGCTGGAAAGGGTTCAAATACACAAAAATGCCGGAAAACCAAAGAAGGAGGATTTTTCTGAAGAACAGCAGACAGTTTAACTGTTCAGGACAAACAAGGGACTCATGAACAACTATCACTAAACAAAAAACAGCTGTGAATCATTCAGGAAACAACACAGTATTAAGAATCAAGGTCATTTTTATAAATTCAACTATTATTTTCTCTTGTGGACTATGTTGTAAACATCTTTTATGTGAAATATCTTATTCAGGTCAGTGCTAAATAAACAATAACATGCATTTTGTATGATCGCTCTTATTTTGCTAAAATAAATAACATTTAGCAGATTCTGAAAGGAGGAGGTAAACTTTAATCAAAATAAAATGCTAAAAACAAATAACTCATAATGTTAGAATAAAAACCATCACAATCAAATACTTACTCAAATGATACAGTGTTTTATTTATTTACTTGCATGACTTGCAATTTTAATCAACTTTTGCGAATGCACGTCCGGATTTTGCTGAGTTTGATGTGTTCCTGGGTCGACATATTTTATAACATAACATAAAAATGTTAATAAAATAAACCTAACCTTTCCCATGAGTAATCCCTAAAATCAGAGGAAATGATAGATGAATGACACTGATGTACAAGCACCAAACACTGATTATAAGCCTAAATTTCACAAAAACTAGAGGAAATGTCATCATACTGAATGGGACAAACCATTCCTTTTTGAGGGGGTCTTTTCTAGTGGGTAACTTAGTTGACAATGATTTTGAAGTTATATCAAAATAAACACTTGTTATTTTTGAAACGCACACGCAAATGTCGATAACCTAATCTAACTAAAGATAAAACTATGAAAGTGATTTATATTTGAGTTCATTTTCATGCTTAAATGAACAGTAGAATGAGCAACTTTATTAAATCGGACAGCTGAATACAAGGGTTTTATGTGATAAGAACATAATTTCATTTTTTTTTTTTTTTTTTGACTTTTTTTTTTTATTTTGATGTAGCAGCATAAACAACAGTACATTATTTCAGACAGATGTAATAACACTGTTCTCTGCCAATCATTTTTTCTCTTTTTTAAAACAATTCAAAACAGAATAACAAACCAAATCAAATTAAAAATAGTAATAACAATAATCATTTTTACAATTCGGGGGAGGTCAGATATAAACGTAATAATCATACTCCATACTGAATAATGTTTAGTGTTTGTTCCTGGTATATAATGGAAAGTGTGGGGAAGACATCCCATTAATTTCACAATATTTTTCAGCCAGAAAAGAAGGGTCAATTATTTTATACATCCACAAATTCTGGATATAATGGCTTTATATATTTGATCCATTTAGACCAAACTTTTCTGAAGGCGAAGCGAAAAAGTAATCTTTTCCATAACATAAATATAATTTACTATATCCATCCACTCTTGTGTTGTGGGGGGATCAGGATGAACATCATTTTTTAACAAAAGATTTGACTTTTTCAACATATAGTAGTGTATTTGGGAAAAATATAATTGTGTACTAGACAATTAAGCATCAGGGCTTTATATTGATAAAAAATTAGGGCTGTCAAACGATTAATCACGATTAATCACATCCAAAATAAAAGTTTACATACAATATGTGTGTTTACTTTGTATATTTATTATGTACATATAAATACACACACACACACACACATGTATATATTAAAACTAAATATTTATATGTATATATATTTATACCTGTATACAATTTAATTATAAATAAATATAAATATTTTAGATATAAATCTAAAATATTTTTCCTTAATATATACATGCATGTGTGTGTATTTATATATACATAATAAATATACACAGTACACAAATATATAGTATGCAAACATAAACTTTTATTTTGGATGTGATTAATCGCGATTAATCGTTTGACAGCCCTATAAAAAATATATAAAAATATACTTCACGGACATGAGATGTACCCACAATTATAGAATGAGCCTTATACATTCATACAGTGCATGCGTTCTCTAATCGAATCTGTGTGTGTGTCAGATGTGAACGAGTGTGAGCTGAATCCAAACATCTGTCTGAGCGGGAAGTGTGAAAACACAAAGGGCTCGTTCATCTGTCACTGTGACCTCGGCTTTTCTGTCAGGAAAGGAACGACCGGCTGTACAGGTGAGACGCCCTTCACACACACACACACACACACACACACACACACACACACACACACACACACTAAATTGCTGACTCTACTAAAAGGCAGCTGTTGGAACATTTATTAGAAATGCATCCTAGTTATCACTCTTCAGTGCTTCATCCTAGTGTACATCTGTCATGCATAAACTATTATAGCTTTTGCTCATGTTCTGAATTAGATTTTATTTTAAATTTCCTGTTGTCGATTTATTGTGAAAGTTTTAGTACTTTTGTTTGTCACTTTTATCAGTTTAAACTCTATCATTTTAATAGTTTTAATTTTATTTCAGTTTTCATTAGTCATTTTAGTGTTCAGCTTTCCTTGCCAGCATTTTTTTTTTTTTTTGAAAAGTTGTGAGCCATCACCAGGATTTTTTATAATTTTTTCGCAGAATTTTATGACTTTGTTGTATGAATATCTGAGCATGCAATGTGTCAAAACAAAGAACCTCTGCTTTTAAACAAAAAAACATGTTTTATTCTAGCTTCATGCATTCTT
Organism: Cirrhinus molitorella; assembly: GCA_033026305.1. Taxonomy (NCBI): domain Eukaryota; kingdom Metazoa; phylum Chordata; class Actinopteri; order Cypriniformes; family Cyprinidae; genus Cirrhinus; species Cirrhinus molitorella. Next base: position 801,773 of record CM065127.1, read on the forward strand.
TTTTATATCAACACTTGAATGTGGGCAAGTTTCATTAAATAAGTGTCATTTTGAACAAAAAGCTGAGATAATGGCGTTTTTATAAAAGACTACGTCTGGATTTGATTCAGAATTATGATCAAAATATAGGCAAGTTGATCACTTCCATCAACACATCCAAAGCTTTCATGGTCCTAAACCGCTTCCTGACAATGATTTCATTCGGTAACATTAAGCAGTTTCGATTTCTATGCTGTTTAATGTCTGATGATTGCATTATTTCACATGTGCATCTGCTTACATACGTTATCTTTCTGCTTCTTCACCGTTTTGATTTGGACATTCAGTACTCTTTCAGAAGATGCATAATAGCGCCCCCTTCTGAATTTTGGGTCTGTCACATTGCTTTGGGTCCACTGCTCGCTGCAGAAGTTAAAAATCGTTCAACTTCTCAAGTGCCATCGCAGGCGTCAGCCAATCAAATCGCTTTATGCAAATATACTAGTGCAGATGCTAGCCAATCGTGTTTGTGTTGTGGTCCAAGCTTGATGTGATTGGCGGATGGTTGCTAAGCGTCAGACATGCCCTCCGTCAAGCGTTAATGCTCTGTTAGGCTTATTTATTTCACTTTTTGTTGTGAAAGGGCTTTTACATTAGCTAAAAATTGAGCTTTTTATATTAAAAACAAACAAGCAAGCCCTGTCCAGATTTAAAAAGTAATACAAAAGTAATGTAATGCATTACTTTCCATAAAAAGTAGCTAAGTAACGTAATTACCTGCTTTTTTAGGGAGTCGTTACTCCCTAAAAAAGCAGGTAATTACGTTACTTAGCTACTGTAGTAGTGCGTTACAATATTGTAACGCACTACTTTCCATAAAAAGTAGCTAAGTAACGTAATTAGTTACTTTTTTACGGAGTAACGCAATATTGTAACGCATTACTTTCCATAAAAAGTAACATAGTAACATAATTAGTTACTTTTTAAGGGAGTAACGCAATATTGTAACGCATTACTTTCCATAAAAAGTAACAAAGTAACGCAATTACCTGCTTTTTTAGGGAGAAACGCAATATTGTAACGCACTACTTTCCATAAAAAGTAGCTAAGTAACGTAATTAGTTACTTTTTTACGGAGTAACGCAATATTGTAACGCATTACTTTCCATAAAAAGTAACATAGTAACATAATTAGTTACTTTTTAAGGGAGTAACGCAATATTGTAACGCATTACTTTCCATAAAAAGTAACAAAGTAACGTAATTACCTGCTTTTTTAGGGAGAAACGCAATATTGTAATGCACTACTTTCCATAAAAAGTAACAAAGTAACGTAATTACCTGCTTTTTTAGGGAGAAACGCAATATTGTAACGCACTACTTTCCATAAAAAGTAGCTAAGTAACGTAATTAGTTACTTTTTTACGGAGTAACGCAATATTGTAACGCATTACTTTCCATAAAAAGTAACATAGTAACATAATTAGTTACTTTTTAAGGGAGTAACGCAATATTGTAACGCATTACTTTCCATAAAAAGTAACATAGTAACATAATTAGTTACTTTTTAAGGGAGTAACGCAATATTGTAACGCACTACTTTCCATAAAAAGTAGCTAAGTAACGTAATTAGTTACTTTTTTACGGAGTAACGCAATATTGTAACGCATTACTTTCCATAAAAAGTAACATAGTAACATAATTAGTTACTTTTTAAGGGAGTAACGCAATATTGTAACGCATTACTTTCCATAAAAAGTAACATAGTAACATAATTAGTTACTTTTTAAGGGAGTAACGCAATATTGTAACGCACTACTTTCCATTAAAAGTAACTAAGTAACGTAATTAGTTTTTTTAGGGAGTAACGCAATATTGTAACGCATTACTTTCCATAAAAAGTAACAAAGTAACGTAATTACCTGCTTTTTTAGGGAGAAACGCAATATTGTAACGCACTACTTTCCATTAAAAGTAACTAAGTAACGTAATTAGTTTTTTTAGGGAGTAACGCAATATTGTAACGCATTACTTTCCATAAAAAGTAACTAAGTAACGTAATGCATTACTTTGAAAAGTGACTTTCCCCAACGGTGTTTGTTGGCGGTTGCTAGGGTGTTGCTGTATGGTTCATAAGGCACTGAGAGTTGTCAGTATGTTTCTCTGCTGTTGCTAGAGTGTTCTGGGTGGTTGTTTGGGTACTGTCATTTTAAGCTCTCTCTCTGTCTCTCGCTCATATTTTCCGTGTTTTCGGAGCATGTTTTCCTGGTCTGATCTGAGTCAGCGCGCAGGAATCCCGAGGCGCCTCATGTTCTCAGAGCTCCAGCTCGGGATATTTGTGAGGTTGAGCTGGGAGAAATTCGGCCCAGATTCCTGAGCGCTGATCAATGGCTAATGAAACGGCCCATCGGAGCTCATCCTTGTGTTCAAGCTCGTTTTCGAGCTCGTCTCTGTGTGTGCGTCTCTGTCCCGTTCGGATTCACTGTTGGCTTTTCGTTTTAATTTCTTTCACATTTTCATCCTTACAAGCATTTTGCACACATCTGCAGCCGTTTGTTTCTCTGTGTATTTTCACTGGTGATGATTTTAATGTGTCATTTATAAACGTCCCGCCGCGATTCAGACGTGGGCCTTATTTAACGTGATGCTTTCCAGGCGTGATGGGACTGACGTCTGATGGTAATGAACTGAAGATCATTTATTTGAGTTGTGCTGGATTGTGGGAGAGCTGCATCAGTGATGGATGAGCGTGTGAAAGTCATCTGCGTTCCTCTTCACGTGTGTTTTAATTGGAACGTCGGCTCTTGTAAATAAGAGTGATGTCATCCGGGTCATGGGTGGGGTCAGTGTTTGAGGTCAGGGGTCAAAGCACACACACAGAGTGATTTCCAGTGTTTTATACTCAGTGAAGGTGATTTTTATGCCTCTGATGAGTTAAAAATGAATCTGTGTGATGATCCAACTAAAGTCTGAAACACCAGTAGAAATAGAAAACAGAAGTGCATTTAAGTTTCTTTGTTGTCAGCCCATTCCCTTTGACCTGAAATATTTTAGATTAGATTTAGATTATTTTAAGTAAATAATTCAGTATTTTTTCCCAGTATATTTGCATGTTCATGCTCCTTTGGTGAGTTTTTAGTTTAATTGAGATATTGCTATAGTTTTTAAATATTAATAGTTTTCCTATTAATTTTAGTTACATTTGTAGTCATTTTTATAGTTGAAATCTATATAGGGTTTTATTCAGTGCTTGTTTATTTTAGTTTGAGCTGTTCTAGAATATCATACTGAACTAAATGAAAGTTAAAAATGTTTTTGAGTTAATCTCAACTAACTAAAATGCTTTTTATTTGTTTTTTTTTATTTTATGATTTAATATTTTTATTTTGAAACTGATTTGTAGTAAAAGTTTTACTTTTGTTGTTTTTATTTTACCATTTTTTATTTTAATGTTTAATTTTAATGAATGAATGTTTAGTAATCGTGTTATTTTGATATTTTATTTTAAAGTAATTTATATTCTCCTTATTTTAAGATTCAATTCTCACTATTAACTAACTATTAGCTAACTATTAAACTTCTAATTTGCTGCTTATCGGTGGTTAGTAAGCTAGTTAAGTTAATAAATTTTATAAATACTAATAAACAGCCAATATCCTAGAAACATGCATGCTAATAAACAACTAATTAATAGTTAATGGTTAATAATATAATAAAGTGTCACCTAATATGTGATCCTGGACCAAAAAAACAGACTTAAAACAAAAAAGAAAGCTGAATAAATAAACTTTGGCCAAACTATTTGAAAATCCGCAATCTGATGCAAAAAAATCTAAATATTGAGAAAGTTGCCTTTAAAGTTGTTCAGAAGACGTTCTTAGCAATGCATATTACGTTTTCATGTATTTACAGTAGGAAATATACATAATCTTAATGTACTTTTGGCTATTGCTATAAATATACTTGTGCTACTTAAGACCAGGGTCACATATGTGTATTTTAATTTATCATGTTTATGATTTAGTTTTCAGTAAGTGTGTCATGCGCTGAGCATTTGTTCAGTTTTGACATGTTCAGTGTTATTTATTTTGCATAATTTCTCCTGATCATCTTAATTCCTCCTGCTCCAGAGAAACATTCGTCATGCAGTTTGATCCTCTTTCAGCGCTTCATGTGTTTGTGCTTTAATTCTGTGTAATTTGACTGGCGTGATAATGAGTCTTTATTGATGAGCTTGTTTATCTGAGCTCAGTTCCCATCAGGCCAGTTAAGTGGTTTATTTTGGAGTAAACACTGAAGCGCTCCATTATTTCCTCTCTCTGGTTTTATCACTTTGATTCGGTGTCAGCTGGACGTGTGCTGCGCATATTTTGCCGATTAGACTTGCTCTAATAAAAGCGCAGCGTGCTATCGGGACGGGCAGACGGAGAGGTCGCTCCGCTCCGGTTATTTGAGGACAGACCGAGAGCTGCGGTCTAATGAGAGGAACAGAATGTGAAGGTCTCACAGCTGAACTTCATCAGACGCGTTCAGCGACGCGCTCGTTAAACAATCTCATTAAGCGGACACTGACCGCTCGCGGGATCCTGGGATTATTTAAGACCCTGCTACAGGAAATGATGTCACGCTCGGGACGGCGCCGCTCACATGGTCAAACTTCATGTTCACGGGTCACCAGATGAGAACTTGAGTTCAGCATGTGACCCTGGACCACAAAACCAGGCATAAGTGTACATTTTTCGAAATTGAGATTTATATGCCATCTGAAAATCCGAATCCGAATAAATAGCTTTCCATTGATGTATGGTTTGTTAGGATAGGAGAATATTTGTTCAAGATACAGCTATTTGAAAATCTGCAATCTGAGGGTGCAAAAAAAAATTGAGAAATAGATTTATATTGAGAAAATAGCTTATAAATCGTCCAAATGAAGTTCTTAGCTATGCATATTACTAATCAAAAATTAAGTTTTGATATATTTGCGGTAGAAAATGTACTAAATATCTTCATGGAACAATTTGACCCATACAATGTATTTTTGACTCTTTTTGACAATACATTGTATGGGTCAAAATTATTGATTTTTCTTTTATGCCAAAAATCATTAGGATGCCAAGTAAAGATACCGTAAATATATTAAAACGTAATTTTTGATAGGTAATATGCATTGCTAAGAACTTAATTTGGACAACTTTTCTCAATATTTGTATTTTTTTGCACCCTGAGAATAGTTGTATCTCAGCCAAATATTGTCCTATTATAACAGACATCAGTGAAAAGCTTATTTATTCAGCTTTCAGATGATGTATAAATCTCAATTTTGAAAAATTGACACTTATGACTGGTTTTGTGGTCCAGGGTCACATATATATATATATATATATATATATATATATGATATGTGTGTCACAATAGAGTGCAACGTAAAAAAACTACACATTTTCTTTATTGTGAAAGTGATTTTTTTAACAATAACTTCTAAACCTTTAAAGACTAAAAGGTTTTTAATCAATGACATTTGCTTTTGTTGAAGCCATTTGTGACCCTGCACTACAAAACCAGTCAAATTGACTTCATTTGAAATCTATAAATAAGCTTTCCATTGATGTATGGTTTGTTAGGATCGGACAATATTTGGCTGAGATACAACTATTTGAAAATCTGCAATCTGAGGGTGCAAAAAAATCTATTGAGAAATAGATTTATATTGAGAAAATAGCTTATAAATCGTCCAAATGAAGTTCTTAGCTATGCATATTACTAATCAAAAATTAAGTTTTGATATATTTGCGGTAGAAAATGTACAAAATGTCTTCATGGAACATGATCTTTACTTAATACCCTAATGATTTTTGGCATAAAAGATAAATCGATAATTTTGAGCCATACAATGTATTTTTGGCTATTGCTACAAATATAAATAAACCCCAGCGACTTAAGACTGGTTTTGTGGTCCAGGGCCACATTTGTAGAAATACATTGTATGGGTCAAAATTATTGATTTTTCTTTTATGCAAGTAAGGATCATGCTCTATGAAGATATTTTGTAAATTTCCTACCGTAAATATATTAAAACTTAATTTTTGATTAGTAATATGCATTGCTAAGAACTTAATTTGGACAACTTTTCTCAATATTTTTATTTTTTTGCACCCTCAGATTCCAGATTTTAGTTGTAGTTGTATCTACATTTCTAGCATAGTTGTATCTCGGCCAAATATTGTCCTATTATAACAGACCATACATCAGTGAAAAGCTTATTTATTCAGCTTTCAGATGATGTCTAAATCATGAAAAATTGACACTTATGACTGGTTTTGTGGTCCAGGGTCACATATGTGTGTCACAATAGAGTGCAACGTAAAAAACTACAAATTTTCTTCATTGTGAAATTGATTTTTAACAATAACTTCTAAACCTTTAAAGACAGATTATCTGTGAGGTTTTTAATCAATGACATTTGCTTTTGTTGATGCCATTTGTGACCCTGCACTACAAAACCAGTCAATTATGATAGGACAGTATTTGTCCGAGATACAACTATTTGAAAATCTGCAATCTGAGGATGCAAAATATTGAGAAAATCACCTTTAAAGCAATGCATATCACTAATCAAAAATTAACCTTTGCTATATTTATAGCACAAAATTTACAAAATATATTGCAGAACAAAAATTTACAGATCATTTACTCACCCCCCTGTCATCCAATATGTTCATGTCTTTCTTTCTTCAGTCATAAAGAAATTATTTGTTCAAAAACCTCTAAAACGATCTTGGTTCAAGACAGTTAGGGTATGTCGAAAAACTCACATCTCATTTTCTCCTCCATCACTGTTTTACCTTTAAAAGACAGTTTAAAGACAGTTTGATCTTCTTTGCATGTTCACTTTTAAACACTGGGTTGGATGCGATGTAGGACGATTTTCTGCAGCGATGTAGGACGATTTTTGAAGTTGGAGGAGAAAATGAAATGTGAGTTTTTTGACATAAACTGTCTTGACTACACTATTTTAGTTTTGCTTATTAGTACACTGCAAAAAATGCTTTTCTTACTTAGACTTTTTGTCTTTTTTGTTTCCAGACAAAATATTTAAAAATTCTTAAATCAAGAAGAATTTTCTAGACAAGTACAAATTGTCTTTTTTTTCTGAAAACAAGTCAAAATTAAGTGTTTTTGCTTGAAACGAGCAAAATAATCTTGTTTTCTGTTTGAAATTTTTTTTTGGCACCTTTGGCAGATTATTTTGCTTGTTCTAAGCAAAAACTCACTTAATTTGAAGCTTTTTTGATATTTTGGCTGGAAACGAGACACATATTCTAAGTAAGAAAAGTATTTTTGCAGTGTACGGTTAAATTGGATCAACAAAGGTCAGCAGCAAAGTCATTGGTTAATAAAATGGGATTAAATGCATAAAGGAAACAAAAAGTAACTGGTGTTACTTTTTGAAAAAGATATTTTTACTAGTTACTTGAAAAGTAATATTATTACGTAACTTGCGTTACTTGTACCATTCACATTTCAGTAGGTGGGATTTATTTTAAGGATATTCTAATGGATTGCTTTCTGACATAATAACATCCGGAAAACAACTTTTGTTGTCCAGATGAGCCGTTTCGTTGTAGTTTTTGAAAAGGGATTTTTTTTAAAAAACAAATGTCTCTGTTTGGAGTGGACTTTTGAGATTTGTAACTTTGTAGATCATTTTTATGCACAAGTTTGAAAAGAGAAACAGCATAATAGGATCCCTTTAAAAAATGTACATACTTTCAGTAAGGTTGTGATGCTCTCTTCATTTGTGTGTTTGTGATTTTAGACATTAACGAGTGTGAGATCGGCGCTCATAACTGCGATCGACACGCGACCTGCACGAACACCGCCGGCAGCTTCAAATGCAGCTGTGCTCCTGGCTGGATCGGGAACGGGATCAAATGCACAGGTATGAACTCTCACTCGCTCATGATCTGATCCGTGTGTTTGGGTCGATGGTGGTCAGGTGTGCAGAGCTGTTTCCTGTTTCCTGTTGCAGATCTGGACGAGTGTTCCAACGGGACGCACCTGTGCAGCCCCAGCGCAGACTGCATGAACACCATGGGCTCCTACCGCTGTCTGTGCAAAGACGGATTCACAGGAGACGGATTCTACTGCGTCGGTACGGCTTCGCACACTGCAATGAAAAAGCATATTTTACTTAGTATTTTTGTTTAAAATTTTTAGTCAAAAAATTATAACATTCCTAAATGAAGATGCATTTACTAGATCAGGGGTGTCCAAACTACGGCCCTCTATCAGATTTTATGCCCCTGTTTTTCCTGGTGCGTCCAGGAGGCTACACAGTATATGAGCCAAAGTCCGGTTCTGAATCAAATGATTCGCCATACGTGCTTTACAGTCCGGTTCTGAATCAAATGATTCGCCACACGCGCTTTAAAGTCCGGTTCTGAATCAAATGATTCGCGATACGCGCTTTAAAGTCCGGTTCTGAATCAAATGATTCGCGATACGTGCTTTACAGTCCGGTTCTGAATCAAATGATTCGCCACACGCGCTTTAAAATCCGGTTCTGAATCAAATGATTCGCCACACGCGCTTTAAAATCCGGTTCTGAATCAAATGATTTGCGATACGTGCTTTACGCTCTTTAAAGTCCGGTTCTGAATCAAATGATTCGCCACACGCGCTTTAAAGTCCGGTTCTGAATCAAATGATTCGCCATACGTGCTTTACAGTCCGGTTCTGAATCAAATGATTCGCCACACGCGCTTTAAAGTCCGGTTCTGAATCAAATGATTCGCGATACGTGCTTTACAGTCCGGCTCTGAATCAAATGATTCGCCACACGCGCTTTAAAGTCCGGTTCTGAATCAAATGATTCGCGATACGTGCTTTACAGTCCGGCTCTGAATCAAATGATTCGCCACACGCGCTTTAAAGTCCGGTTCTGAATCAAATGATTCGCGATACGTGCTTTACAGTCCGGCTCTGAATCAAATGATTCGCGATACGCGCTTTAAAGTCCGGTTCTGAATCAAATGATTCGCGATACGTGCTTTACAGTCCGGCTCTGAATCAAATGATTCGCCACACGCGCTTTAAAGTCCGGTTCTGAATCAAATGATTCGCCACACGCGCTTTAAAGTCCGGTTCTGAATCAAATGATTCGCGATACGTGCTTTACAGTCCGGCTCTGAATCAAATGATTCGCGATACGCGCTTTAAAGTCCGGTTCTGAATCAAATGATTCGCGATACGTGCTTTACAGTCCGGTTCTGAATCAAATGATTCGCCACACGCGCTTTAAAGTCCGGTTCTGAATCAAATGATTCGCGATACGTGCTTTACAGTCCGGCTCTGAATCAAATGATTCGCCACACGCGCTTTAAAGTCCGGTTCTGAATCAAATGATTCGCGATACGTGCTTTACAGTCCGGCTCTGAATCAAATGATTCGCCACACGCGCTTTAAAGTCCGGTTCTGAATCAAATGACTCGCGATACGTGCTTTACAGTCCGGTTCTGAATCAAATGATTCGCGATACGCGCTTTAAAGTCCGGTTCTGAATCAAATGATTCGCGATACGTGCTTTACAGTCCGGCTCTGAATCAAATGATTCGCGATACGCGCTTTAAAGTCCGGTTCTGAATCAAATGATTCGCCATACGTGCTTTACAGTCCGGTTCTGAATCAAATGATTCGCCACACGCGCTTTAAAGTCCGGTTCTGAATCAAATGATTCGCGATACGCGCTTTAAAGTCCGGTTCTGAATCAAATGATTCGCGATACGCGCTTTAAAGTCCGGTTCTGAATCAAATGATTCGCGATACGCGCTTTAAAGTCCGGTTCTGAATCAAATGATTCGCGATACGTGCTTTACAGTCCGGCTCTGAATCAAATGATTCGCGATACGCGCTTTAAAGTCCGGTTCTGAATCAAATGATTCGCCATACGTGCTTTACAGTCCGGTTCTGAATCAAATGATTCGCCACACGCGCTTTAAAGTCCGGTTCTGAATCAAATGATTCGCGATACGCGCTTTAAAGTCCGGTTCTGAATCAAATGATTCGCGATACGCGCTTTAAAGTCCGGTTCTGAATCAAATGATTCGCCATACGCGCTTTACAGTCCGGTTCTGAATCAAATATATATCACATTATGTTTGTATTATTAATTAACATTATGTATATAACTATAGATATATATATATATATATATATATATATATATATATATAATATCATTAGTGCATCATAAAAAAATTCACGAATCGGCTAAAAACACACCTCTTCCACCTTTATTTGTCTCTCTAATCCTAGTTCTATTTAAATTCTTTAAAAAAAATGACCCTCTAGCACTTTCTATTCTGTTTCTATTTTTATAAAGAAACAAAAAAACCTAGCTTCTCTATTCTTTTTATATATTCTGTTTTTTTTCTATTTATTATACAATTACCTAAAAGCAAAAAAAAACTCTCACAATAGCTTGCTCTATTCTTTTTCTATTGTTTTTTTTTTAATTAATTAAAAAAAAAGTTAATTAATTAATTTGTTATTGTTAATTAATTGTCATTGTCAATTAATTTGTTCCCTTTTGTTTATTTTACATCATTTCTAAATGAAATGACGAAATGTGTCTCATGCAATCAAGCTAAAATAATGCAACATATATGTGTGTCATAAAGTGCTCATAAAAAAATGGTATATGTACAGACAATACAGTCGTAAAAAACAAAACGACTCTTTGGCTCTCGAGTCAAAAGTTTGCCCACCCCTGTACTAAATAATCAAAATGACAAGATATTTAGTATTATTTCCAGGAGGAAAAATGTGCATTTTGCTTAAAACAAGATTAAATATTTTAAATGCATCTTCATTTAACCCTTTAACGGTCACTCCCATTTTTGAACAAATACATGCATACGAACAAATGCATTTTTATAATTCATGAAAAAAACATTTTGTGATATGATTTTGATGTACATTACCCATCATAGGGTAATGTCTGATTTTAAAATAGGTTTCAAAGAATGAATTTTGAGATTTTAAGTTTTCAAGTGCTATATAATTTCTTATGATTTCTAAAGCGTGATATGGAAAAGGCAACAAAGAAAGTCTTTTTGTGACAAAGGTCAGAACTCCTGTTATGAAGAAGATTTTTGAGGCGCACTCTTGTCAAATTAATTTATTACTTTCCTACATAATTTGTAACAAAAATATAGTAAAATATCTATTTAGGAGTCTTTGACCTTTTCAAAATTAACATTTTGTTTGTAAAATGATGAAGGGGGGTTAAGAACCTTTATCTGTTTTGACTCGAAACAAGATAAAGTAAGGTAAGCCTTTTTTTTGCAGTGCACACACATTCATTCACACACATGATGTGATGCCGCTGTTAATGCATGTGTGTGTGTCCTGTAGACACGGATGAGTGTGCGGAGAATGTGAATCTGTGTGAGAACGGACACTGTCTGAACATCGCGGGTGGATACCGCTGTGAGTGTGACATGGGCTTCATCCCCACCGCAGACGGGAAAGCATGTGAAGGTGAGACACTCCTGTCTGTCTGTCTGTCTGTCTGTCTGTCTTATGTGTGTGTTTATCTTTTAGGGATGTGCTATATATATATATATATATATATATATATATATATATATATATATATATATACATTGGAGATCAAAATTAGAGAACAATTAATAAACAATTGAACAATTCTGAAATAATGTGATCTTCACTGCTCAACAGTTGAAGGAGTTTTTGTCCTGTCTATACCATGCTACCAGAACACCTTTTCCACAAAATAACTAAGGCATTTCAACAAAAAACATTATTTTGCAGAAAAGACACTGATCAAAATTAGAGAACACCTTCAGATACCTCCCAGTTATTGGTGTTAATCTGGCACCTGGTGCTAATTTCCTTGATTATCTGTCAACCCCTATTGAACTGGCAGCCTAACTTCAAGATGGTGGGCCGCTCTAAAGTGACTGAAAGCCTCCGGCAGCAGGTTGAAGGCCAAAGGGATGACCCTATCAGCCATAGCAAGACAAGTTGGTCGTTCCAAATCTGTGATTTCAAGAATATTGAATCTTTACAACATCACAAACTCATTCAAGTCCCCCAAGAAGGCTGGTCGTCCACGGAAGACAAACACAAGAGAGGACAGGAGACTGCGGAGGATCTCAGTGGGCAATGGTTTCCACACTGCAGCTGGAATTGCTCACCAGTTCAGCGCTGAACAGGGTCAGGATCTGTCTCGTCATACAGTGTCTCCACGTTTAAGAGCATTTGGACTGAAAGCCCACTCTGCAGTGACCAAACCTCTCATTAGCAGAAACAATCAAAAGGCTAGACTAAGCTTTGCTGAGGAGGACAGAGGAGAACTGGTCCAAAGTTCACTTCAGTGATGAAAGCAAGTTTCATTTATTTGGGTCCGATGGGAAACATTATGGAGAAAGACTGAACCCAAAGTGTGTAAAGAAGTCAGTGAAAAGTGGAGGAGGAAGTGTCATGTTTTCTGCAGCAGGAGTTGGTCTCTTATACAGCTCCATGGCAGAGTGAATGCAAATGTTTATCAGGACCTTCCTCAACAACATATGGCTCCTTCCCTGCGTTCATCACCCAATCAGCCCGCAGTGTTCATGCAGGACACCGCTCCATGTCACACAGCAAAACGGTTAAAGCAGTTCCTTAAAACTGGAAACATTGAAATAATGACATGGCCTGCCCAGAGTCCTGATCTCAACCCAATAGAGAACCTCTGGAAAATCCTTGGCCAAGAAACCCACTGCAGTCACCGAACTGAAGAAGAGTGGAGCAAAATCACAGCAGAGCAGTGTGAGAGACTAGTGCTGTCCTGTGGACATCCGCAGATGTGCTGAAGTCATTCAGAGCAGAGGCCTGTTCACTTCCTACTAATTGCTGACTGTTGCAACCTTCAGAAAATTTTGTTGTAATCTTTTTCCATGCTACAGTCATTGTTGTTCTCTAATTTTGATCGGTGTGTTTTCTGCAAAATAATGTTTTGGTAACGCTTTAAATTACAGCCCGCAAAGAACTATGTAAGTATGCTGAACTTACAGCGTACTTATAAAGAACGTACGTGTAGGTATAAGGGAACAATATGTTAAGTTCGGGTAATAAGGGGGTAATAAGACTGATAATTAACCCGCAAAGACCTATGTAAGTAAACTGAAGTTACACCGTAACTTTGTTGTAATTACAGTATTGTAATTACCTATTTAATACATCCATGTAGGTATAAGGGAATAGCATGCGATATTTGGGAAATAACGGGGGTAATAACCTGTGAATTTTTTTTTTATTATACTGTAGCCTATCATTTATAACTAGGCTATTTAAAACTAAGGGCTACTATAATTAGGCTACATCGTATGGTACAGTGTACTGTATATGGCCTAAACAACAGTCTTATGTTGTGAATATGATTTAAAAAGACGATGTACTTTTCATAATTTTATATTAATGTTTTTTACAAGCCTAGATAGACTATTTCTTATAGCGTAGCTACATATTTAATATTAAAGGATACATGATGGAGATTTCACAACAAAACTAGACATCCAGTGAAATGAGTTGAGTTTATAATTTATCATTCACATGTCTCCTTACCTTATGAAAGCTTATTGATTACCCTCTTGTATCCTTTAATATTAAATATGTAGCTACGCTATAAGAAATAGTCTATCTAGGCCTGTAAAAAACATTAATATAAAATTATGAAAAGTACATCGTCTTTTTAAATCATATTCACAACATAAGACTGTTGTTTAGGCCATATACAGTACACTGTACCATACGATGTAGCCTAATTATAGTAGCCCTTAGTTTTAAATAGCCTAGTTATAAATGATAGGCTACAGTATAAAAAAAAAAATTCACAGGTTATTACCCCCGTTATTTCCCAAATATCGCATGCTATTCCCTTATACCTACATGGATGTATTAAATAGGTATACTGTAATTACAACAAAGTTACGGTGTAACTTCAGTTTACTTACATAGGTCTTTGCGGGTTAATTGTCAGTTTTATTACCCCCTTATTACCCGAACGTAACATATTGTTCCCTTATACCTACACGTGCGTTCTTTATAAGTACGCTGTAAGTTCAGCATACTTACATAGTTCTTTGCGGGCTGTAATTTAAAGCGTTACCAATGTTTTTTGTTGAAATGCCTTCGTTATTTTGTGGAAAAGGTGTTCTGGTAGCATGGTATAGACGGGACAAAAACTCCTTCAACTGTTGAGCAGTGAACATGACATTATTTCAGAATTGTTCAATTGTTTATTAATTGTTCTCTAATTTTGATCTCCAGTGTGTATATATATATATATATATATATATATATATATATATATACACATATAATAGTGCTGTCAAACGATTAATCTCATCCAAAATAAAAATGTATGTATACATACTATATGATAGAATCCCAGAAAAAAATGTCAAAATCGCACACCCCTAGTATCTGTATGTGTTTGTACCTCAGAGCTGCATGGTTCTGCAGCTTCCTGTGAGTCCTATTTCTTTAGATCAAGATCCATAATGCGTTACAGCTGTTGTGTGCTCTGTGTTTCTCTGCAGACATAGACGAGTGCACTTTTGCAGACATCTGTGTGAACGGCCGCTGCCGCAACATCCCGGGTCTCTTCCGTTGCCTTTGTGACCCCGGATATGAGCTGGACCGCAGCGGAGGAAACTGCACAGGTATGGGAAATAACACTGTGATTCTCTAGCTGTGAACACTTGGCTCTCGCATGCGGCCGTTCCTCTGGATTCAGACAGACAGAAATCATCTCAGATTCTCCTCAGTGCCTTCATCTGCTGTTTTTTCTCATAATTGTTTGGCCATTTTTAATATATATATATATATATATATACATATATACACTACCGTTCAAAAGTTTGGGGTCAGTAATTTATTATTTTTTTTTTTTATTAACACTTTTATTCACCAAGGATATGTTAAATTAATAAAAAACAAAAAATGATAGCATAGATTTACATTGTTGTATATTGAATAAATGCTTTTTTAACTTGTTATTCTTCAAACAATCCTGAAAAAAAGAATCACAGGTTCCAAAAATTATTTGGCAGCACAACATTGATAATAATAATAATAAATCAGTATATTAGAATGATTTCTGAAGGATCATGTGACGCTTAAGACTGGAGTAATGGCTAATGAAAATTCAGCTTTGCATCAAAGGAATAAATTATATTTTGAAGTATATTGAAGTAAAAAACATTATTTTATATTGTAATAACATTTTGCAATATTACTGTTTTTTTCTGTATTTTTAATCAAATAAATGCAGCCTTGATGAGCAGAAGAGACTTCTTTAAAAACCATTAAAAATCTTACTGATCCCAAACTTTTGAACCGAAGTGTGTATATATATATATATATATATATATAATAAGAATTCTTGAATCAGGATGCATTTAAAAATGCATTATCTTAAGTAAAATGACTTAAGATATTATGTCTCGTTTTCTGAAAGAATTATCCAAATTTCATTAGTTTTTCTTAACACAAGCAATTCAAAAATCCTTGAATCAAACCTAAAAAAAAAATCTTACATCAAAGCCTAAACAAGATATTTTTTCTTGGCTGATATTTTTGCTTGTTTTAAGGGGAGACACTGCACTTGTGTCAATAGATATACAGTTCATATTTTTAAAGGCTGTTTTCTCAAAATGTGTTTTTTCTCATACATTGGGCTACAAATCTCCACTTCTGTATCACTTACACACACCGACTTTACATTTTTATTCCTGTCCATATCCTGAAGGTTTTTACAGAAGGATTTGTTCGTATATAATTTGCTTGATTTTATACATTTCATTCCCCCCAGATTTTTAAAAACATTGTTTTCTGTCTGTTCTAAGAATTTTCTGAATTTTGGAGATATTCAAAATTCCTCTGTAAAAACATTTGACTCTAATATGTTTATAAAAAAAAAAATGCAAGAATTTTTAAACTGATTCTAAACAACTGAACCATTGTTTAGATTTTTGTAGTAGAAATATATGCAAATTAGTGCATATTTCATTAAAGAATGCCTCATTTGCATATTTAAACCTGACATTTTAGAAAACCTATAGTACAAAAATTTTTTGCAATTATCAAAATAATCAATCAACTGGGTAAATAAGGTGATACACTGCAAAAAATGCTTTTCTTACTTAGATTTATTGTCTTGTTTCCAGCCAAAATATCTAAAAATTCCTAAATCAAGAAGAATTTTCTAGACAAGTAAAAATGATTTTGTTTCCAGTAAAAAGAAGTCAAAATTAAGTGAGTTTTTGCTTAAAACAAGCGAAATAATCTGCCAATGTGGTAAGCAAAATAATCTAGTTTTCTGCTTGAAATAAGATTATTTGCGTACCCCATTGGCAGATTATTTTTCTTGTTTTAATCAAAAACTCACTTAATTTCTTCTTTTTACTGAAAACAAGACAATAATTTTGACTTGTCTAGAAAATCCTTCTTGATTTAAGACATTTTAGATATTTTGGCTGGAAATAAGACAAAAAATCCAAGTAAGAAAAGCATTTATTCACCTGCAGTGTCTCGCCTTAAGCACAATTTGAGTATTTTTTTTAGAAAGCAAGACATAATATCTTACATCATTTTCCCTGTCCAGTATATGCATCTGTTCTAAGAATTTTTAGATATTTATACTAGAAAACAAGACAAAGTGTTGGTTACTTCCACTAATCAGATTACCTTTCCAAGAAACTAGTATCATAACACATTTACGAGAAAATTTGTTACTTTTTTTAATAACAAAAAGCCCAAAAGTTATATTTTTGGCAACTGTAAAGTGAAAGTAATAAGCCTCAGGCTGAAGGAAGTGCCTCACATGGGACAGGAGAGTTGTCAGTGACTAAATGGGGAAACAAAGCATCTAGCATTACTTATTAAAAAAGAAAAACAAGCCCAGCTCAGGTGACAAATTGTAACACAAAAGTAACATAACGTGTTACTTTCCACAAAAAGTAATTAATTCCAATAGAAAATAGCTCATTACATTTCATAAATATTGCGTAGTATCATAAAATCTCCTCTATATATAATAATAATCACAAAAAAATTTTTGAGCAAAAATTTATTCCATTGATTTTCCTTAAAAAAAAAAAAAAGAAAGAAAGTTAGTTACATTTCAAGGCTTCGGTCACTTTTGACCGTGAAGAAGGTAAGTGTGACTCCTATTTGGTTCAATCTCAATGGACATGATTTAGATATTTTAAAGGGTCGAAAAATAGTCACACTTGACTTCTTCGTGGTCAAAAATGACTGACATAGGAAATGAATGGGAAATACAAAAAAATACGAAAACTCAGGGAATCTTTTGGTGGTACAAACTGCAAATGAGCCACTGTGCAGAAAAAAGTGCACAGCAATCAAGGAGTGACACTCTTAAAATATCAAGTGCAAAAAAGCCTCTGTATACATGTGTATATATATGCTTTTACTTTATATAAATAATTAAATACAAAAATATATATTAATTCCAATGGAAAAAATAGCTTGTTAAAATGTTATAAATATTGCATAGAATCATAAAATCTCCTCAAAATTCCAAATAATGATCAAAAAATATTATTGAGCAAAAAATTAATTCCATTGATTTTCCTTAAAAAAAAAAAAAAAAAAGAAAGAAAAAGAAAGAAAATTACATTTCAAGGCTTCGGTCACTTTTGACCGCGAAGAAGGTAAGTGTGACTCCTAAACGAAAAAGAGATTAAAAAAAAAAAAAAAAAAAGCAAGCCCAGCTCAGGTGACAAATTGTAACACAAAAGTAACATAACTTTAGCTCATTACTTTCCACAAAAAGTAGCTAAGTAATTAATTCCAATAGAAAAAAATAGCTTATTAAAATTTTATAAATATTGCAAAGTATCATAACATCTCCTCAAAATTCTAAATAATAATCAAAAAATATTATTGAGCAAAAATGTATTCCATTGATTTTCCTTAAAAAAAAAAAAAAAAAGGAAGAAAAAAAGAAAGAAAATTACAAGGCTTCGGTCACTTTTAACCACGAAGAAGGAAAGTGTGACTCCTAAACGAAAAGGAATGGGAAGAAAAAAAAAAAAAAAAGCAAGCCCAGCTCAGGTGACAAATTGTAACACAAAAGTAACAAAATGCATTGCTTTCCACAAAAAGTAGCTAAGTAATTAATTCCAATAGAAAAAAATAGCTTATTAAATTTTATAAATATTGCAAAGTATCATAACATCTCCTCAAAATTCTAAATAATAATCAAAAAATATTATTGAGCAAAAATGTATTCCATTGATTTTCCTTAAAAACAAAAAAAAAAGAAAGAAAATTACAAGTGTGACTCCTAAACGAAAAGAGCCAGAGGTTTCAAAAAAACAAAAAAAGCAAGCCCAGCTCAGGTGACAAATTGTAACACAAAAGTAACATAATGCATTACTTTCCACAAAAAGTAGCTAAGTAATTAAATCCAATAGAAAAAATTGCTTATTAAAATGTTATAAATATTGCAAAGTATCATAACATCTCCTCAAAATTCTAAATAATAATCAAAAACTATTATTGAGCAAAAATGTATTCCATTGATTTTCCTTAAAAAAAAAAAAAAAAGGAAGAAAAAAAGAAAGAAAATTACAAGGCTTCGGTCACTTTTAACCACGAAGAAGGAAAGTGTGACTCCTAAACGAAAAGGAATGGGAAGAAAAAAAAAAAAAAAAAGCAAGCCCAGCTCAGGTGACAAATTGTAACACAAAAGTAACAAAATGCATTGCTTTCCACAAAAAGTAGCTAAGTAATTAATTCCAATAGAAAAAAATAGCTTATTAAATTTTATAAATATTGCGTAGTATCATAACATCTCCTCAAAATTCTAAATAATAATAAAAAAATATTATTGAACAAAAATGTATTCCATTGATTTTACTTAAAAAAAAAAAAAGAAAGAAAATTACAAGTGTGACTCGAACGAAACGAGGTTTCAAAAAAAAAAAAAAAAAAAAAAAAACCAAGCCCAGCTCAGGTGACAAATTGTAACACAAAAGTAACAAAACATGTTACTTTCCACAAAAAGTAACACATTACTTTTAAAAGTAACTTTCCCTACAGAGTGATGTCTCCTCTCATCCCGCTCTTCTCTCTTTCTCAGACGTGAACGAGTGCGCCAACCCGACCACCTGCATCAGCGGCCTGTGTCTGAACACACCAGGAAGTTACATCTGCAACTGTCCGCCTGGCTTTGAGCTCAACCCCACTGGAGTGGGCTGCGTCGGTGAGAGGCGTTAACCCCGAACGGCTCCAGTTTATAATGTGTGTGTAACGCAGCACTCATGATGTTGTCTGTCTGTCTGTCTTGCAGACACTCGCTCAGGAAACTGCTACCTGGATGTGCAGTATCGTGGCGATTATTCTGAAAGCCTGTACTGCTCGACGGAGATCGGGGTGGGAGTATCCAAAGCGTCCTGCTGCTGTTCTCTGGGTCAGGCGTGGGGCTCGCCCTGCGAGGCCTGTCCTCTGCTCAACTCCTGTGAGTCACACACACAAACTCTCCACTCACTCAATTCACTCGCCGCCATTATACATATGTGATGCGATCTGGGAAAACCCAACACAGGTGAAATTTGGCCTTTTTCAGGTTTTGACACCATGGGTTCAAGCCCTTTCCAAAACTGTTTTTATTTTGTCCATAGCTTGAACGTAACTGAAGTGATGTCTATCTGAAGTTGGCTGATAGCTATGATTTTCAGGAATTGCATTTTGAGAAAAAAGGTTTAAAGTGAGACGTGATTTACTTTCACTTTACGTGTTTAATGAGGGCTGTCAGGAGCGCTATACTGCATTATTACACTAACAAACATCTGTTTTCCTTTGTTTATCATGCGTATAGTCTCCAAACTTTTGCTCAGCCCTTGTATGTTTAAGTAGACCAATAATGTACTTTGTAGTTGTAGTTTAGATGTAGAAACGCGAGCGCAGCACAACTGTTCACTGTTTATATCACAGACTGTCATCAGACTCCTCCTCTTTAGTAACTTCATCATCAGATCTTCATCTCTGGATGTGAAATAGCCCATCATTAACATGGTTTAGGCCACTGACAGCAGGATTGAGCGGATTTAGGCGAGTAAGATCATTGAGAGAGCAGCTTCTTCCGACTGCGTTGATCTCTTGCACTCCGCCATTTCACAACATCGAAAAATAAATACAACTTTGCATGCAGTAGTTTACACAGGACTGGTGGGAAATGTGCATTGAGACACCTTTATTAAATGTTATGTGGTTTATTTCAATTGGTTAACTGTTTTTGTGGTGTTTAGAGAAAGCACCTCCGCAGCACGTTCTTAACATTAGAGAAAGACACTTTTATTTCTGCTTGCTGCAATAAATCCCAATTTTACTGCACTAAACAAGTGCATTTTGCCAAGATATTTTCAGAGATGGTAGAAAAGATGTTATAGAATAGTAATTTAATGAAAGCCTAATTTTAACAAAAAATTGACATTCTACCTATTTTTCGAATTTCCTGAAAACGTCCCAGCGCCACATCCGACAGGTTTTCCCAGATCGCATCACATATACACTAGCAGTCAAAAGTTTGGATATTCTCATTTAATGTTTTTTAAAGAAGTTTTTTATGCTTATCAAGGCTGTTTTCACTTGAAAAATTACAGAATAAAAATGTAATATTGTGAAATATTATTACGATGTAAATCAATGTTTTTCTATATTAATATACATTAACATTTAATTTATATCTGTAATTAAATTTGCATTTCCAGAATCATCACTCCAGTCTTCAGTGTCACATGATCCTTCTAATATGCTGATTATTATCAGTGTTTATTTTTAAACCTGTGATACTTTTTTCGGAATTTTCAAATTCAAATAAAAGGTTAAAAAGAACAGCGTTTATTTAAAATAGAAAGGTTTTCTAACAATATACACCACTGTTCAAAAGCTTAGGGTCAGTACATTTTTATTCTTTCTTTTTTGAAAGAAATTAATACTTTTATTTACCAAGGATGTGTTCAATTAATAAAAAGTGATGGCATATATTTACATTGTTAGAAAAGATTTATATTTTGAATAAATGCTTCTTTTTAACTTTTAAGAATCCTGAAAAAACAGTCACAGGTTGCAAAAAATAAATTATAATTCTAATAATAAATCTGAAGGATCATGTGACACTTAAGACTGGAGTAACAGCGGATGAAAATTCAGCTTTGCATCACAGGAATAAATTATATTGTAAAGTATATTAAAATAAAAAACATTATTTTATATCGTAATAACATTTGGCAATATTACTGTTTTTTTCTGTATTTTTGAACAAATAAGTGCAGCCTTGATGAGCAAAAGAGACTTCTTTAAAAAAAACATTAAACGAGCGGATGTGTCCAAACTTTTGACTGGTAGAGTGTATATGGGCCATGGTGCAAACTGCTGTGCCACAAGCAAAAAACACATTTAAAAAGGTTTTATGTATTATAATCTTCTATTACGTCCTTCTATCCCACAATAAAACTTTAAATATTAGTAAGCTTTATATATAAAATCATCATTTATAAGGTACATCACTGGTCATCATTGTTTGTCGTGACAAAAGGAAACACATAATCCTCATATTTGGGGGAAATAAACAAAGTGTTAGTACAGTTATGCAATTTTTATAGTGTGTTTAGGTAGTGTTTTAGTATGTGAGTTAAAATTCTGTAATATTATGCGGTTACTGCCCAAAATGTGTTGTCATGCCCACAACATGGGATGTTTTGTCAAAAATAAAGTATACTGATTTATCAACTAAGATGTTTTTGGATCAATGTAGATTCAAACTAATGATTCCTTAACTTTGAAAGCAGTATGATCAATGTTTTGCCTTTTACAAAGAAAAATTGGATTCAAAATACAACAAATCTCATACTTTACACTTGAAATATGTTAATATTAGATTTACTTTATTTATATTTACAATCTAAATAGAAGCAAAATCTTAATAGGTCAATCAAGATTAAATTACTATTACTGTGTTTCGGTAATGACAAATTTGGGGAGAGGACAAATATTCCAAAACTTTCTGAAAATACAATATGAGAATTAACTGCACAGGTATAAGTATGTACCTTGGATATTATACAATTTGCATGCATACAATATATTCGATAAGTAGTATTATTATAGTTGTAGGTATAGTAATTATTCTCTGATGTGTTTTTCTCTCAGCGGAGTACAGTTTGTATCACATAATTATAAGAAAAACTCAGAATTGCAAGTTTGTATCACGCAAGTCTGAGAAAAAAGTCAAAATTGCAACAAAAAAATCAGATTTGCAAGTTTGTATCACACAATTCTGAGAAAAAAGTCAAAACTGCAAGAAAAAAGTCAGAATTGCAAGTTTGTATCACTCAATTCTGAGAAAAATGTCAGAAATACACGTTTGCATCACGCAATTCTGAGAAAAAAGTCAAAATTGCAACAAAAAAATCAGATTTGCAAGTTTGTATCACGCAATTCTGAGAAAAAAGTCAAAATTGCAACAAAAAAAATCAGAATTGCAAGTTTGTATCACGCAATTTTGAGAAAAAAGTCAAAATTGCAACAAAAAAATCAGATTTGCAAGTTTGTATCACGCAATTTTGAGAAAAAAGTCAAAATTGCAACAAAAAAATCAGATTTGCAAGTTTGTATCACACAATTCTGAGAAAAAAAGTCAAAATTGCAACAAAAAAAAATCAGATTTGCAAGTTTGTATCACGCAATTCTGAGAAAAAAGTCAAAATTGCAACAAAAAAAATCAGAATTGCAAGTTTGTATCACGCAATTCTGAGAAAAAAGTCAAAATTGCAACAAAAAATCTGATTTGCAAGTTTGTATCACGCAATTCTGAGAAAAAAGTCAAAATTGCAACAAAAAAAATCTGAATTGCAAGTTTGTATCACGCAATTTTGAGAAAAAAGTCAAAATTGCAACAAAAAAATCAGATTTGCAAGTTTGTATTTCACAATTCTGAGAAAAAAGTCAAAATTGCAACAAAAAAAAATCAGATTTGCAAGTTTGTATCACGCAATTCTGAGAAAAAAGTCAAAATTGCAACAAAAAAAAATCAGATTTGTAAGTTTGTATCATGTAATAGTTGTAGATATAGTAATCATTCTCTGATGTGTTGTTTGTTCCTCTCAGCGGAGTACAGGGTTCTGTGTCCTGGAGGTGAAGGATTCCGACCCAATCCCATCACTGTGATACTAGAGGGTAAACACACACACACACACACACACACACACACACACACACACTCACACATCCGTCCTCCAGTGCTGCATGTTGACCTCTCTGTCTGTGTGTCAGATATCAACGAGTGTCAGGAGTTGCCTGGTCTGTGTCAGGGAGGAAACTGCATCAACACGTTTGGCAGTTTTCACTGTGAATGTCCGAAAGGTTTTGCACTCAATGAAGACACCAGAATCTGTGAAGGTCAGTCCGACTTCCTCTTTCACACACTCTCTCTCTAGTCAGCATCTCTGCAGTTTTTCCAGCATCATTATAAAACTTTTGCATGAACAGGGCTCTACAGTGCGACCGAAAACTACTGCGCGACTATGAAACAATATTTAGGAGCAGCAGTGCGACTGACCCGATTAGTGTATTTGTGTTTGTGCTCAAGGGAGATTTAAAGGTTTCTACGCGTTTATGCAACTTTGAGTAATGAATCACAGACATATGTGACCCTGGAGCACAAAACCAGTCTTAAGTCGCTGGGGTATATTTGTAGCAATAGCCAAAAATGCATTGTATGCGTCAAAATTATCCATTTTTCTTTTATGCCAAAAATCATTAGGATATTAAGTAAAGATCATGTTCCATGAAGATATTTAGTAAATTTCCTACTGTAAATGTATCAAAACTTAATTTCTAATTAGTAATATGCATTGCTAAGAACTTCATTTGGACAACTTTAAAGGTGATTTTCTCAATATTTTAATTTTTTTGCACCCTCAGATTCCAGAGTTGTATCTCAGCCAAATATTGTCCTATCATAACAAACCATAAATCAATGGAACTTCAACTTTCAGATGATGCATAAATCTCAATTTCAAAAAATGTACACTTATGACTGGTTTTGTGGTCCAGGGTCACATATATGACGAATCATTTCAGAAACTAAGTGTGGAGAGGGTGTAAATAAGAGATTGATTGTGCAGTGTAGAGCGCTTCGCTGATTATAATGGAGCTTTGTGAGATCAAGAAGTAAGATGAGTGACAGCATCATTTTTAAGGGATCTTGTAAATTAAATATAAATTTAATACAACAGTTAAATAAACAAGAAGATATTATTAATTGACTTGCACTGTCTGACTTTAGCACTATTGCCTGATTTTGCTCTATTTCGTCGTCAAAAATAGTCTGAAACAAGTCAACTAAACCGCTGCGCATCTCCATTCAAACACAACAGTGTTTAGTTTGAATGAAAGTGCGTTTTTGAACAAATCTAGTGAAATGATTCAATTTCCCATCCATAAAGATCACTTGCTTTCCTCCTGAATGAATCAGCAGTTCGAACGAATCAAATGAGTGAATGATTCAGTAATTAAATCAGTGTCTTGCCGCCACCTGCTGGCAGATTTAGTTTCATTTTTAAAGCATCTTTTCAGTTATGTAAATCATTTAATATTTCTGTTTTCAAAATTTAATGTTTAAAACATGAATGAACTTCTGAATTTGATTGCACTCATGCCACCTCTGAGCCTCATTAAACGTATGAAAAGGTAAAAATTCACCCGTTAATCACTTTAAGGAGTCAAATATCACCTTGTAATGGGGAGGCACATTTTTAAAATCAGATTTTTTGGTTATTGTTTAGAATGTGCTCCTAAAATTTTAACAAGAAAAGTACGCATAGAGCCCTGATGAAGCAACAACATTGTGACTGATTTTAAATTGCATTTGAATTAAATGAGTGATTAATTGTGTGCATGTGTAGATGTGAATGAGTGTGAGCGTCCCGGCATCTGTGGTCCGGGTCAGTGTTATAACACCATCGGGAACTACACCTGCATCTGCCCACCGGAGTACATGCAGATCAACGGAGGAAACAACTGCATGGGTGAGTCACGCTGCTCGCGTCACGCCGACGGTGTCCTTCAGAGCAGACTGTGATGCGTTTGTTGTGCTGTGTGTTCAGATATGCGCAAGAGCTTGTGCTACAGGAACTACTACTCTGATAACGCCACATGTGATGGAGAGCTGACCTTCAACATGACCAAGAAGTTCTGCTGCTGCTCGTACAACATCGGCCGGGCCTGGAATAAACCCTGCGAGAAGTGTCCCATCCCCAGCACCAGTGAGACACACGCTCACATTCATTCATTTATTCATTCAACACATGAGAAATACAACAACACATTCATCCTAAGAGAAAATGACATTAGAAGAGCAAAGATTTAAACATCTATATGTCTAGAAGAATACAGGCTAGAATAGAGAGGGGCTGGAGAAATATTGCAATGCAAGAGATGAGTTTTTAGTCATTTCCTGAATATAGGCAGGGGTTTTACACATAAATCTTCATGAACTTTAGGGCTATAAAAAAAATTGCATCAAAAATCAAAAAAAAAAAAAAAGGATTGCAAAAACAAGTCAGAATTGCAAGTTTGTATGATGTAATTCTGAGAAAAAAGTCAGAATTGCAGTTTTGTATCATGCAATTCTGAGAAAAATTCAGAAATGCATGTTTGTATCATGCAGTTCTGAGAAAAAAAAGTCAAAATTGCAACAAAAAAAATCAGAATTGGAAGTTTGTGTCATTCAATTCTGAGAAAAAATTCAGAATTGCACGTTTGTAACGCAATTCTGGGGGAAACAAACGTTAAAATTGCAAGAAAAAAGTCAGATTTGCAAGTTTGTATCATGCAATTCTGAGAAAAAAAAGAATTGCAAGAAAAAAGTCAGATTTGCAAGTTTGTATCACTCGATTCTGAGAGAAAAAGTCAGAACTGCAAGTTTGTATCATGCAATTCTGGGAAAAAAAAGTTAAAATTACAAGAAAAAAGTCACATTTGCAAGTTTGTATCATGCAATTCTGAGAAAAAAAAAATCAGAATTGCAAGTTTGTAACACGCAATTCTGGGAAAAAAAAGTTAAAATTGCAAGAAAAAAGTCAGAATTCCAAGTTTGTATCACTTGATTCTGAGAGAAAAAAGTCAGAATTCCAAGTTTGTAACACGCAATTCTGGAGAAAAAAAAAAACGTTAAAATTGCAAGAAAAAAGTCAGATTTATATTAAGTTTGTATTATGCAATTCTGAGGAAAAAATCAATTATTGCAAGTTCGTATCACACAATTATGAGAAAAAAAGTCAAAATTGCAAGAAAAAATTCATTATTGCAAGTTTGTGTCACGTAATTCTGAGAAAAAAGTTATAATTTTTAAGAAAAAATTCAGAATTGCGAGTTTGTATCAGAATTCTGAGAAAAAAACGGAATTGCAAGTTTGTATCATGCTGACAAAAACACACACACACACACACACACAGTCATGACCATAACGCTGTTCTCTGCTGCAGATGAGTTCGCTGTGCTGTGTGGAAGTGAGAGACCTGGATATTTCATTGACATTTACACTGGTCAAGTCATTGGTAAACACACAGACTCATTCAAAGACATTCAAACACACAGTTCTGTGTCTTCAAGACTTCACATCCATCCTCTGTGTGTGTGTGTCATCCGCAGACATCGACGAGTGCCGTGAGATTCCCGGAGTGTGTGAGAACGGCGTGTGTATCAACATGATCGGCAGTTTCCGCTGTGAATGTCCGATGGGTTTCGTCTATAATGACAAGCTGCTGATCTGTGAGGGTAAGATCTGTTTATTTGAGATTATCATATGTTTGCATATATGTCTGTCAGCCTGTTATGAAAACAGAGATGTCTGTTAGCAATTTAAAACCTTAATTCATGACATTCCATTGCTTTATATCCGTAAACAAACATCATAATGTAGTCAAACGTATTACTTACGTGTTGATTTGAGTGTATTTTGTCAAATAACAGTCCATGTTATATCTCTCAAGAGACGAAGATCTGCAATAAATGTGACAGGATTACCAATCTTTGTAAATGACGCTGTGTGAATGATGTGTGTGCAGATATTGATGAGTGTCAGAATGGGCCTGTGTGTCAGCAGAATGCCGTCTGTCTGAACGTTCCTGGAAGTTTCCGCTGCGAGTGTAAACCTGGATACAAGCAAACTCCCACCCAGCAGTGTGTCGGTGAGTGTTTGTGTAATGACCATGTCCCGTCTCATAGATGATAATGATGATGATGATGATTGACACTTCCTCTCTCAGATCGTAACGAGTGTGCTGAGAATCCAAACATCTGCAGTCCTGGTCAGTGTATTGACATGGTGGGTAGTTACCGCTGCATCTGCCCCAACGGCTTCAAATCCACGCCAGACCTGTGTATCGGTGAGAGATCAGCCTTGCACACCTGTCTGTCTGTTTCTCTGTCCATCTGTTCATGTGTTTGTCTTGGTACATCCTCATGTAGATAACTAACTAACCAACTAACTGACCATCTGTGTTTATAACTGACTGTCTGTGGTCTGTATTCAAAACTAATCAACAGTCTGTGGTCTGTGTTCATAACTGACTGTCTGTGGTCTGTGTTCATGTTCCTAACTAACTAACTAACTAACTATCTGTGCTGTATTCATAACTAATTTACTAACCTTCTGTGGTCTGTGTTCATAAATAACCAACAGTCTCTGGTCTCTTTTCATTTTACTAACTAACTGTCTATAGTCTGTTCATAGGTAACTGACCATCTGTGTTCATAATTAACTTACAGCATGTGTCCATAACTAACTGACCATCTGTGGTCTGTGTTCATAGCTAACTAACTAACTATCTAACTAACTAACCGTCTGTGCTCTGTGTTCATAACTAACTAACTAACGGTCTGTGGTCTGTTCATAGCTTAGTTATTTAGTTATGTCTGTGTTCTTAACTAACTGGCAGTCTGTGCTCATAACTAAATAACAACCTACCTACCCACCTACCTACCTAACTAACTAGCTAACCATCTGTGGTATGTTCATAACTAACTGGCAGTCTGTGTTCAAAACTAACTAACTATCTGTGGTCCGTGTTCTCAACTGACGGTCTGTGTTCATAACTAATTAACTAACCTTCTGTGGTCTGATCATAATTTTCTTTCCGTCTGTGATCTGTGTTCATAACTGACCAACACTCTGTCGTCTGTGTTCATGATCATAACTACATAACTAACTAACTGTCTATGGTCTGTGTTCTTAACTAACTGGCAGGCTTCATGTTCATAACTAACTAACTAAGTTTGTGGTCTGTATTCATAACTTCATAACTATGTTCATAACTAACTGGCAGTCTGTCACTAACTAACTAACTATCTGTGGTCTGTGTTCTCAACTAACTGACGGTCTGTATTCATAACTTACTGATGACTAATTAACTAACCTTCTGTGGTCTGATCATAATTTACTTACCATCTGTGATCTGTGTTCATAACTAACCAACACTCTGTGTTCATGGTCATAACTACATAACTAACTAACTCTCTATGGTCTGTGTTCTTAACTAACTGGCAGACTGTATTCATAACTAATTAACTAACCTTCTGTGGTCTGTGTTCGTAACTAACTATCTTGTTTCATGTTACTAACTGACTAACTAACTGTCTATGGTCTGTTCATAGGTAACTGACTGTCTGTGGTCTTTGTTCATAATTAACCAACAGTATGTGTTCATTACTAACTGACCATCTGTGGTCTGGGTTCAAAACTAACTAATTGTCTATGGTCTGTTCATAGCTTACTGACTGTCTGTGTTCTTAACTAAGTGGCAGTCTGTGTTCATAACTAAATAACTAACTAACTAACCAACCAACTAACCAACCAATCTGTGGCCTGTGTTTTCAACTAACTGTCTGTGTTCATAACTAATTAACTAACCTTCTGTGGTCTGATCATAATATACTTTCGGTGTAAACATAATTTACACCGTCTGTGATCTGTGTTCATAACTAACCAACACTCTGTCGTCTGTTTTCATGGTCATAACTACATAACTAACTAACCGTCTATGGTCTGTTCATAGGTAACTGACCATCTGTGTTCATAATTAACTAACAGAATGTGTCCATAACTAACTAACCGTCTGTAGTCTGTTCATAGGTAACTGTCTGTGGTCTTTGTTCATAATTAGCCAACAGTCTGTGGTTCATGACTAACTGATCATCTGTGGTCTGTGTTCATAACTAACTAAGTGATTAACTAACTAGCTGTCTGTGGTCTGTATTCATGACTAACTAACAACTAACTAACTAACTAACTAACTGTCTGTGGTCTGTATTCATAACTAACTAACTAACTAACTGTGGTCAGTATTCATAACTAAGTAACTAACTAACTAAATCTGTGGTCTGTATTCATAACTAACTAACTAACTGTCTGTGGTCTGTATTCATAACTAACTAACTAACTGTCTGTGGTCTGTATTCATAACTAACTAACTAACTAACTGTCTGTGGTCTGTATTCATAACTAACTAACTAACTAACTAACTGTCTGTGGTCTGTATTCATAACTAACTAACTGTCTGTGGTCTGTATTCATAACTAACTAACTGTCTGTGGTCTGTATTCATAACTAACTAACTAACTAACTGTCTGTGGTCTGTATTCATAACTAACTAACTAACTAACTGTCTGTGGTCTGTATTCATAACTAACTAACTAACTGTCTGTGGTCTGTATTCATAACTAACTAACTGTCTGTGGTCTGTATTCATAACTAACTAACTGTCTGTGGTCTGTATTCATAACTAACTAACTAACTAACTGTCTGTGGTCTGTATTCATAACTAACTAACTAACTAACTGTCTGTGGTCTGTATTCATAACTAACTAACTAACTGTCTGTGGTCTGTATTCAAAACTAACTTATTAAGTCTGTGGTCTGTATTCATCACTAACTAACTAACTAACTAACTGTCTGTGGTCTGTTCATAGCTTACTTGACTGTCTGTGTTCTTAACTAACTGGCAGTCTGTGTTTATAACTAAATAACTACCTAACCAATTAACTAACTAACCAACCATCTGTGGTCTGTTCATAACTGAGTGCCTGTGGTCTGTGTTCAGATGTGGATGAGTGCGAGCGTCAGCCGTGTGGAAATGGAACCTGTAAGAACACTGTGGGCTCCTACAACTGCCTGTGTTACCCAGGATTCCAGCTGTCACACAACAACGACTGCATAGGTACACACACACACACACACACACACACACACACACACAGTGTTAACGAATGATGTTTTAAGGATGATACTGTTTTCTTGAACTGTTTTTCCTGTTGACTTGAAGCACGAATGGCTGTTATGTAGAAGTTTGTAAATAAGCATAGAATATTTATTAATTCCACAGCAGACAGACACATGTTTGTGTGTTAATGGTTCTGTTTTGTTTGTGTCATTCAGACACAGACGAGTGCACGTCTCTTCGGGGTATGTGTCGGAACGGAAACTGCATCAACACGGTGGGCTCGTTTGTGTGCATCTGTCTGGACGGGTATAAACTCTCTCCTGATGGCCGGACGTGTGTGGGTGAGTCCTGAATCTGCTCTGTGTGTGTGTGTGTGTGTGTGTGTGTGTACCGTGTTTTAGAGCTCCTCTAGTCATGTGATTGTGAGGAAGCGGTACATACTGACGCCATTCTCGATCAGGAGCTTCACAAACTCCACACAGTCCATCACCAACACATCCAACATCGCTTGCTCAAGGGAACCCACCTACACACACACACACACAAACTTTAATACTTTCAGATCACTTTTTACACTGAACCTAAACTTAAAGTTCACCCAATAATCATCAACAACAGTAAATATTTTGATGAACATCCATTTTTTTGTCCATACAATGAGTATCAATGGGGTGCAATGTCATTTGGTTCCCAACATTCTTCAAAATATCTTTAGTTTTTGGCAGAAGAAACGGGTTTGAAACAACTTGAGGGAGAGTAAATGACGATTTTCGGGTGAACTATCACTTTAAAAGTGAACATAAGTATTGTTTGCTTCACTTTTGTTGCTCACTTGTGACCCTGGACCATAAAACCAGCCATAAGGGTCAATACAAAGATGAATAAATAGCCGAGATACAACTATTTGAAAATTTGGAATCTGAGCGTGCAAAAAGAAATAAATAAATAAAATAAATTGCCATTAAAGTTTCCAAATAATGTTCTTAGCCATGCATATTACTAATCAAAATTTAAGTTTTTATATCTTTATGGTAGGAAATGTACAAAATATCTTCATGGAATATTCCAATTAATTTTGGCATAAAAGACAAATCGATAATTTTGACCCATACAATGTATTGTTGGATATTGCTACAAATATACCTGTGCTACTTAAGACACATTTTATTTTTCAGGACTAATATATTATTGTCAGATTTCCTTGATGTTTGTGAAGTTTTCATTTTTACAGAAAACTGTTTACAGAATGTGTAAACATGATACATCATGTTAAAGTATCATGGTATCTGTTAGTGTATCAGAATGTAGGTCACAGCGTGTGTGTTTACATCATGTCTCCTCTGCTCAGACATAAACGAGTGTTTGATCAACCCCGGCACCTGCGGCCCAGGAATGTGCCAGAATCTAGACGGCTCCTATAGGTGCATCTGTCCTCCTGGATACTTCCTGCAGAACGACAGGTGTGAAGGTCAGTGAGGTTCAGGATGATGGTCACCACATCACTAGGCATCACTAGTATTAGTGCTCACAGCTGTGCTCAAACCTCTGCCATGTGTGTGTGTTTGCTCAGATATCGACGAATGCACTCAGACTTCAGAGATCTGCATCTTTGGCAGGTGCATAAACATGCCGGGCAGCTTCAGGTGCGAGTGTCCGGAGGGATTCCAGCTGTCCTCGAGCGGAAAAAGATGTGTGGGTGAGTTATCACAGATATATCCCACAATTCCACTGGTCTTCATCCCAGAGACTCAGATACACAAGCTGCTGAAAACATGATGCTGCAGGTCATCATCAGTGTTGGGGAAAGTTACTTTTAAAAGTAATGCTTTACAATATTGCGTTACTCCCTAAAAAAATAACTAATTACGTTACTTAGTTACTTTTTATGGAAAGTAATGCGTTACAATATTTGCGTTACTCGCTTAAAAAGTAGCTAATTACGTTACTTAGTTACTTTTTTATGGAAAGTAGTGCGTTACAATATTGCGTTACTCCCTAAAAAAAGCAACTAATTACATTACTTTTTATGGAAAGCAATGCGTTACAATATTGCGTTACTCCCTAAAAAAGCAACTAATTACGTTACTTAGTTACTTTTTATGGAAAGTAATGTGTTACAATATTGTGTTACTCCCTAAAAAAGCAACTAATTACGTTGCTTAGTTACTTTTTATGGAAAGTAATGCGTTACAATATTGCGTTGCTTGTTAAAAAAGCAACTAATTACGCTACTTAGTTACTTTTTATGGAAAGCAATGCGTTACAATATTGCGTTACTCCCTAAAAAAGCAACTAATTACGTTACTTAGTTACTTTTTATGGAAAGTAATGCGTTACAATATTGCGTTACTCCCTAAAAAAGCAACTAATTACGCTACTTAGTTACTTTTTATGGAAAGTAGTGCGTTATAATATTGCGTTACTCCCTAAAAAAGTAACTAATTACGCTACTAAGTTACTTTTTATGGAAAGCAATGCGTTACAATATTGCGTTACTCCCTAAAAAAGCAACTAATTACGTTACTTAGTTACTTTTTATGGAAAGTAATGCGTTACAATATTGCGTTACTCCCTAAAAAAGCAACTAATTACGTTACTTAGTTACTTTTTATGGAAAGTAATGCGTTACAATATTGCGTTACTCCCTAAAAAAGCAACTAATTACGTTACTTAGTTACTTTTTATGGAAAGTAGTGCGTTACAATATTGCGTTACTCCCTAAAAAAAAGCAACTAATTACATTACTTTTTATGGAAAGCAATGCGTTACAATATTGCGTTACTCCCTAAAAAAGCAACTAATTACGTTACTTAGTTACTTTTTATGGAAAGTAGTGCGTTACAATATTGCGTTACTCCCTAAAAAAAAGCAACTAATTACATTACTTTTTATGGAAAGCAATGCGTTACAATATTGCGTTACTCCCTAAAAAAGCAACTAATTACGTTACTTAGTTACTTTTTATGGAAAGTAATGTGTTACAATATTGTGTTACTCCCTAAAAAAGCAACTAATTACGTTGCTTAGTTACTTTTTATGGAAAGTAATGCGTTACAATATTGCGTTGCTTGTTAAAAAAGCAACTAATTACGCTACTTAGTTACTTTTTATGGAAAGTAGTGCGTTATAATATTGCGTTACTCCCTAAAAAAGTAACTAATTACGCTACTTAGTTACTTTTTATGGAAAGCAATGCGTTACAATATTGCGTTACTCCCTAAAAAAGCAACTAATTACGTTACTTAGTTACTTTTTATGGAAAGTAATGCGTTACAATATTGCGTTACTCCCTAAAAAAGCAACTAATTACGTTACTTAGTTACTTTTTATGGAAAGTAGTGCGTTATAATATTGCGTTACTCCCTAAAAAAGTAACTAATTACGCTACTTAGTTACTTTTTATGGAAAGCAATGCGTTACAATATTGCGTTACTCCCTAAAAAAGCAACTAATTAGGTTACTTAGTTACTTTTTATGGAAAGTAATGCGTTACAATATTGCGTTACTCCCTAAAAAAGCAACTAATTACGTTACTTAGTTACTTTTTATGGAAAGTAGTGCGTTATAATATTGCGTTACTCCCTAAAAAAGTAACTAATTACGCTACTTACTTACTTTTTATGGAAAGTAGTGCGTTACAATATTGCGTTACTCCCTAAAAAAGCAACTAATTACGCTACTTAGTTACTTTTTATGGAAAGTAGTGCGTTATAATATTGCGTTACTCCCTAAAAAAGCAACTAATTACGTTGCTTAGTTACTTTTTATGGAAAGCAATGCGTTACAATATTGCGTTACTTCCTAAAAAAGCAACTAATTACGTTGCTTAGTTACTTTTTATGGAAAGTAATGCGTTACAAACAAAAAGAAACTCAGATATTTTCTTGGAAATGACAAAGTAATGCGTTACTTTACTAGTTACTTGAAAAAAGTAATATTATGATGTAACTTATACCCCCAACACTGCTGATCAGTCAGGAAGCTCGTCATGTTTAATGATTTGTTCCTCATGAAATAGGAAGGAAAATGCTATTTTATTGTCTTTCACTCACTCATACTTTCCATTCTGACTCTCTGGCTCTGTGTGAGTGTTTAGAGGGTGGAAAGGTTTCTGCAAATGAAAAACAGGCCTCAGGGAATAACAGCAACACAGCCGCCCATCTCTTTCTCAACGGCACACACACACACACACACTCACACACACTTTTACCCTGCTGTCGAAATTGAGTCATTGTATAGTCTGCTATTGTTGCTAATTCAGCTAATGTACTTTGAGCATTAACAAATCTGACACAGATTTAAACTCATCTAATCATGCTAGCAATATGCTGATCATGCTAACAACATGCTAGTAACATGCTAAGCATGCTAGCAACATGCTAGTAACATGCTAATAATGCTAGAAACATGTTAGCAACTTGTTAATCATGGTAGTAAAATATTAAGCATGCTAGCAACATGCTAATAACTTGCTCATGATAGAATTATACTAGCAACATGCTAGGAACTTCCTAATCATGTTAGAAACATGCTACCAAAATGCTAGTAGCATGTTAATTATGTTAGAAACATGTTAATTATGCTAAAATCATACTAGCAACATGCTAATAATGTTAGAAACTTGTTAATTATACTAGAATCATGCTAGCAACATGCTAGCAAAATGCTAGTAACATGCTAAGCATGCTAGAAACATGTTAGCAACTTGTTAATCATGGTAGCAACATGTTAGTAACAGGTTAATCGTGGTAGAAGCATGCTAGTAACCTGCTAATTATGCT
Source organism: Cirrhinus molitorella (assembly GCA_033026305.1). NCBI lineage: Eukaryota > Metazoa > Chordata > Actinopteri > Cypriniformes > Cyprinidae > Cirrhinus > Cirrhinus molitorella. The sequence continues at coordinate 836,853 of CM065127.1, forward strand.
ACAAACATGTTAGCAACTTGTTACTCATGGTAGCAACATGCTAGTAACATGTTAATCATGCTAGAAACATGCTAGTAACATGCTAATTATGCTATAAACATGTATGGTAGCAACATGCTAGTGAAATGCTAAGCATGCCTGAAACATACTAGTAACATGTTAATTATGCTACAAACATGTTAGCAACTTGTTACTCATGGTAGCAACATGCTAGTAACATGTTAATCATGTTAGAAACATGCTAGTAACATGCTAATTATGCTATAAACATGTATGGTAGCAACATGCTAGTGAAATGCTAAGCATGCCTGAAACATACTAGTAACATGTTAATTATGCTAGAAACATGTTAGCAACTTGTTAATCATGGTAGCAACATGCTAGTAAAATGCTAAGCATGCTAGAAACATGTTAGCAACTTGTTAGTCATGGTAGCAACATGCTAGTAACATGTTAATCATGCTAGAAACATGCTAGTAACCTGCTAATTATGGTAGAAACATGCTAGTAACATGTTAATTATGCTAGAAACATGTTAGTAACATGCCAATTATGCTGGAATTATGTTAGAATTATTCTAGCAATGTGCTAGTAACTTTCTAATCATGTTAGAAACATGCTAACAACATTCTATTAACATGCTAATCATGCTACCAACATGCAGGTAGCATGTTAATTATGTTAGAAACATGTCAATCATGTTAGAATCATGCTAGCAACATGCTAGTAACATGCTAATAATGCTAGAAACATGTTAGCAACTTGTTAATCATGGTAGTAAAATATTAAGCATGCTAACAACATGCTAATAACTTGCTCATGATAGAATTATACTAGCAACATGCTAGGAACTTCCTAATCATGTTAGAAACATGCTACCAAAATGCTAGTAGCATGTTAATTATGTTAGAAACATGTTAATTATGCTAGAATCATGCTAGCAACATGCTAATAATGTTAGAAACTTGTTAATTATACTAGAATCATGCTAGCAACATGCTAGCAAAATGCTAGTAACATGCTAAGCATGCTAGAAACATGTTAGCAACTTGTTAATCATGGTAGCAACATGTTAGTAACAGGTTAATCGTGGTAGAAGCATGCTAGTAACCTGCTAATTATGCTACAAACATGTTAGCAACTTGTTAATCATGGTAGCAACATGCTAGTAAAATGCTAAGCATGCTAGAAACATGTTAGCAACTTGTTAGTCATGGTAGCAACATGTATGGTAGCAACATGCTAGTGAAATGCTAAGCATGCCTGAAACATACTAGTAACATGTTAATTATGCTAGAAACATGTTAGCAACTTGTTAATCATGGTAGCAACATGCTAGTAAAATGCTAAGCATGCTAGAAACATGCTAGTAACCTGCTAATTATGGTAGAAACATGCTAGTAACATGTTAATTATGCTAGAAACATGTTAGTAACATGCCAATTATGCTGGAATTATGTTAGAATTATTCTAGCAATGTGCTAGTAACTTTATAATCATGTTAGAAACATGCTAACAACATTCTATTAACATGCTAATCATGCTACCAACATGCAGGTAGCATGTTAATTATGTTAGAAACATGTCAATCATGTTAGAATCATGTTAGCAACATGCTAATAAAATGCTAATCATGCTAAAAACATGTAAATCATGCTAGAATCATGCTGGCAACTTGTTAATCGTGCTAGCAACATGCTAATAACACACTAATCATGCTAGAAACGTATAAATCATGCTAGAATCATGCTGGCAACTTGTTAATCGTGCTAGCAACATGCTAATAAAATGCTAATCATGCTAGACACATGTAAATCATGCTAGAATCATGCTGGCAACTTGTTAATCGTGCTAGCAACATGCTAATAAAATGCTAATCATGCTAGACACATGTAAATCATGCTAGAATCATGCTGGCAACTTGTTAATCGTGCTAGCAACATGCTAATAAAATGCTAATCATGCTAGACACATGTAAATCATGCTAGAATCATGCTGGCAACTTGTTAATCGTGCTAGCAACATGCTAATAAAATGCTAATCATGCTAGACACATGTAAATCATGCTAGAATCATGCTGGCAACTTGTTAATCGTGCTAGCAACATGCTAATAAAATGCTAATCATGCTAGACACATGTAAATCATGCTAGAATCATGCTGGCAACTTGTTAATCGTGCTAGCAACATGCTAATAAAATGCTAATCATGCTAGAAAAATGTAAATCATGCTAGAATCATGCTGGCAACTTGTTAATCGTGCTAGCAACATGCTAATAAAATGCTAATCATGCTAAAAACATGTAAATCATGCTAGAATCATGCTGGCAACTTGTTAATCGTGTTAGCAACATGCTAATAAAATGCTAATCATGCTAGAATCATGGTGGCAACTTGTTAATCATGCTAGCAACATGCTAATCATGCTTAACTTGCTAATCGTGGTGCTAAATCATGCTAGAAAGATGCTAATTCATGTACAACACTCAAGTCAGTTGTATATGTGTGGTTATTTTCTATAATATATGTTTTTATTAAAGAAAGAATGAGCTTTATTCTGTCTGAAATGGTTCTTCTTAAATGATTCTTCTCAGCTGACTCTACCCAAATTATTTTTCTGTTTTGATTCTTCACAAATGGTTCTTTCCAAATTATTCTCCTCACAAAAAAATAAAAATAAAAAATCGACATGTGTTTGTCGTCGTCAGATTTCCGTGAGAATTACTGTTACACTAAGTTCGAGAACGGACGCTGTCAGGCTCCAAAGCCCTCCAACACCACTAAAGGCGCCTGCTGCTGCAGCGGGATGCCGGGTCAGGGATGGGGCGACCCTTGCGAGATCTGCCCCTCTCAGGAGGAGGAGGGTGAGTGCAAAAATACACAGACACACACTAGCGATATGCCAGTATCAAATTTTCATGTTGCACTTAATTGCTAATGTTTTTATCACGGTATATGGTATTATCACGATATTGAAATTTAGTTGCAAAACAGTGATAATACAATATAACAGGTTTAATAACACAAATTTCTGTTCATTAAAACACAATAAAGCAATACACAAAAAATGTATAAAGTTAAAATTTGTTCACACAGATTAAAGTGCAAAAGAATTAAACGACCAATAGGCATCACTTTACAGCAAGGTCTTATTAGTTAACCTTAGTTAATGCATTCACATGATCAATCAACAAAAGCTACATTTGCTACAGAAGTTATTCATCTTTGTTAAAAATAACACAATTTTTAGTGCATATTAGCATTGTTGAAGCAACAATTACGATATTATTGCAGACGATATATGTCGCACACACCCAACTCACACTCAGGGCCCTATCCACTTTTGCTAATTTAACGACGGGAAAACGGTCCGTGCGCCTGGGCGCATAGTCGAAATGGGTTGTCCCTATTCTCTTAATAAGTAAGGGGTGTTTTTTGGGCGTAACGTCCAATAAACCAATCAGAGTCTCATCTCCCATTCCCTTTAAGAGCGAGTTGCGCTTCTCAGTAAACTGAGTTCAACGAGTGATGTTTTGCTGAAATGACCTGTTAAGTGGCCATCAATATTTCATTCATCTGCGTTGGATGCAGGCTTTCAAATAGCTCCGTTAATATATATGTGTGTGTATTGGCGATTGTTCAATTAATTAGCCAATTTCATTCATCATTATAAGTACTAATAGGCTGAAGTGCAAATAGGTCGCCTAATTCTGCTACACGCAGTGGCTGTCCATCATTACATTTGTATATTGATGTAGCCTACACAATAATATTGTTTTACACTGTAATCCTTTTGTTTTTAATATTTGGCATGTTTGTGTGATGATCCCTGTGTGTAATAAGCAAAGTAAACGCGCGTTGTGGAGCTGCCCAGAGGCGCATGATCTACCAATGCGCTCTTTAAATAACAAAAAAAATATTGCGCCTTTAGACTTTAGAGCAGGTTTGGGTTGGTCTATGGCGCAGTCTATTTTCAGTTCCTCAAAATAGCAACAATGCACCCGAACACACCTCTTTTTTAGACCAGCAGGCCCATGGGCACACAAACGGGCACAAGTGCATTTGCTAATTAAACAACGCGGCGCTGGACGGGAAAATGCAAACTGCGTCGGACTTAAACTATAGCAAACATTTGCGCTGTGCCTTGCGCCACATTGCACCGGGTGTACGATAGGGCCCTCTTTGTGATGGCAGTAATAGCTCTTGTGTTTGTGTTTTAACAGCGTACAAAGCTCTGTGCCCTGCTTCTGGTAAAATCATCACTCCAGATGACAAATGTGTTTATATCACACAATTCTGAGAAAAAAGTCTGAATTGTGAGTTTATATCTCACAATTTTGATTTTATAACTTGCAGTTGCAAGTTTATATATAACAGTTCTGAGGAAAAAAAGTCAGAATTGTGAGATATAAACTCGCGATTTATACGATTTTTTTAGTTCAAATGCTATTCAGAACAAACTCACATTTACGAGAAAAAAGTCAATTTTTATTTTGTTTTTATTTTGCAGTTCTGACTTTATTTCTCACAAATGTGTTATATCTAACAATTCTGGGAAAAAAGTCTGAAGTATGAGTTTATATCGTGGAATTCTGACTTTATAGCTTGCAATTGCAAGTTAAGAAAAAAAGTCAGAATTGTGAGTTTATATCTCGCAATTTTGACTGAATTTCTCAGAATTGCAAGTTTATATCGCGCAATTCTGATTTTAGAACTCGCAATTGTTAGTATTTATCACGCAATTCTGAGAAAAAAAGTCTTTTTTTTTTCTCAGAATTTTTTAATTCAGTGGCTGAAACAGTCTATGTATAATAGGTTATTTCACACAATTCAGACTTTAACTTGCAGTTGAGTTTATACTTTACAGTTCTGAGAAATAAAGTCAGAATTGCATGATATAAACTCACAATTCCCTTAAAATTGGACTTAATATAACTCACAATTGCGAGATTATTTCACACAATTCAGACTTTAACTTGCAGTTGAGTTTATACTTCACAAAAGAGTCAGAATTGTTAGATATAAACTCACAGTTGTGAGAAAAAAAGTCAGAAGTAAGAGTTTTTATCTCGTAATTCTGACTTTATTTCTCACAAATGTGTTTATATCACACAATTCTGAGAAAAAAGTCAGAATTGTGACTTAAAAACTCACAATTGCAAGTTTATATCTCTCAATTCTGACTTTATAGCTCACAATTGCAAGTTTATATCACAATTCTGAGAAAAACATCAGAATTGCGAAAAACAAAAAAAAAAAAAGTCATGGAATATCAGGGATTTTTGTTTGTTGCTTTAATTTTTTTGTTTTCATGTATCAAAATGTAATTTTTCCATACTGTATTTAGTTTTATTGCATAAATTAATTTCTGTAGAAATAGTACAGAAAAATATCAAAGTGCATTTAATGGGTAAAAAGCAAAAAAAAAAAGGTAAGTAGTGTATTGTGTGTTTTGTACTAAAAACGCTTGCAAATGTTGGTTGGTCGATCATGGAAATTCAGCTTTTTAGTCAGTGAAAGTCAGGGAATTTGACATTTGGCTTCGAGTGGGAACCCTAATTTTATCACACAATCAGAATTGCATTAAATAAACTCACATTTCCCTTAAAATTGGCCTTTATAACTCACAGTCGCGAGTTTATTTCTTACAATTGCGAGATTATTTCACACAATTCAGACTTTAACTTGCAGTTGAGTTTATACTTCACAAAAGAGTCAGAATTGTTAGATATAAACTCACAGTTGTGAGAAAAAAAGTCAGAATTTAGTTTTTATCTCGTAATTCTGACTTTATTTCTCACAAATGTGTTTATATCACACAATTCTGAGAAAAAAGTCTGAATTGTGAGTTTATACCTCACAATTTTGCAGTTGCAAGTTTATATATAACAGTTCTGAGGAAAAAAGTCAGAATTGTGAGATATAAACTCGCGATTTATACGATTTCTTTAGCTCAAATGCTATTCAGAACAAACTCACATTTGCGAAAAAAAGTCAATTTTTATTTTGTTTTTATTTTTTTCACACTGATTTTATCACACAATTCTGTGAAATACAGTCAGAATTGCATTAAATAAACTCACATTTCCATTAAAATTGGCCTTTATAACTCACAATTGCGAGTTTATTTCTTACAATTGCGAGATTATTTCACACAATTTACTTCACAAAAGAGTCCGAATTGTTAGATATAAACTCGCAATTGTGAGAACAAAGTCATGGCAGTAATAGCTCTTGTGTTTGTGTTTTAACAGCGTACAAAGCTCTGTGTCCTGCTTCTGGTAAAATCATCACTCCAGATGACACAACTGTGGGTGAGTGTCACTGCATCATTCACACGTGTGTTCGTGAGCACGGACTGATCAGTGGTGTGTTTCAGATCTGGACGAATGCACAGACAACCCCAACGCTTGCAAGAACGGCCACTGCATCAACACGGACGGGACGTTCCGCTGCGAATGTTCGTTCGGCTACCGGCTCGACTACACTGGGATCAACTGCGAAGGTTTTAAACCGATCGTTTCCAGTCATATTTACTTCTATTCATCAATGACGAAACAAGTTCAATTTCAGGCATAAAGCAGCTCTACATTATTTATATCAGTTCAGTTAATTGTTAAAACAGTAGAAAAAATCCTTAGCGTTGAGCCGTGTTTGTTCTTTGTTCGTTGCAGATAAACAGAGCTGGGTAGTAAGTGATTAGATGTAATCTGGATTATGTAATCAGATTCCAAAAATTAAGTACTTGAGTAAATTACATTTTAAAACACTCGTAATCAGACTACAGTTACTTTTTTATAGATTACATGATTATCACAAAATAGCAATAAATTATTCATAACTCATTGATTCCCCCTAATTTTTTTAATTGTATGCATTCAGAAAGTCCAGTTTTGTGGACATTCACACCACAGTTGGAATCAGTGATGCCTTCAGTAAAATTAAAAAATATGGCATTAAACAAATGTTAAAAATATACGTTCTTTATATTGTTTCTACATTAATTTGAAGCATGAATGTGAAATTATTGCACTATTACATTATAATTAAAAACTTTAATGTCCGGTAGGATTAATCACGATTCATTTTAGGAAAAATGTGTGATTAATTAGTTTTGGTTTTATTGATTGACACCACTAATATTTACTATATTATATATATATATATATACTACCCCTAAGATTTTTTTAATCCCTGAGATATATATAGATATATATTTGTGAGTTCAGGAAGCGGTTTTTGAGATTTCTGGATTCACCCATTCATTTTGTATGAGGTGCCAGAGGCGTTTTTATTTTAATTGTTTATGATTTAATTAGTTGTTAGCTTTTCATTAAACGTACAAACCCCCTGCAGTTCCTTTTACGAAGTTTGTTGTAAATTACAATGAATGGAACATTTTCTTCATCATTACGGTACGGTAAGATATTCCTGTTTAAATCAATGTGATAAATGAGTTAAGTTAAAAGTAATCCAAAAGTAATCTGATTAGATTACCTAAAATATGTAACTGATTACATTACTGACTGAATGGAATCTGGAATCTGGAATCTTGTAAGTGCTCTACCCAGCTCTGCAGATAAATCAATAATATTGCTGAAAATTGCTTTCTTTGAATGGTGTTAGTTCATAAGTGTGGAGTGTGTTAAACATGAGCTTTTATGTGTGTTTCCTGTGTTCTCCGTCATCAGACACGAACGAGTGTGACCTGGGGAACCCTTGTGGAAACGGCACCTGCACAAACGTGGAGGGAGCGTTCGAGTGCAGCTGCGACGAGGGGTTCGAACCCGGACCCATGATGACCTGTGAAGGTCAGTGATGAACTGCTAGTATTAGATAGTTCAGGGGTGTCCAAACTACGGCCCGCAGGCCATCTGCGGCCCGCTATCACTCCTGTGGCGGCCCGCGAGTGATTTTTTTTATTGATTTTTTTTAATAATACGAATCCACAGACGTGTGAGAAGTACGGGCGTTTTCATCCGGCCCATGAGGCAGTTGTTTCATATTGGATAATTTGTTACAATATCAGTAGAATCTAATAGATGCCACAGTCGTCTGTACTCAACTCAACTCAACTTTTATTTACACTGGAGATCAAAATTAGTCAATAATGTCATCATCACTGCTCAACAGTTGAAGGAGTTTTTATCCTGTCTATACCATGCTACCAGAACACCTTTTCCACAAAATAACGAAGGCATTTCAACAAAAACCATTATTTTGCAGAAAACACACCGATCAAAATTAGAGAACAACAATGACTGTAGCATGGAAAAAGATTACAACAAAATTTTCTGAAGGTTACAACAGTCAGCAATTAGTAGGAAGTGTACAGGCCTCTGCTCTGAATGACTTCAGCACATCTGCGGATGTCCACAGGACAGCACTCGTCTCTCACACTGCTCTGCTGTGATTTTGCTCCACTCTTCTTCAGTTCGGTGACTGCAGTGGGTTTCTTGGCCAAGGATTTTTCAGAGGTTCTCTATTGGGTTGAGATCAGGACTCTGGGCAGGCCATGTCATTATTTCAATGTTTTCAGTTTCAAGGAACTGCTTTACCCGTTTGCTGTGTGACATGGAGCGGTGTCCTGCATGAACACTGCGGGCTGATTGGGTGATGAACGCAGGGAAGGAACCATATGTTGTTGAAGAAGGTCCTGATAAACATTTGCATTCACTCTGCCATGGAGCTGTATAAGAGACCAACTCCTGCTGCAGAAAACATGACACTTCCTCCTCCACTTTTCACTGACTTCTTTACACACTTTGGGTTCAGTCTTTCTCCATAATGTTTCCCATCGGACCCAAATAAATGAAACTTGCTTTCATCACTGAAGTGAACTTTTGACCAGTTCTCATCTGTCCTCAGCAAAGCTTAGTCTAGCCTTTTGATGAGAGGTTTGGTCACTGCAGAGTGGGCTTTCAGTCCAAATGCTCTTAAACGTGGAGACACTGTATGACGAGACAGATCCTGACCCTGTTCAGCACTGAACTGGTGAGCAATTCCAGCTGCAGTGTGGAAACCATTGCCCATTGAGATCCTCCGCAGTATCCTGTCCTCTCTTGTGTTTGTCTTCCGTGGACGACCAGCCTTCTTGGGGGACTTGAATGAGTTTGTGATGTTGTAAAGATTCAATATTCTTGAAATCACAGATTTGGAACGACCAACTTGTCTTGCTATGGCTGATAGGGTCATCCCTTTGGCCTTCAACCTGCTGCCGGAGGCTTTCAGTCACTTTAGAGCGGCCCACCATCTTGCAGAGTCAGTGAAACTGGAAGTTAGGCTGCCAGTTAAATAGGGGTTGACAGATAATCAAGGAAATTAGCACCAGGTGCCAGATTAACACCAATAACTGGGAGGTATCTGAAGGTGTTCTCTAATTTTGATCAGTGTGTTTTCTGCAAAATAATGTTTTTTGTTGAAATGCCTTAGTTATTTTGTGGAAAAGGTGTTCTGGTAGCATGGTATAGACAGGACAAAAACTCCTTCAACTGTTGAGCAGTGAAGATGACATTATTTCAGAATTGTTCAATTGTTTATAAATAGTTCTCTAATTTTGATCTCCAGTGTATATAGCACTTTTAAAAAACAGGGTGTTTACCAAAGTGCTAAAAACAATAACATATAGCAAAACAACCCAACAAATACAACCATAAAAACAAATTCTATACCTGTAGTGCGGTATAGAAATACGGTTCAGTCCTATATTTATGAACGGGAGAAACTCCAACGCACAATATGGCGGAATAGTGCCGCTTTTTAAATGAAAGAGCTAATCGCTGAGTAGGAGAACAAATGCCAGTGTTATCCTCCTGCTGTAATTTCGTGGGGAAAACATGGAAATAATTTGTCGTTGTATCTTGCAAAGATATGCTTTCTTCTTCTTCACATTTTTTTATGAAAATGGATACAGTACTGCATTTTCTGCATTATCAATCACGTTTTTTATCATCTGAAACGTGCTGCGATTTCCAAGGCGACTTCAAGGTCAAGCAAACTGCACATATTAGGATTGGTGACGAATGAGAAAAGGCAAGTGAATATTGTGGATTTTCCTGCAATCACGCAACTAGTTTCAGTTTCGCTTTAAATATTTAGGCTGGGCATTTATAATAAATGTTTACAGTGAATGCATTTTTTTTTTTTTTTTTTACATTTTCGTTCCCTTTTCTGTTCTGAACACTGATAAATGTATGCTTTTTTTGTAGAGTGAGGGGATTAAATACTAGTTTCTAATGTTTATTTGACATTATTTTTGAATGAAATGATTAAATGTGTCTTATACATCAATTTACAATAATGCAACTTATCTGTGTGTCATAAAGTGCTTATAAAAAAGGGTACAAGAATAGAACTGCTATATAAACTGCTATGGAAAACCGGTTTAATTCAGACTCTGTTTCAGTTCTGATCCACTGTATATTTGCATCTTCATCAGGAGTATCACTGTGAGTACTAGCAGCAAGCTGGTTTATTTATTTATTTATTAGTTTATTTAACAGGGACAATGCAGTATATCATTGCTATAATTTCAAGCAGCAGATGCTCCACATATAGGCTTCTAGCCAAAGTCAGCCCCAGGTGTGTTTTTTTTAACAACAGCAAGGTAAAAATCACACAAAAAACAAATAATAAACAGCTGAGACTGTGTACAACCATCAGTGTTCGCATACCTGCTTTTGTCTGAGCCACTTTTTCAATTTTGTTTGAAAAATTATCCCCTTACTACTCTGTTTCGATATTAATTGCATTATAGATTATTCACGCATTTAAAAATTATTTTAATAAGAGACAAATTTATAACATTTTCAAAACTAAGCAAACTATATTTTTGTAAAATATTGCAGTGGTTGCCAATCTAAATCGAATGATACTTCAAACCAGTTTTGGTTTTAGAATTTTTATCAAATATGCATTTTTTTAATGTATTTTTATGTATTTTTTTATGCCGTGCAGTTTACAAAAAAAAAATATACAGGGTTCGTACAAGGTGCTTAAAGTGCTTGACTTTTTGGAATTTAAATCCTGGAAAACTCTTGAAAATAGCAAGAAAAGAGGTGCTTAAAAAGTGCTTGAATTATTATCTATGAAATAAGTGTTGCATTTTTTTAATAAGCACATATCATTTTAAAAAAATCATACTTTTTTTTCCAAAAACTATCGAGCTAAACCACTAGTACTGCTGACAGTGTCGTGTAAACATGGCTGAAGACGCAAAAAGCGTAACAGATGAACCAAATCAATTGAGTCATTTAAGCTAGAACCGCTCAGATTGATTCAAACTCATGACTTTTCTTCATTTCAAACGATTCACTAGCAAAAACCAGATCAAATTAAAAGAGCCATTCATTTTTGAATTTCAACATCACTTGTAATGATTTTTAAAACCATTTTAAGCAACATGATTTACTGTTTCAGTTGAATCAATCAATTGATTCAGATCGGGACTTCGGAGCAGGTTCTTCAATCACTCTGAGAATTTAATGATTCCGAGTCCTGATTGAAATGATGGTTTGCAAATCTTTTGCTTTAGATCGGAACCTATGAATTTTTGATAACACTTTATTTTAGATTCTCTTAACTATTTGCATGCATATAACTAGAATATTAGCCATTTATTATTACTAATTAAGCACATATTAATGCCTTATTCTACATCGCTAATCCTACTCAATACCTAAACTTTAACAAGCACCTTACTAACTATTAATTAGCAGCACATTAGGAATTTATTGAGGGGAATTTGTTGAGTCAGAGTTAATAGTGAATAAGTGTTCTCTATTCTAAAGTGTTACCATTTTTTTTTCTTAAACAGTAGAAAACATTAAACCATACGTGAGATCTCTGTTTGAAGTCCTTGAAAATTTAAAAAAGTAGTGAATCTGTATTAGCCTTACTATGACAAAATATTATTTCAGTAATTCTTCCAAATTCCACGTTTAATTCAATGTGTTACTTTTTTTTTTTAAGAAATAATTTTTCGCAAATACAGTTTTTCTCTCACAATTTATATCTTATAATTCTGGCTTTGTTTTGAAAAAAGAATTTCAAAGCCGCAATATATAAACTTAGAATTACATTGTTGTTTTTTTGTTTCGTTTTTTATTTATTTATCATTTTACAATATAACAACATTCAAAGCAATTGAAAAAAATATACAAAAAGAAAAAAATAAATATTCAAAAGAAAATATTCAACATTAAATAGCATCAGAGTATACAAATATGAAAACATGTACATCATCAAATCCAATTTGTGTTACTAAATTAAAACTGAAAACAAATGACAACACATGAGTCCAAGGGTTCACAAAGGGTCCAAAAAAATAGTCCAGGTCTCTAACGTTAAGTTTTTAAAAAATTATTTTTTCAAAGAGTTATGAGAAACAAAGTCTGAATTGTGAGATATTAACTCAAAAATGGGTCCCACTTTATATTAAGTGGTCTTTACTACTATGTACTTACATTGAAATTAATAATTTGATACAATGCACTTATTGTGTACTTAGATTTTAAAAAATATCTGCACTTTTATAATTTTTTTCTGTAATTACATTTATAATTACACTGTTGACCCATCCCTTACACCTTAACCTATATCTCATCTCAATAGCAGTAAAAGTGTTCCAATCAACATGATCACATTAAGTACATTGTACTTAGTTTTTTATGCAAGTACATAGTAGTTAAGGCCACTTAATATAAAGTGGGACCCAAAATTGCAAGAAAAGGTCGCAGTTATATACAGAGTTCTGGCATGAAACTCTAGAATGCAGTCCAATGGGTCTAAATCTGACAACATGACATCATAATCACATGGCGCAGCCGATTGGTTCTCTCCTGTATCAGTAGCCAATGAGCTCATTGCTAGATGTAGCAGTTTGCAGCATGTTTCAGAAGCCCTCCACCTTCCCCAGCTCCACCTGTATAGATCTGCTATGAGGTGATCCATGTATGCTATGGGGGTTACTCATATTTTATATGTGCAGCAGCAGTGTTTCTTACATGCTTACAGCAGCATGTTGTGGATGTATTGGCAGCAGCGTAACAGATCTATTCCGCCAAGACAAAATGCATTAACATTGTCATGTACATTATCATGCAAATCCCTCCGAGAATTGTCATGACAAAACTTTTTTTTTTTAATTCTGTGGTCTCACTGGTGTTTGATTAAAACATATGATGTGTTTTAGATATCAACGAATGCTCCCAGAATCCTCTGCTGTGTGCGTTCCGCTGCGTCAACACGGTGGGGTCGTACGAATGCAGATGTCCAGCGGGATACGTGCTGAGAGAAGACCGGCGGATGTGCAGAGGTAAAGACCAGTGTTGGGGAAGGTTACTTTTAAAAGTAATGCATTTCAATATTGCGTTACTCCCTAAAAAAGTAATTGATTACGTTACTTAGTTACTTTTTATGGAAAGTAATGTGTTACAATATTGCATTACTCCCTAAAAAAGTAATTGGTTACATTACTTAGTTACTTTTATGGAAAGTAATGCGTTACAGTATTGCGTTACTCTCTAAAAAAGTAATTGATTACGTTACTTAGTTACTTTTTATAGAAAGTAATGCGTTACATTACTTTTGCGTTATTTTTTGCGATACTTTTTAAATCTGGGCAGGCCTTGCTTGTTTGTTTTTAATTTAAAAACGTTCGATTCTTAGCAAATGTAAAAGCCCTTTCACACCAAAATGAAATGAAGTGAATAAGCCTAAGGCTAAAGGAAAATTAAATTGACGTCTGTACAGTAGAACTGTAGGAAAAGAAAGTTCAACACTCTTCAGCAATGAGAAAAAAACACAAATGTTAGTTAATATAAAGTAGGTTTTGTTTATTAGTACACTGCAAAAAAAATATTTTCTTACTTAGATTTTTTTGTCTTGTTTCCAGCCAAAATATAAAAAAATTCTTAAATCAAGAAGGATTTTCTAGACAAGTAAAAATTATTTTCTTGTTTTTCTGAAAACATGTCAAAATTAAGTGTGTTTTTGCGTGAAACAAGCAATAATCTCTCAATGGGGTAAGAAAAATAATCTTGTTTTCTGTTTTTGCTTACCCCATTGGCAGATTATTTTGCTTGTTCTAAGCAAAAACTCACTTAATTTTGACTTGTTTTTTCTGAAAAATTTTGCTTGTCTAAAAAATCCTTCTTGATTTAAGAATTGTTATATATTTTTGGCTGGAAACAAAACAAAAATGTAAGTAAGAACAGTATTTTTGCAGTGTACGGTTGAATTGGATCAAAGGTCAGCAGCAAAGTCATTGGTTAATGAAATGGGATTAAATACATAAAGGAAACAAAGTAACTGGCGATAGTTTTTTGAAAAAGTGAAATGAAAAAGTAATGCGTTACTTTACTAGTTACTTGAAAAAAGTAATATTATTACGTAACTTGCGTTACTTGTAATGCATTACCCCCAACACTGATAAAGACGACTCTTTCAGCATCACAAACACACATCGTCACGTGTGAACGCTCCACTTGTGTTTATCAGATCAGAACGAGTGCGAGGAGGGGCTGGACGACTGCGCGTCCAGAGGAATGACCTGTAAGAATCTGATCGGCACCTACATGTGCATCTGCTCTCCAGGATACACCAGACAGCCCAACGGAGACAGCTGCGTGGGTGAGCACCTCACAACCTGATGTTTATTGATGCTCTCTTTAGCGCTCAGACTCAGACACCTTTGTTTTTTGCACAGATCTGAACGAATGCACAGCCAAACCTGGCATCTGTGAGAACGGTCGCTGCGAAAACACGGTGGGCAGTTACCGCTGCGTCTGCGATCAGGGCTTCAGTCCAAGTCCCAGCAGAACCGAGTGCATCGGTAAGAGTGTGGCTCAACGCCGCTAACTGGAAGATCACACACATATGGTGTGTTTCACTGAAGTATCAGCTTTGTCCCAGATGTTCCTGCTGAAATTTTACACCAATGAGTCACTAGTCACCATAATAATAATAATAATACATTTGTGACCCCGGACCACAAAACCAGTCATATGTGTCAATTTTTCTAAATTTAGTTTTATACAACATCTGAAAGCTGAATAAATAAGCTTTCCATTGATGTATGGTTTGTTAGCCGATATACAACTACTTGAAAATCTGCAATCTGAAGGTGCAAAAAAATCTAAATATTGAGAAAACCGCCTTTAAAGTTGTCCAAATTAAGCTCTTACCAATGCATATGACTAATCAAAAATTACGCTTTGACATACTTACGGTAGGTAATTTACAAAATATCTTCATGGAACGTGATCTTTACTTAATATCTTAATTATTTTTGGCATAAAAGAAAAATGTATAATTTTGACCCATACAATGTATTTTTGGCTATTGCAACAAATATACCTGTGCTACTGAAGACTGGTTTCGTGGTCCAGGGTCACATTTTATTTATAGGCGCCTTTCTCAACACTCAAGGTCACCGTACAAACAAAACAATAGGAAACAAACAGGAAATGTTATATGCAAAGACAGTTAAAATTTAGGTGGGATATGCAATTGTAAACAAGTCTGGTTTTAAATGGAGATAAAGAGTCAATGTTTCTGATGTCTGAAGGTAATGAATTCCAAAGCAGAGCAACAGAGCAGAGAGGCGAGCAAAAGGAACAGTAAGATAAAGAGAAGAAGCAGATCGAAGAGAACGAGAGGAAGTATGAATGTGAAGAAGATGAGCTAAATACGAAGGGGCAAGATTATGCGATATTTCGCAGATGAAAATAAGTGGACCGGATGATGTTATTAATATGTAATTGAAATGACAGTGTATTGTCCAGGATGACACCCAAACTCTAAACATGAGGAGAAGGAGAAACAGAGGAAATATCTATTGATAGAGAAAAACTCTTAGTTTTGGATAAAGTTGATTTAGTACCAATTAGAAGAAATTCCGTTTTATCAAGGTTCAATTTGAGAAAATTGGAGGAAAACCAGGATTTAAGTTCATTGAGACGATCAGTGAGGGCAGAAGGACGGAGAGTGGAATTTGGTTTGCTAGAAAAATAAAGTTGGGTGTCATCTGCATAAGAGTGAAACTGAATAGTCATATTTACGGAAGATATTGCCAAGAGGAAGAAGATAAATGATGAAAAGAAGGGGTCCTAGGACAGAGCCTTGAGGAACACCAGTTTTAACAGGAGATGGTTGGGATTAAAACGATTGTAACTGAACGAACTCCAGAGTCTAGAGCTGTAACATGAATGTGGAGATCTCCGACTTCTTATTGGCATCTTGAGCCAATCTGAGATATTTTTGAGACCTTTTCTAAAACTCTAGAGGAGACTCATGTGAAACTAGTTAAAGGAGTAGTACTTCATGAGCGGAAATGTACAGATAATGTACTCACCCCTTTGTCATCCAAGATGTTCATGTCTTTCTTTCTTCAGTCGTAAGGAAATTGTTTTTTGAGGAAAACATTGCCAGGAATTTTCTCCATATGTGGCCATTCCCATGACCGTTCCATTTTGAGATACGGGCCGATAATGTGGAAAAACAATGAAAAAAAATTTTTTTCTTTTTTTTAGCTAATATGAAAGAATAGACATTCAAAAATAATCTCCTAAAGTTTTGTATTCCAGATATTTGAGTAAAGGTATTTAAATGACTATTAAATTTGACTTAAAGTTTTACTAAATTTGAAATATTGAATTATGAACATTGCTTTTCTCAACTCCTCTCGTCACTTCTGAGCATTTCCCTAAATTCTGGATATCCTGAAACGCCAATATCTCTGCTTTCCAAATACGGTGTTAAATATTGTATAAAACCAATCAAAAAGCCTAGAAATGTACACAAACAGTGACATAAACTCTGATCAAAACACACCTAGAGTGCACACATAACGTTACATTATGCGATGAAATCTAGTAAGTATGCATTTAGAGTGCATTCTTTCACTGCATGATTCAGTCTATTAAAATGCATTTAGAATGATCACAGAATTCAAGATATGGGGACAGAAAATGTATATATTTATATCATTTCAAATAGTTAAATAATATCACACAAAGAGCGCCTTTTTTCCTTCAAAAATCCGCTTGACTGCAGATGTGTTGATTTTATACAACAGTTCAAGAAACAAGAATTTGATATTAAAAGACTTATGTTTAAGACTGCACATTTCCTGTTTTTGCTTAATTTCGGCAACAAAAAATCATTCCAGACACAGCCATGGCACTGTTTTTTGTCTCTGAGCAACATGACGGTGTTTAGTTTCTGAATGAATCAACCGTTTAAATGATTCAGTTCAATCGCAACGACTCACTTATTAACAGCGACGTACTGCCACCTGCTGGCGGTGAAATAGTTTTAAATATAGCTGCATTATCTGTGTAAATGCATCTAAATGCCACTTTATGTGTAACTTCTGCAAAGATAAATTTTGTAGATACTGATTTTATTTGTTTAGTAACAGACCTTTTTTTTTTTTTTTTTTAATCATTATTATAATTATTATTATTATAATTGACAGAGGAAATGTAAGAATTAGACTCAAAAGATGATGCACACTTGCAAAAAAATGCCCATAAAAGCCCATAAAGGAGAGTTTGAGTCTTCTGTAATAGTTGCATATGAGTCTCTCAGTTGTCCTCAGTGTGAAAAGATGGATCTCAAAATCATACAGTCATTGCTGGAAAGAGTTGAAATACACAAAAATGCTGGAAAACCAAAGAATTTGTGGGATCTGAAGGATTTTTCTGAAGAACAGCAGACAGTTTAAGTGTTCAGGACAAACAAGAGACTCATGAACAACTATCACTAAACAAAAAACACAGCTGTGGGTCATTCAGGAAACAACACAGTATTAAGAATCAAGGGGATGTCAACTTTTTATAAACTATTATTTTCTCTATATGTAAACATCTTTTATGCAATCCCTCTTATTTTGGAAAAATAATTCACATTTTGCAGACTCTGAAAGGGGGATGTAAACATCTGACCTCAAGTAAAAACTATAATGATAACTGTCATAACTAGCAATTTTGATATCTATAGTGATAACTGTAACAATAACTCGCACAAATACTAGATTTTAATACAATTTGGCCAGTTTATGAGCATTTGAACTGTGAACAGGGTCATTTTTATAAATTCAACTATTGTTTTCTCTTGTGGACTAGATGTAAATGTCTTTTATGTCAAATATCTCATTCAGGTCAGTGCTAAATAAAAAATAGCATGCATTTTGTATGATCCCTCTTATTTTGCTAAAAGAATTACACTACAAAAAATGCTTTTCTTGCTTAGATTTTTTGTCTTGTTTCCAGCCAAAATATCTAAAATATCTTAAATCAAGAAGGATTTTCTAGACAAGTGAAAATTATTGTCTTTCTTTCAGGAAAAAGGAGGCATAATTAAGTGAGTTTTTGCTTAGAACAAGCAAAATAATACTAGAGTTCAGCTTGAAATAAGTTTATTTTGCTTACCCCATTGGCAGATTATTTTGCTTGTTCTAAGCAAAAACTCACTTAATTATGCCTCCTTTTTCCTGAAAACAAGACAATAATTTTCACTTGTCTAGAAAATCCTTCTTGATTTAAGAATTTTTTAGATATTTTGGCTGGAAACAAGACAAAAAATCTAAGTAAGAAAAGCATTTTTTGTAGTGTAACATTTTGCAGATTCTGCAAGGGCATGTAAACTTTTGAACAGGGTCATTTTTATAATTTCAACTATTGTTTTCTCTTGTGGACTAGATGTAAATGTCTTTTATGTCAAATATCGTACTCAGGTCAGTGCTAAATAAAAAATAGCATGCATTTTGTATGATCCCTCTTTTTATTTTGCTAAAAGAATGAACATTTTGCAGATTCTGCAAACTTTTGAGCACAACTGTAGCTGGTAAAGCAGCATCTCAAGCACACTGTCTGCTCTGTGTGTCAGATAACCGTCAGGGCTTCTGCTTCCTGGAGGTTCTCCAGACCATGTGTCAGATGAGCTCCAGCAGCCGCGTCAGCGTCAGGAAGTCCGAGTGCTGTTGTGACGGGGGCCGCGGCTGGGGGCCCAACTGCGAGCTCTGCCCGCTGCCCGGGACCACGCAATACAAGAAGATGTGCCCGCAGGGACCCGGATACACCACTGACGGCCAGGGTAAGCCGATGTGTTTGTGCTGACTGAGTACGGCTGGGCGGTATATCGAGTTCATACAATATATATCGATATTTTCATTATAAGCGATATGGTATGAGGCAATACCATTTACACTGCAAAAAATGCTTTTCTTACTTAGATTTTTTATCTTGTTTCCAACTAAAATATCTAAAAATTAAATCAAGAAGGATTTTCTAGACAAGTAAAACTTATTGTCTTGTTTTCAGACAAAATATGTCAAAATTAAGTGAGTTTTTGCTTGAAACAAGCAAAATTATCTGCCAATGGGGTAAGAAAAATAATCTATCTTTCATCTTGAAATAAGATTATTTTTCTAACCCCATTGACAGATTATTTTGCTCGTTTTTAAGCAAAAACTCACTTAATTTTTACTTTTTTTTCTGAAAACAAGACAATAATTTTTGCTTATCTAGAAACTCCTTCTTGATTTAAGATTTTTAAGATATTTTGGCTGGAAACAAGACAAAGAATCTAAGATAGAAAAGCATTTTTTGCAGTGTATATGCTTTTCTTACTTTCATTTTTTTGTGTAGTGAATTTAACTTCTGGACTATATGTTAATGTTTTTTTTTTTTTTTTTTTTTGTAAAATATCATATTCAGGTCAGTGCTAAATAAAAAATAGCATGCATTTTGTATGATCCT
The DNA here is from genome assembly GCA_033026305.1 of Cirrhinus molitorella. Lineage (NCBI taxonomy): Eukaryota > Metazoa > Chordata > Actinopteri > Cypriniformes > Cyprinidae > Cirrhinus > Cirrhinus molitorella. The sequence goes on from CM065127.1 coordinate 856,615, forward strand.
TCTTATTATTTTGCTAAAAGAATTAACATTTTGCAGATTCTGCAAGGGCATGTAAACTTTTGAACAGGGTCATTTTTATAATTTCAACTATTGTTTTCTCTTGTGGACTAGATGTAAATGTTTTTTTTTGTAAAATATCATATTCAGGTCAGTGCTAAATAAAAAATAGCATGCATTTTGTATGATCCCTCTTATTTTTGCTAAAAGAATTAACATTACAACAAATAGGGGCGCAATAATTCTGACTAAAATATTATATATATATATATAAATATATGTATATTTATATATATATATAAATATTATATATTATATATATATTTGTATGATCCCTCTTATTTTTGCTAAAAGAATTAACATTACAACAAATAGGGGCGCAATAATTCTGACTAAAATTTATATATATATATTGTATATTTTAAACAACTTCTGCTTTAAAAGCCTTATTTTTGTTTTTAGATTGCAGTGTTACAATTTTAGAATAACATTTGATTTGAACCTTTTTTGCACATAATATAAAGGCTTACATGGTTATATTCACTTTATTTATTTCCATAGCCTTTAATATGTATTGTTTTACTGGACAACATTGGGTGGTAAGTGAAATATATGTATTAAATACAGCTTTTTAAAAATCCAAATACAAAAACAGAAATACCGAGATATTAATTTTTGCCCATATCGCCCAGCCCTATGAGTGTGTGTGTTATTTGTGTGTGGATCTGAGGATGATCTGTGTGTGTTGTGCAGATATTGACGAGTGTAAGGTGATGGGCAATCTGTGTAAGAACGGCCAGTGTCTGAACACGCTGGGCTCCTTCACCTGCGTCTGTAAGCCGGGATACACCAGTGACATCAGCAGCACTCAGTGCATGGGTGAGTCTCATCCTCACAAACGATTGTTTGACTGCTTTACACTGCAAAAAATGCTTTGATTTTGGATTTTTTTCCAAAAAGATCTTCAAACTCCAAAAGTTTTCACCCCCTGGCTCTTACTGCTATATTTATTGTATTTGTTGTTATCAGTAGTAGTCTCAAGTGTCTCCTCAGGAGGTCTCAGAAATGTCTCAAACTATATACACTGCAAAAAAATGCTTTTCTTACTTAGATTTTTTGTCTTGTTTCCAGCCAAAATATCTAAAAATTCTTAAATCAAGAAGGATTTTCGAGACAAGCAAAAATGATTGTCTTGTTTTCAGAAAAAAGAAGTCAAAATTAAGTGAGTTTTTGCTTGAAACAAGCAATAATCTCCCAATGGGGTAAGCAAAATAATCTAGTTTTCGGCTTGAAATAAAATTATTTATAAGATTAATTTGCTTACCCCATTGGCAGATTATTATGCTTGTTCTAGGCAATAAAAAACAAGACAATAATTTTTACTTGTCTAGAAATTTGTCCTTGATTTAAGAATTTTTAGATATTTTGGCTGGAAACAAGACAAAAAATCTAAGTAAGAAAAGCATTTTTTTGCAGTGTATATAGTTTGAGACATTTCTGAGACCTCCTGAGGAGTCACTTGAGACTACTACTGATAACAACAAATACAATAAATATAGCAGTAAGAGCCAGGGGGTGAAAACTTTTGGAGTTTGAAGATCAGGTAAATTCATTTTTAATTTAAACTTATTTTGTCTTCTGGGGAACAGAAGTAGCTTCTGAAGGGGATTACTAAAAAAATATATTCAGGCAAAATAAGAAAAATGTGCACAACTCCATTCTGTTCAAAAGTTTTGCTTATTCCTAGCATCAGTGAGTGTTTGAACCTTTTATAATAGTTGCATACGAGTCACTCAGTTGACCGATGGATGTCAAAATCATACAGTCGTTGTTAGAAAGGGTTCAAATACACAAAAATGCTGGAAAACCAAAGAATTTGTGTGACTTTTTCAGAAGAACAGCAGATAGTTTAACTGTTCAGGACAAACAAGGGACTCATGAACAACTATCACTAAACAAAAAACACAGCTGTGGGTCATTCAGGAACAACACAGTATTAAAAATCAACTTTTTAAAAACTCAACTATTATTTTCTCTTGTGGACTATATGGAATATTATTTTGGAAAAATAATTCACATTTTGCAGACTCTGAAAGGAGGATGTAAAACATTTGACCTCAAGTAAAAACTATAATGATAACTGTCATAACTATAGCAATTTTGATATCTGTAGTGATAACTGTAACAATAACTCGTACAAATACTAGATTTAAATACAAACTTGATTTGGCCAGTTTATGAGCATTTGAACTAGTAAGGACACATTAAATGTCTTTTACAAGTCAGAATATGTCATGATAATTCACTATGTTCACTGTTCAATGCTTTTCTTAGATATTTTTTTTATTTTCAGCCAAAATATCCAAAAATTCTTAAATGCAAGAAGGATTTTCTAGACAAGTAAAAAATATTGTCTTGTTTTCAGTAAAAAGAAGTCAAAATTAAGCTAAATAATCTGCCAGTGGTGTAAGCAAAATGATTTTATTTCAAGTAGAAAATTTTATTTAGATTATTTAACTTGTTTTAAGCAAAAACTTGCTTAATTTTGACTTCTTTTTACTGAAAGCAAGACAATAATTTTTACTTGTCTACAAACATCTTGATTTAAGAATTTTTAGATATTTTGGCTGGAAACAAGACAATAAATCTAAGTAAGAAAAGCATTTTAGTGAGCACACTGCAAAAAATGCTTTTCTTACTTAGGTTTTTTGTCTTATTTCAAGACAAAATATCTAAAATGTCTTAAATCAAGAAGGATTTTCTAGACAAGTAAAAAGTTTTCAGACAAAATATGTTAAAATTAAGTGAGTCTTTGCTTGAAACAAGCAAAATAATCTGCCAATGGGGTAAGAAAAATGATCTAGTCTTCTGCTTGAAATAAGATTATTTTCCTTACCCCATTGGCAGATTATTTTGCTTTGTTTAAAGCAAAAACTCACTTAATTTTGACTTCTTTTTTCTGAAAACAAGACAATCATTTGCACTTGTCTAGAAAATCCTTCTTGATTTAAGAATTTTCAGATATTTTGGCTGGAAACAAGACAAAAAATCTATGTAAGAAGAGCATTTTTTGCAGTGCAGATTTGTCTAAACCTGATCTTGTGTGTGTGTAGATGTGGACGAGTGTGTTCAGGCTCCTAAACCCTGTAACTTCATCTGTAAGAACACAGAGGGCGGGTATCTGTGCTCCTGCCCACGAGGATACGTGCTTCAGGACGACGCCAAGAGCTGCCGGGGTAAAACACACACACACACACACACACACACACACACACACAGAGAGACAGAGCGGTTAGTGAGTCTAGACTAAATCTGACTTCCTCCTGCCCCAGATAAGAGCAGAACACACACAAACACACAGCTGATTAAACACATCACATTAATAACACACGGCTCATTATTTACACCGGTGCAGCGTTTCGCCTGCAGACTCAGAGCTCAGGTTCACTGATGGGACAGTGATTGCATCTGTGTGTGTGTGTGTGTTGGGGACACTTATTTTCCAGCAATATTGTATACTAATTGAATTGAGCTGGATGATAGCATCACTGAATTCAATGATTAACTCGCTTTAACTGAAAAATGGTAACCGTTTCATTTTGCATTATTGATACACTACCTTTCTATTTGATATTGTAAAGCTGCTTTGACACAAAAAAGTGCTATATAAATAAAGGTGACTTAAATTGACTTCTGATTCTCTGTCTCTCCAGATCTGGATGAATGCTCCACCAAACAACACAATTGCCAGTTTCTGTGTGTCAACACCATTGGAGGATTCACCTGCAAATGCCCACCAGGATTCACACAACACCACACAGCCTGTATCGGTAAGAACACACACACAGCTGAGAACATTTGTTTCTTATATTTGTTATATTTGTGTTCAAATAAAATAAAATACATAAAATAAAATTCAGTGCTTTAGAAAAACTGTAGACAATTTGTTTTGGTTATGTCTCGTGAAAATAAAATAATGTAAAATAAATTGAATAAAAAAAATAAACTAAAATAAATTTCATTCATTTACATAAACTGTAGAAAACTTTTTGATTATGTCTTCGGATCATAAAATAAAATAAAAATATATTTTTCTAAATATTTTTTTAAATAATATTTTATTTTATTTTATTTTCAGGAGACATAACCAAAACAAATTTTCTACAGTTTTTCTAAAGTACTGAATTTTATTTGATTTTTATAAAATTGTTTCTTATATTATTTGTTATATATGTATTAAAATAAAATCAAATGAAATGAAATTCAGTACTTTAGAAAAACTATAGACAATTTGTTTTGGTTATGTCTCCTGAAAATAAAATAAAATAAATATATAAGTTATTTAGAAAAATTATGTTATATACAAAAACTGTAGAAGACTTGTTGATTATGTCTTCGGATTATAAAAATTAATATAAAAATAAAATTAAATAAATAAAAAAAATCTAAATAAAATAATAAAATAAAATACAATAAAACAAAACTAATTTTCTACACAGTTTTTATTTTGTTTTATTTTATTAGATTTTATGAATTTGTTTCTTATATTATTTGTTATATTTGTATTAAAATAAAATAAATAGAATAAAATAAAATTCAGTACTTTAGAAAAACTGTAAACATGTTATTTTGGTTATGTCTCCTGAAAATAAAGTAAAATATAAAATAAAATATTATTTAAAATATTATTTAGAAAAATGTAACTGCAATGTAACTGTCTTTTGATCAAAAAATAATCTAAAATAAATTAAATAAAAAAAATAATAAAATAAAATAAATTTCATTAATTTACAAAAACTGTAGAAAACTTGATTATGTCTTCGGATCATAAAATAAAATAAATCAAAACTAGTTTTCTACACGTTTTTTCTAAATATTTTTTAAAATAATATTTTATTTTATTTTATTTTCAGGAGACATAACCAAAACAAATTTTCTACCATTTTTCTAAAGTACTGAATTTTATTTGGTTTTATAAATTTGTTTCTTATAATGTATTTCGGGTAACTTAATCTCAAGTTCTGAAGATGTTTTTTATGGTTTTAGTTTTAGTTTGTGTAACAATAACTTTAGCAGAGTTTAATCTGTCAGCTTGGAAACTCAGTTCAGTTCATGTCAGAGTTTCCTGAACGAATACCACGGTACATGTCCAAATACTCTGGTACTGCGCGCTGGTCTTGAGCAAGGTGATGATGTCACGTCTGCCTCTCCAGTCGTCCGGTGCCACGGTGACCCAGCTGTCAGTTGTTATGGGATGTACCGGTTCTGTTGCCGTGGTTACGGCAGCTGGTGTTTACATGTGATCCATTAGCTGAAGTAAACAGCTGTAAAACGCAAACCCAGCACTGTGTCCTCAAGCACTTCCCTTTCCTGTCTCGACACTCGTGTCATGATCAACATTCATAGTTCATAGAGTGATGAAGTGTGTGTGTGTGTGTGTGTGTGTGTGTGACAGATAATAACGAGTGTGCCACTGAACCGGGTCTCTGCGGTCCGAACGGAGTGTGCCAGAACAGCCCAGGCAGCTTCAACTGTGACTGTCAGAGAGGATTCTCCCTCGACCCCAATGGACAGCACTGTGAAGGTACACATACACACATACATTCACACACACAGAAAGTCAGAAAGTTTCCCTAATGCTCTGTGTGTCTGTCAGACATGGACGAGTGTGTGGGGAATCATCGCTGTCAGCATGGCTGCCAGAATCTGGTGGGCGGCTACAGATGCAGCTGTCCACAGGGATACCTGCAGCACTACCAGTGGAACCAGTGCGTCGGTGAGACACCTTCACCTGTCTGTCTGTCCTTCTTTCTGTCCACCTGTCCTTCTGTCTGTCTTTCCATCTTTCTCTCTGTATGTCTTTCTGTCCATCTGTTCATCCGTCTGTTTGTCCATCTGTCTACCTGTCCATTTGTCTGTCTGTCCATCTGTCCTTCTTTCGGTCCATCTGTCTGTCCACCTGTCCTTCTGTCTGTCTTTCTTGCTCTCTGTATGTCTTTCTGTCCCTCTGTTCATCCGTCTGTCTGTCCACCTGTCCTTCTGTCTATCTTTCTGTCCATCTGTCTGTTTGTCCACCTGTCCTTCTGTCTGTCTTTCCATCTTTCTCTCTGTATGTCTTTCTGTCCATCTGTCTGTTTTTCCATCTGTCTGTCTACCTGTCCATTTGTCTGTCTGTCCACCTGTCCATCTGTCTCTGTCCTTCTTTCTGTCCATCTGTCTGTCCACCTGTTCTTCTGTCTGTCTTTCCATCTTTCTCTCTGTATGTTGTTCTGTCCATCTGTTCATCTGTTTGTCTGTCCACCTGTCCTTCTGTCTGCCTTTCCATCTTTCTCTCTGTATGTCTTTCTGTCCATCTGTTCATCCGTCTGTTTGTCCATCTGTCTACCTGTCCATTTGTCTGTCTGTCCATCTGTCATTCTTTCGGTCCATCTGTCTGTCCACCTGTCCTTCTGTCTGTCTTTCTGTCTATCTGTTCATCTGTCCACCTGTCCTTCTGTCTGTCTTTACATCTTCCTCTCTGTATGTCTTTCTGTCCATCTGTTCATCCGTCTGTCTGTCCACCTGTCCTTCTGTCTGTCTTTCCATCCTGCTCTCTGTATGTCTTTCTGTCCATCTGTTCATCCGTCTGTCTGTCCACCTGTCCTTCTGTCTGTCTTTCCATCTTTCTCTCTGTATGTCTTTCTGTCCATCTGTTCATCCGTCTGTCAACCTGTCCTTCTGTCTGTCTTTCCATCTTTCTCTCTGTATGTCTTTCTGTCCACCTGTCCTTCTGTCTGTCTACCTGTCCATTTGTCTGTCTTTCCAATCCGTCCATCTGTCTGTCCATCCATCCGTCTGTTGGTCTATCTCTCCATCCTTCTGTCTGTCTGTCCATCCATCTGTCTGTCCATCCTCCTGTCCTTCCATCCATCTGTTGGTCTATCTCTCAATCCTTCTGTCTGTCCGTCCGTCTATTGGTCTATCTGTCTGTCTGTCTGTCTGTCTCTCCATCCATCTGGTGATCTGTCCATCCATGTTTCAATCTGTCTGTCTGTCTGCCCATCTGTTGGTTTATCTGTCTATCCTTCTGTCTGTCCATCTATCTGTTGGTCTGTCCTTGTTTCTGTCTGTCCATCCATCTTTCTGTCTATCCACCTGTCCATCCTCCTGTCCGTCCATTGGTCTATCTCTCCATTCTTCTGTCTGTCTGTTCATTCTTCTGTCCGTCCATCCGTCTGTTGGACTATATCTCCATTCTTTTGTCCATCTGTCTGTCTATCTGTCCATCCTTCTGCCTGTCTGTCCATCCTTCTGTCTGTCCGTCTCTCTGTCTATCCATCTTTCTGTCTGTCTGTATGCCCATCTGTCTGTCCATCCATCTGTTGGTTTATCTGTTCATCCTTCCATCTGTTGGACTATCTCTCCATTCTTTTGTCCATCTATCTGTCCATCCTTTTGTTTGACTTTCTCTCCATTCTTTTGTCCATCTGTCTGTCTATCTGTCCATCCTTCCGCCTGTCCGTCCGTCCGTCCGTCTGTCTGTCTGTCCATCCATCTTTCTGTCTGTCCACCTGTCTGTCTGTTGGTCTATCTGTCCATCCGTGTTTCTGTCTGTCCATCTTTCTGTCTGTCTGTCCACCTGTCCGTCTACCTGATTTGATTCTGATTCAAGTTATCAATTAAATCATAGTCTCAATTCAGTTTGATTTGATTACAGTGTCACGAGACATGGTTTTTATTGTTTGAATTTAGTAATATAATTGACAATTTAAACGTTTTTTTGAAAGACTTTATTTCATATTAACAGTAACAAAGTATGTTGAGTGTCAGGTGCGACAATTAATGTTTAAATTTTGTTCACGTCTTAGAAAAGCACAAAATAAAACACAGATCTTGGTGTTTAAGAATCAATATCAGTTCTTCAAAATGAGAACGGATTCAAACAGCTGTCATCCCAGTGTGTGTGTGTGAGGTTAGTGTTTTCCCATCATCCTGTGTGGGGTCTGTCGGTCTGCGACTGGACGCTCGACTCTTCCTGTTCTGATTAAAGTCTCCTGATCTTTGGTGTGAATCCAGCTAGCCCTCGTGCTTCTGCAGACGCTGCGTCTGCTCACCGAGAGACTGCCAGGGTGTAAATGTAGGTCAGCAGAGCGGCGCTGTGGGAACCGGCCTGACTTTTGACCCCGTGTGTGTCTGTGTGTCCAGATGAGAACGAGTGCCAGAACAGTCAGATATGCGGCGGCGCCTCGTGTCACAACACGCTGGGCAGTTTCCGCTGCCTGTGTCCGACGGGCTTCGCCTTCGAGCAGCTGTCGGGCGGCTGTCAGGACATCAACGAGTGCAGCTCATCGCAGAACCCCTGCACCTACGGCTGCTCCAACACAGACGGAGGATACCTGTGCGGATGCCCAACTGGATACCTGCGAGCTGGACAGGGGTCAGACTCACACACTCACAATGAAAATAAAGCAAAAAACAAAAGCTACATAGCTGCAAGCAGTGATTACCGGGGTTCAAGTGATTTAAGGCATTTAAGCAAAATATGATAAAAGACATATTGTTTAGCAAGTCCACCTAAATCAATGATTGAAAAAGAAGCAAAAAAAAAACAATTTTTTAGTTTATGCTGTGGTCTTATCTCCTTAAACCTTTGTAAACCTGTTGCATGTGCTCAGCCAGTTTTGTAAAGTTTTGAGTTTCCCTTTAGGCTTTATAGGATTATGGGTAAATTTAGACTGGTCCCCTTTCTGAATGACCCCATTATAGACTTCCAAAGGGTACATTTCACTTTTTTTTTTTTTTTATTATTGACCTAGAGAGTTGAGAGAATTGTACTATTTTTTCAGTTGCAGTTTTTTTTTCCAGATTGAGCAAAAATAGACCTGTGCACATAGTGTCCATATAGACACTTTTGGCACTTTGGACCAAAATCATGTGCAGTGATTTCCATGTTGAAAGGACAAATGGTTGCGCAGTTATAGCCAATAATAGCGCCACCAAGTGGTCAAGCTTTGCATTTTTATTCTCCCTGCCACCTCAGATTGAGCTCTTACATAAGTGTTTTGAGTTTGGTGAATATATCTCATTCCGTTCAGGAATTATAGGCATTTTACTGAAAGTGGCCCTGCCCCTTTCCAACATTGTGGCATCCCTTTGCGTCGGTGAGTTCAACTTTTTTTGGATGATAATTCATATTTACTCTCCAGAGAATCTTTCTGCACTGGTTTGGTTCCAATCGTATGTATGTACAGTTGTGCTATAGATAGAATAGAATAGAAAGAGATGCAGGGAAGTATTAGGATGGAGATGGGAACAAATAAATATGTGACCCTGGAGCACAAAACCAGTCATAAGTTGCTGCGGTATATTTGTAGCAATAGCCAAAAATACACTGTATGGGTCAAAATTATTGATTTTTCTTTTATGCCAAAAATCATTAGGATATTAAGTAAAGATCATGTTCCATGAAGATATTTTGTAAATTTCCTACCGTAAGTGTATCAAAACTTCATTTTTGATTAGTATGCATTGCTAAGAACTTCATTTGGACAACTTTAATGGTGAATTTTCTCAATATTTTTATTTTTTTGCATCCTCAGATTACAGATATTCAAATAGTGGTATCTCGGCCAAATACGGTTTGATCCTAACAAACCCTACATCAATGGGAAGCGTATTTATTCAACTTTCAGATTATATATAAATCTCAATTTCGAAAAATTGACACTTATGACTGGTTTTGTGGTCCAGGGTCACATATAAGGTTATTGCACATTTTTTATTGCACAATGGGGGGAGCATTTAGCTGTTCATAAGGTGGATTGCCTGGGGAAAAAAACTGTTCTTGTGTCTGGTCGTCCTGGTCTTTGGGTCTTTGTAGCACTGGCCAGATGGCAAAAGTTCAAAGAGGGAATGGCTTGGATGTAAGGGATCCAGGGTGGATTACAATAGGGTTTCAGCACTATGCACTTGAACCCCTAATACAAATGTAGATGTACATCCATACTCTGCTGAATTTTATTGTCTTGTGTGTGTTTCAGGCACTGTCTGTCCAGCGCTGGTCTGCCGCCCGGTGGATCTCCTCTGTCTCCCTCCACTGATGGAGATGAGAATGCTCTCTCTCCTGAGGCCTGCTACGAGTGTAAGATCAACGGCTATCCTAAGAAGGGTCGCAAACGCAGGAACGCCAACGGAACCGACGAGCTTCAGGTAATCCAGCGTTCACCGAGACACTTATAACCTCTGTGAAGCTCCTCCTAAGCAGTGTAACGCATTACAAGTAGCACAAGTTACGTAATCAGATTACTTTTTCAAGTAACTAGTAAAGTAATGCATTTACATTTACAAGAAAATATTTTTCAAAAAAGTAACGCCAGTTACTTTTTGTTTCCTTTATTATTTAATCTCATTTTATTAAGCAATGTCTTTGCTGCTGACCTTTGATCCAATTCAACCATACACTGCAAAAATACTTTTCTTACTTAGATTTTTTCTTATTTCCAACCAAAATATCGCAATTCTTACATCAAGAAGGATTTTCTAGACAAGTAAAAATTATTTTCTTGTTTTCAGAAAAAACAAGTCAAAATTAAGTGATCAAGCAGAATAATCTGCCAATGGTATAAGCAAAAAAATCTTATTTCAAACAGAAAACAAGATTATTTAGCTTACCCCATTGGGAGATTATTTAGCTTGTTTCACTTAATTTTGAAAACTTTTACTTGTCTAGAAAATCCTTCTTGATTCAAGATTTTTTAGATATTTTGGCTGGAGACAAAGCAAGAAGAGCAAGAAAATCACTTTTTTGCAGTGCACTAATAAACAAAACTTACTTTAGATGAACTAACATTTGTGTTTTTTTCTCATTGCTGAAGAGTGTTGAACTTTCTTTTCCTACAGTTCTACTGCACAGACGTCAATTTAATTTTCCTTCAGCCTTAGCCTTATTCACTTCATTTCATTTTGGTGTGAAAGGGCTTTTACATTTGATAAGAATCTAATGTTTTTATATTAAAAACAAACAAACCCTGCCCAGATTTAAAAAGTAATGCAAAAGTAATGTAACACATTACTTTCCATAAAAAGTAACTAAGTAACGTAATTAGTGACTTTTTTAGGGAGTAACGCAATATTGTAACACATTACATTTAAAAGTAACTTTCCCCAACACTGATAGTAATAGAGTGAAGTAAACTCACTGATGAAATGGTGACAGTTAAGAGGTTAAAAAGTAACACAAAAGTAATGTAACGCATTACTTTCTATAAAAAGTAACCAAGTAATGTAATTAGTTGCTTTTTTTAACGAGTAACGCAATATTGTAACGCATTGTTTTCTATAAAAACTAAGCAACGTAATTATTTTGCCGTTTTAGCGAGTAACGCAACATTATAACGCATTACTTTCTACAAAAAGTAACTAAGTAACGTAATTATTTTGCTGTTTTAGCGAGTAACGCAACATTATAACGCATTACTTTCTACAAAAAGTAACTAAGTAACGTAATTAGTTGCTTTTTTAGCGAGTAACACAATGTAACGTATTACTTTCTATAAAAAGTAACTAAGCAACGTAATTATTTTGCTGTTTTAGCGAGTAACGCAACATTATAACGCATTACTTTCTACAAAAACTAAGTAACGTAATTAGTTGCTTTATTAGCGAGTAACACATTGTAACATATTACTTTCTATAAAAAGTAACTAAGCAACGTAATTATTTTGCTGTTTTAGCGAGTAACGCAACATTATAACGCATTACTTTCTACAAAAAGTAACTAAGTAACATAATTGGTTGCTTTTTTAGTGAGTAATGCAATATTGTAACGCATTACTTTCCTTAAAAACTAAGTAATGTAATTCATTGCTTTTTTAATGAGTAATGCAATATTGTAACGCATTACTTTCTATAAACAGTAACTAAGTAACGTAATTAGTTGCTTTTTTAGCGAGTAACACATTGAAATGCATTACTTTCTACAAAAAGTAACTAAGTAACGTAATTAGTTGCTTTTTTAGGGAGTAACACAACATTGTAACGCATTACTTTCCTTAAAAACTAAGTAATGTAATTCATTGCTTTTTTAATGAGTAATGCAATATTGTAACGCATTACTTTCTATAAAAAGAAACTAAGTAACATAATTAGTTGTTTTTTAGCGAGTAACACATTGAAACGCATTACTTTCTATAAAAAGTAACTAAGCAACGTAATTAGTTGCCATTTTAGCGAGTAACGCAATATTGTAACGCATTACTTTCTATAAAAAGTAACTAAGTAACGTAATTAGTTGCTTTTTTAGCGAGTAACACATTGAAATGCATTACTTTCTACAAAAAGTAACTAAGTAACGTAATTAGTTGCTTTTTTAGGGAGTAACACAACATTGTAACGCATTACTTTCCTTAAAAACTAAGTAATGTAATTCATTGCTTTTTTAATGAGTAATGCAATATTGTAACGCATTACTTTCTATAAAAAGAAACTAAGTAACATAATTAGTTGTTTTTTAGCGAGTAACACATTGAAACGCATTACTTTCTATAAAAAGTAACTAAGCAACGTAATTAGTTGCCATTTTAGCGAGTAACGCAATATTGTAACGCATTACTTTCTATAAAAAGTAACTAAGTAACGTAATTGGTTGCTTTTTTAGTGAGTAATGCAATATTGTAACGCATTACTTTTCCCCAACACTGTTCTTAATGGTGTGTGTTGTGTTTATGCAGAACGATCTGGATTGGGTCAGTCTGGCCAGTGTAGACGTGGACAACACACTGCAGCTCCAGCTGAACATCAGCACGCTGAAGAGCAAAGACCACATCCTCGACTTCGTGCCAGCGCTCTCGACGCTCGCCAACCACGTGCGCTACACCATCGACTACGGCAACGACGACGGCCTGTTCCGCATGAACCAGAAGGACGGCGTCAGCTACCTGCACATATCCAAGAAGAAAGCTCTCCAGCCGGGAGCGTATTATTTACAAATCCGCAGCGTGCCGCTGTCCGGCAGCAGGGAGCCCACGGGAGAGCGGCCCGACTCGGACTACCTCAGCGGGCAGCTGGGAGACGCTCTGCACATGAGCGTACAGATCGTCCTGCACTGACGGACACACGGACAGACTGCCGCAGCCTCGCCCAAAGAGCAGCACGCACCGCACCCGCGCATCATACGCTCGCATACCGTATTACACACTCCCACCGCCGCAGCGGACCGACGGACGGACGGAAGGGTCGCTCCGGCTCTCGCTCTCGCTCAGTCTATCGTATCTTACCGGTGCTAGTCACGTGAGCGCCTAGATTCATGCACTGTAATAACCGACCCACGCCGTCCGCGGCTGCCCGACGCTAGCCTTTCTGTTCTCTGCAAATATGCTAACGGGGTTTCTGCAGCTCTTATCAAGGTCAGGAAACGCGAGGAGTCGATCAAATGGAACGCAAAGCAGCACTTCGCAAAAAGAGTTCGAAAAACCATTACTGTTTCACTCTTTATACAAAATATGTCCTAAAAATATCTGTGCTCAGAAACACTAGAATATGGCAATAACTTGTACTGTAATTCTGATCACACTACAAAAAACTGCTGTTCTTCCTCAGTATTTCTGTCTTGTTTTCCAGCGCAAATGTCTCAAGGTCTTTAAATCAGCATGTGTTTACTGGGAAAGCAAGTGCACTGCAAAAAAATGCTTTTCTTACTTAGATTTTTTGTCTTGTTTCCAGCCAAAATATCTAAAAATTCTTAAATCAAGAAGTAAAACTTATTGTCTTGTTTTCAGACAAAATATGTCAAAATTAAGTGAGTTTTTGCTTGAAACACACAAAATTATCTGCCAATGGGGTAAGAAAAAAAAAAAATCTATCTTTCATCTTGAAATAAGATTATTTTTCTCACCCCATTGGCAGATTATTTTGCTTGTTTTAAGCAAAAACTCACTTAATTTTGACTTTTTTTTCTAAAAACAACAATCATTTTTACTTGTCTAGAAAATCCTTCTTGATTTAAGAATTTGTAGATTTTTAGCTGGAAACAAGACAAAAAATCTAAGTAAGAAAAGCATTTTTTGCAGTGTGACTGGCGTTTGTGGTAAATCAGATGACTTTTTTCAAGTAACTAGTAAAGGAATCGACAAAAGAGTGCCAAAAATATAACTCTTGGGTTTTTTAGTTATTAAAAATCAACAAGCAAGCCCAGCTCAGGTGACAAAGTAACACACAAGTAGGGCCTTATGAAATCCATTTTATTTTTTTGCAAAATTCCATTTTATTTTTTTCTAAATTCTGTTTTTTTCCCCGTTTAAATTTTTCTGGACTCCTTTTTAATGCTTAAATAATTATTAATCAAAAAAGCATGTCTAATGAATTCAAATCATGAATTGGTTTATTAAAGGTTTAACAAAAATTAAATGTTCAGGGCCCAATTTCTGGTTTTAGCATGTCTAATGATTTGAATGCATAACAGCTTTTATTTATTCTCACAATAGCCTTGTGATTTTTTTATTTTTTTCACTCAGAAATTCTCTGTTGTGTATTTATATTAACAGAAGGCATAAAAAAATATTTATCTTTTAATTAATGAAAATTAAACAAGTTTTACTTTTGGCAAGTAAAGGGGATTAACTATTAAAAGCAAAACATAATTATTTCTTTAAAAAAAGAAAGTTTTATTAATTTTCAACAGTAGTGGTAGTATTACGTACGTTCTAAATATTAAAAATACATTTCTGTCATCTTTAAGTAAAACCGAACTTTTATTTTGACGGGTTGCCGTGAATGAAGTGACTCTCAGAGCAGTTCTGGAGATTTTGTCCATGTATTTATTGAGACGCCAGATGCTGAAATCACCAGAATTCATATTTAAATAGTTTTTTTGCGCCTTAATATTTACACATACTAAATCATATCACGATTTGATTTAATTTGATTTAATTTGACAAATTCTGTGACGTTCCGCGTTAAAAAATACATTCCGTTTTTATGACCGAATTCCACAATTCTGTCCGCGTTTTCTGCATTGCAGAAATCACAGGGCCCTACATAAGTAATGTAACACAATTAGTAGCTTTTTTAATGAAGTAACGCAATATTGTAATGCATTGCTTTTAAAAGTAACTTAGAAGACGTTTTCTAGGAAACTGATCAAAACGTAGTGTGTTTATAATTAAGGAGGTGTTTACATGGCACCATTTTCAACTCAAAACGGAAAACTATTATGCATTTTGGCCGTTTGTTTACATGTCGTTTTTGCCTAAAAAATTCTAACTTTTAAAACCAGTGTCAAAGCGGATGTTTTTGAAATCATTTTTGAAATGTAAAGTACAAAAACACAGATTATATTATAAAGTGACATCTACTGATCAGCGTTTGCAGTTGTTTTTATAGATCCGTATGAACAGAGATCGCTTTGAAACCGTTTGAATGAACTAAATCAATTCAAGCGGAAAATAGATCATTTTCATTTACCATTAGCTCTGTTTCCAAGTTGTACATTTATGCAGAGAATTCAAATATTGCATTGAACGTTTGTTAATAAAGCGCTGTTTTCTTCCTATGTGTTCTCTGGAAACTGCTGCAAAATATCAGTTCTAAAAATGAAAGTTGCTCTAAACAAAAAAAAAGGCTCTTTTTGTTCACATTCGGATACCTGAGAACAAAAACGATTGCTTCCTGTGAAGCTGGTTGTGCATTTATTAAATCACATGATCAGTTTGAGGTAGTCACGTGACTTTTTTTATTGCACATCTAGGAATGTATTTCCATTGTAAGATTTCATGTGCATCTCTGCGTTTTTGTGATTTCCTACCATTTGCATAAAAATGCATGGAAGGAAACAACTATTAACAGACATTTGTGACCCTGAACCACAAAACCAGTCTTAAGTCGCTGGGGTATATTTGTAGCAATAGCCAAAAATACATTGTATGGCTCAAAATTATTGATTTAAGTAAAATTGTTAGGATATTAAGTAAAGCCCTTGTTCAATGAAGATATTTAGTAAATTTCCTACTGTAAATATATCAAAACTTAATTTTTGATTAGTAATATGCATTGCTAAAAACTTCATTTGGACAACTTTAAAGGCGATTTTCTCAATATTTAATTTTTTGCACCCTCAGATTGCAGATCTCAGCCAAGCCTACTCTGCAAAAAATGCTTTTCTTACTTAGATTTATCTAAAATTTCTTAAATCAAGAAGAATTTTCTAGACAAGTAAAAATTATTGTCTTGTTTTCAGTAAAAAGAAGTCAAAACTTAAGCAAGTTTTTGCTTAAAACAAGCAAAATGATCTTATTTCAGGCAGAAAACTAGATAATTTTACTTGTTTTAACTTGACTTCTTTTTACTGAAAACGAGACGGTAATTTTTACTTGTCTAGAAACTGCTTGATTTCAGAATTTGTAGATATTTTGGCTGGAAACACAACAATAAAGTGTTTTTCAGGTGATGCATAAATCTCAATTTTGATAAACTGACCCTTATGACTGTTTTTTGTGCTCCAGGGTCACATTTGTTCTTGCTTGAAGCATAAACTACCTTCATTTTGTTTGTTTTTCAAGTAACCAAGACTTAATGTGTTCATTTTGTATCTTGATTTAACAATCTGTAGGCATTTGCACTGGAAAACAAGACAAAAACACCAAGGAAGAGTTTCACTGTTTGCAGTGCATGCGGCATTTACGAATTCAAGTCTTTCTGCTTTGATTTCAGACCTTCTTAAGGCCTCAGATCTTCGTAAGACCCTCAGAAACCCTGTCCATGTAATTTAAGTGTGTCTATACTGTAACCGTGTCACTTTTTTTTACTCGCGATCGCATTTGTAAACTAGAGGACCCCTGGAACGGAGGGGTTTGTAATGGTGCTTCTTATAATGACCAACTACTTGTAAACTGTGTTTCTGTGACTCGATCCATATGCACTGAGGTCTGACGGCCACACGCACCTCCACACACACCCTGTGGCCTCCGGCGATGAGAACGCCGCCTCTGCCGTCTGTACGACCACGTTCTGTTCTGTCTTCACACTCGTGAGGGGTTTAGATGTACATTCACAATAAAAACATATTTTTGGTTGTACGGGCGACTCGAGCGCTGGCTTCTTTCAGAGCGGCTGCCCGACTCAGAATCACTCGCTCGGTTCCTCTTAGCAAAATGACGATTGGAAATGGACAACGTTGCTTTATAGAATTGCAGATGACGTTTAACCCTCTGGGCCTCTTCGTTTGGGAGTCACACTTGCCTTCTTCACGTGCAAAAGTGACCGAAGCCTTAAAATTTAACTTCGCTTTTTTTTGTTGTTGTTCAATAATATTTTTTGAGTAGTATTTAGAATTTTGAGGAGGTTTTATGATACTATGCAATATTTATACAATTTTAAATAGCTATTTTTTCCATTGGAATTAATATATATTTTTGTTTAATTATTTATATATTATTTTTCAATAAATACAACATTTTGTATTAAAATAAGGTAAAATTTTTAAACTGAAAATTATGCCATTGGTGGCATTAAAAAATTAATTTTATGACCACGAAGGCGGCAAATGTGACTTATTTTTTTTTTTTGTTTTTTTTTTTTTTTGTTCGTGACCGAAACCTTAATTTAACTTTTCTTTTTTTTCCAGGAAAATAAATTTTTGTTCAATATTATTTTTTGATTCTTATTTAGAATTTTGAGGAGGTTTTATGATACTATGCAATATTTATAAAATTTTAAATAGCTATTTTTTCCATTGGAATTAATATATATTTTTGTTTAATTATTTATATATTATTTTTCAATAAATACAACATTTCGTATTAAAATAAGGTAAAAATTTTTAAACTGAAAATTATGCCATTGGTGGCATTAAAAAATTAATTTTTTGACCACAAAGGCGGCAAATGTGACTTTTTTTTTTTTTTTTTTCGTGACCGAAACCTTAATTTAACTTTTCTTTTTTTTTCCAGGAAAGTACATTTTTGTTCAATAATATTTTCTGATTCTTATTTAGAATTTTGAGGAGATTTTATGATACTATGCAACATTTATACAATTTTAATAAGCTATTTTTTCCATTGGAATTAATATATATATTTTTGTGCTTTTTTATTGATATGATATTTTTCAATAAATGCAACATTTCATATTAAAATAGAGTAAAAGCATTTAAAAAAAAAAATTAACTGAAAATTAAGCCATTGGTGACATTAAAAAATTAAAAACATGCTTTAGGCAGTTTCTTAATTTTATTAGGTTTTAGAAATATATTTAGACATTCTAAAAAAAACACAAAAGCGCCAAGTGTGACTTTTTTTTTTGTTGTTGTTTGGTGACCGAAGCCTTAAAATTTAACTTTTTTTTCCAGGAAAATACATTTTTGTTCAATAATATTTTCTGATTCTTATTTAGAATTTTGAGGAGGTTTTATGATACTATGCAATATTTATACAATTTTAATAAGCCTTTTTTTCCATTGGAATTAATATATATTTTTGTATTTAATTATTTCTATATTATTTTTCAATAAATACAACATTTCATATTAAAATAGAGTAAAAGCATTTAAAATATTTTTTTATTTTACAAATTTAAAATTGTAAAAATTAATTAATTTTTTTTTTTTTTTTTAATTATACCATTGATGGCATTAAAAAATGTAAAACTTGGGTAAGGTCCTGTATAGTTCCCTATACAAAGGCTTTTGGATTCCCATTGCTTTATTTTAGACAGTTTCTTAATTTTATTAGGTTGTGCATTTAGAAATATATTTAGACATTCTAAAAGACTTTTTTCAGTTTTTAGATATTTTTGGTTAGATAAATTTCCAAGTCATTTTTGGCCAAAAAGGCGGCAAGTGTGACTTTTTTTTTTGCCCCTTTAAAATACCCGAATCATGTCCGTGATTTTTTTTGTGTGTTCACTTTGTTAATGTGACAAAAGTCACCAAGTGTCATCTCATTCCAATGAAGCTACGATTTTTTACATTTTTAAATATAAAAATGTTTGGACAAAAGTGACCAAAGCCTTAAAATTTAACTTTTCTTTTTTTTCCAGGAAAATACATTTTTGTTCAATAATATTTTCTGATTCTTATTTATATAAAACTCTATAACAGAGTTTTTTGGATTCCCATTGCTTTATTTTAGACAGTTTCTTAATTTTATTAGGTTTTGCATTTAGAAATATATTTAGACATTCTAAAAGACTACCCAAATCATGTCCATGATTTTTTGTGTTCACATTGCTAATGTAACAAAAGTCACCAAGTGTCATCTCTTTCCGACGAAGCTACGATTTTTTTACTTTTTTAAACAAAAATTTCCGTTCAAAAGTGACTGAAGAGAGGCAGAGGGTTAAAAGAATAGTCTGAAATATCTCATCTACTTAAAAATGAAACCTTAGACAAAGTATACTACAAGAACGTTCGTTTGCATTTGTGTTTTGTTGAGTATCATGTGATCCATCAGGCTTTTATGGCTCATATAGTCTGATATAGTGACAAAATGGAGCTCGAGTTCATTCAGAGTCTGCAATCTGGTGCAGATGCATATATTTATATGATGCTTGTAATGTAAATCAATGAAACCTTAGAGAAGAACAGCAGAGCAGACTGACATAAAATGCTGTAAATATCAGTGTTCATCTCTATAATATGTCTCAGCAAGATGAGATTGAAATGATCCAAACATATAATACCATGCAATGCAAGCCAATGATGATTGAGAGATGAACTAATAAACGTTTCTCAAAACATGTGAGATGTTTTGGAGGCTTGGGAAGATCATTCCTCCGCTGAGGAACAGTGAAAGTAAGGCTTCTGGAAACATATTTTCTAAAATAAACCGGCTGAAGGTGGATGTTTGTGCAATTACGCTAAAAAACACTAAACTATGGAGTAGATGGTGTATGACAGTATATTTTTCATCATGTAGACAGCATTTGTACAGAAGTAAAATGTGGTGGACTACTTGGATTTCAGAGATCTCACTTATCGAACAATTCCTTTCAAATTCTAAAAAAAGATAAATAGATAAATAAAAATATACTATATACTAAGTGTATGCAATGATGTCAACAAGAACAAAAACGAAGAAATAAAGCACATAACATTTAAAATGCACAGTTATTCTTTCAGCAACAGGCGTGATACCAATTTATAATAATATAATTATATATTATTTTGATAAATTAAAAGCAATGGCGTAGGTTTTAAATGTCAGACAGCAGATATTTAATTGTTCGATCAAAATGCTGCCAAAAATACATTGTATGGGTCAAAATGATTGATTTTATGCCAAAAATCATTAGGGTATTAAGTAAAGATCATGTTCCATGAAGATATTCTGTACATTTCTTACCGTAAATATATCAAAAAATAATTTTAATTAATTAATTAGTAATATGCATTGCTAAGAACTTCATTTGGACAACTCTAAAAACGATTTTCTCAATATTTAGATTTTTTTGCACCCTCAGATTGCAGATTTTCAAATAGTTGCATCTCAGCCAAATAAAACCAAAAAAAAAAAGTCCTATTCTAACAAACCATACATCAACTGAAAGCTTATTTGTTCAGCTTTCAGATGATGTATAAATCTCATTTTCAAAAAATGGACCCTTATGATTGGTTTTGTGCTCCATATGGAATTATGGGTAGCTAAATTCAATGTGAAATCTAATATGCAAAAATCAATGCAATGTGTAAAATGGCAATGTATTTCTGTATTTAAACGTACATTTTCCAACATATGTGCAATATTTAGTGCAAAAGGAAAATTAAAATTAAATTGTATAATTGACCAGTTTTAATATGCAAATCAAAAACATATTTTAACGCTTTAGAAGTTGCAAAATGAAAATGTATGACCCAAATTAGATATTAGATTAGATATGATTTACATGTCCAAGCAAAAACTGTAGCAAAATGATCATTTAAATGGTGTTTTTCCTAAATGCATTTAGACACGCGGGATTGCATTTTCATCATAATACCACATGATAATGCAGCAAAAGGGTAGAAAAATACTGATTTAAATGTCTTTTTTATTATTAAATGCATTGATACTTATATATATATTTTGCAACTTCTAAAGCATTAATATACATTTTTGATTTACATATTAAAATAGTGTAGGAAATGGCAAATCTAAATTCTATAACTGAATTTTAACTTTCATTTTGTGCTAAATGTTGCACATATGTATGGGAAAATGTACATTTAAATACAGAAATGCATTGCCATTTTGCATATTACATTTCAAATTGAATTTCGCTCCCCATAAGCTTCCATAGGTCCAGGGTCACATATAGTCTCTACTAAATTCTACACCCTTGAAAATCATAACGATGTGCAACTTTGGAAACTATAGTTTTCTTTGGATTGATGGAGTACTCAAAAGTGAATATAGGAAAACATGACTTAATTTGTGTTTCCTGCTAGCTAAATTTCACATACATAAACAAAAATCTGGCTTTAAATCTCTCTCTTTATTCAGAGTTGATCTAGACAAGCTTATGGAAACTATCCAAAGTTATACTCGTCCTGAAAAAACTGTATCTCTATATGCATGCTATGCGTCTTCCTAATTGTACGTTTATTTATTTTGTTAACCTGGGAACACATTCCTTACTCCAGAAAGAAAACATGATTAGTCTACTATTCTTAAACCATTCGCGATAAATGAAGTTCCACTCTAAGATGATTCGCGAACCGACTCCGACCTAAATCAAATGATTCTCGATCTGAATAACAATTTGCGAACCATCATTTCAGATCAGGACTCGGAGTCCAGATCACAAATAATTTGATTTAGGTCAGAACTTCGGAGCGGGTGATTCACAAACCCACTCTGAAGTCCCGATCTGACTCAAATGATTCATGATTCATGCTCCGAAGTTCCGATCTGAGTCAAATGATTCATGATTCATGCTCCGAAGTTCCGATCTGAGTCAAATGATTCATGATTCATGCTCCGAAGTTCCGATCTGAGTCAAATGATTCATGATTCATGCTCCGAAGTTCCGATCTGAGTCAAATGATTCATGATTCATGCTCCGAAGTTCCGATCTGAGTCAAATGATTCACAATTCACGCTCTGAAGTTCCGATCTGAGTCAAATGATTCACAATTCACGCTCTGAAGTTCCGATCTGAGTCAAATGATTCACAATTCACGCTCTGAAGTTCCGATCTGATTCAAATGATTCATGATTCATGCTCCGAAGTTCCGATTTGAGTCAAATGATTCATGATTCACACTCCGAAGCTCCAATCTGAGTCAAATGATTCACAATTCACACTCTGAAGTTCCGATCTGAGTCAAATGATTCATGATTCATGCTCCGAAGTTCCGATCTGAGTCAAATGATTCACAATTCACGCTCTGAAGTTCCGATCTGAGTCAAATGATTCACAATTCACGCTCTGAAGTTCCGATCTGAGTCAAATGATTCATGATTCATGCTCCGAAGTTCCGATTTGAGTCAAATGATTCATGATTCACGCTCTGAAGTTCCGATCTGAGTCAAATGATTCACAATTCACGCTCTGAAGTTCCGATCTGAGTCAAATGATTCATGATTCATGCTCCGAAGTTCCGATTTGAGTCAAATGATTCATGATTCACACTCCGAAGCTCCCATCTGAGTCAAATGATTCACAATTCACACTCTGAAGTTCCGCTCTGAGTCAAATGATTCACGATTCACACTCCGAAATTCCGATCTGAATCAAATGATTCATGATTCATGCTCAGACTTAAGTTCAGATCCAAATTGAATGATTCACAATTCACGCTCCGAAGTTCCGATCTGAATCAAAAGTTTCGGGAACCTGCTCAGAATTAAGTTCCGATCCAAATCGAATGATTCATGATTCACGCTCCAAAGTTCCGATCTGAATCAAAAGATTCGAGAACCTGCTCAGAATTAAGTTCCGATCCAAATCAAATGATTCATGATCCACACTCCGAAGTCCCGATCTGAGTCAAACGATTCACGATTCACGTTCCGAAGTTCCGATCTGAATCAAAAGATTTGCGAATCTGCTACGAAGTTCCGTTCAAATAATTTGCGAATCCGCTCCGATGTCTGATTGGCCATACGCGATTAAAAGTCCCAATCTGAATCAATGATTCGCGATACGATTGGAGCACCTCAGTGATTATTTTGTGACGCACTGCTTTAACTAATTCGGTTTCGAAAAGCTTCTTTCACCCATCACTATCAGTGCTTTGTAAAAACATAAGCCATGTCGAAATTCGAAAATGAATGGTTATTTCAATATGATGTTTTTTGCTAATGAATCACTTGGACTTAATGATCGAAGTCATGTGTTTGAATCAAATGGAGCGGTTCTAGCGTAAATGGCTCACTTGATTCGGTTCGTCTGTTTGCTTCTTCAGCCATGTTTAGGTTGACTAGTGATGGAAGTTTGGATCATTTTACCGACTCGGATCTTTGAGTCTCGTTCAGCAAAATGAACGAATCTTTTTTCGAGTCATTTGGTTCATTTTAACACACCTACTGCTTACACAAACGAAGATCACACTACAAACAAGAAAACTATAATGCTATAAGAAACAGGAAAGATTAATTATTTGTTTACCGGGGTCTTTAGATGCTCACCTCAGTTCGAGTCGTTCGTTCATCACGTGACAGCCCCATAAAATGAACGTACTACTTGAAAAACCCAAACTAACAGATGAACTAACAGAACATATAGGATGTTGCGCATGCGCGACTGAACGAATCACTCCCTGAGATGACTCGTTCATCCCGAGTCACAAAAATGAGTCGTTCAAAATGAACAAATCATTCAAAAACAACTCATGACTAATGTTAAACTGTCAGTACTACTACTAGTTTAGCTCGCTAGTTTTATGACATTGTCTGAAATAAGCGAAAAAAGTATGATTTTTAGAAATAAACTGTCATATTTCTATTCCAAAGATAACATCCATCTCAAATCTACAAACATATTCAGGTGAGGTAATGGTTTACTGCTGCATTGTGCATTATTATGGAGTTTGTAGCTTAATTCACTAAATTTGAAATAGTTTTCCTAAGGGTTAACCTTAGCCGTCTTTAAATTCAAGTACTTTTCAAGAATATTGTGATTTTTAAGGGTTTTCCAGGGCTTACACTTCAAAAAGTCAAATTTAAGCACCTTCTACGAACAGTTAGTGTTTTTGACATTTCCATAAATATGGTTTATTCAGCACATAATACTCCTACATAGTGATTTTTTAAGAAAAACAAAACAAAAATTTAGCCTAACAAGAAATGTAAGCAATTTTTGTAGAATGGTAATTTTTGAATGGGATAAAAAAAAAATGAAATTAAGTTTTTTGTGTTTTTTTTTAACAACAGGAAAACCCTTTTAATAAAAGTGTTTTTTTTTTTTTTTTTTGCACAGTAAGTAAATTTTAGTACAGGGAAAGAAAAAGAAAAAAAAAACCTTCTGAGTGCATGTTTTGTACAAAGAACTATACATTTTATTACATTTAATAATACTTATAACAGTTGTTAATGTTTTTGAAATGTCCTTAAATATGGTTTATTTAGCACAGTACTATGGTATTACCATCAATGCTGCCATAGTACTCTTACATATTTAGCTTTTTTTTTTCTTAAAAAAAAGCAAGCATTATTAACCTAAAAAAAAATTAATTAATTGAGATGCAGATCTGCAAATGATCTAGACAAACAAAGGAGAACTCTCATATTTGAGTTTCTTTTGTCTGGATTCCAGCACTTTTGTCCAAACCTCAGTCTGCTTTAGTTCCTCATGGCTGCAGATGTTTTTATGAACTGTCCTATAGCGCCACCCAGCGGCTCCTCAGCGACATTTACTAATTCATTTCAATGTAGTTTCAACCATTGGTTCTGTGCTGAAAATACCAGCTGTTTCTGGTCAAAAAAGACCAGCCTTTAAAAATTACTCGTAAATATCATACTATATTTTCACTAATCAATTTTAATCAAATGTTTTTCTTCATTTAACACGTGTTCATTTTTGGAACTGAGTTTTTGACTGTAATAATTACTTGTAAATAATTTTAACAGTTTACCTGAAAGCTGGGACCAATGATCAATCAGTTCTAAAAAGAAACACCAAACCTGTGCTGACTGAAAGAAAATAAGTTAATAAGATTGAATTGAGATTTTGTATTAAAATAGCCCAACGAGAAATTTAAGCAATTTTTGAGGACTGGTTATTTTTGAATGGGAACAAAATAAATGAACACCAAAAAAAACAAACAAACAAACAAAAAAATTATATATATTTTTTTTTATTGTTATTTCCTTTGTGGGAGCAGTCAGCAAGTTTTAGTGCAGGAAAGAAAAGGAAAAAAACCCTTCTGAGTGCATGTTTTGTACAAAGAACTTTATTACATCTTTTTATTACATACATTTTATTACATCTAATACAGTAACGCTTTCAGTTGGTGCCGGTGGAGCCGAAGCCTCCTGCTCCTCTCTCGGTGTCATCCAGCGTCTGAAACGAGAAACATGATGTAAAAACAGCAGATGCTCTTATTGAAGTGACTAAAGTAAAGTAATGCATGTTAACAACAGTAATGTTTACCTGCAACTCCTGCAGCTCCGGATAACAGATCCTCTCACAGATCAGCTGAGCGATACGATCACCTTTCTTCACTGCAAACACAGCGATAAAATGTTGAAAAATACACTCATGTCATCTAGAACATGTACAGAAGTCATTCTCACCCTCATTTCATCTCAAAACTATTATAAAACCTTTTTTTGGTTTTATAATAGAGCAGTATTTTTGTCTCATTTCCACTGCAATTTGTACAAATTACAAAATGAGACTTTTCCGAGAAATGCATGATGGAGGTTAAGTAAAATAAGAACAAAAATAATTTCATAACAGAAAAATAAACTTAATTCTGTCCCTCTTCGTTTGGGAGTCACACGCCTTCTTCGCGGTCAAAAGTGACCGAAGCCTTAAAATTTAACTTAGGAAAATCAATGCAATACATTTTTGTTCAAAAATATTTTTTGGTAATTTAGAATTTTGAGGAGATTTTATGATACTATGCAATATTTATACAGTTTTAATAAGCTATTTTTTTCATTGGAATGAATATACATTTTTGTATTTAATTTATATATTATTTTTCAATAAATACATTTCATATTAAAATAGAGTAAAAGCATTTAAAATATATATATTTTTTGAACCGAGAATTA
Source organism: Cirrhinus molitorella (assembly GCA_033026305.1). Classification (NCBI taxonomy): domain Eukaryota; kingdom Metazoa; phylum Chordata; class Actinopteri; order Cypriniformes; family Cyprinidae; genus Cirrhinus; species Cirrhinus molitorella. The sequence continues at coordinate 882,783 of CM065127.1, forward strand.
TGGCATTGGTGACATTAAAAAAAAATTAAAAACTTGTGTAATGCCACGTAACCTGTATAGCTCCCTATATAGATATATACAGAGGCTTTTGAGCTTCTTCTTTTTTTTTTTTTTTTTTTAGACAGTTTCTTAATTTTATTAGGTTTTGCATTTAGAAATATATTTAGACATTCTAAAAGACTACGTTTTTCAAATTTTTAGATATTTTTGGTTAGATAAATACTAAGTTTTGTATTATAAATTACAACCAGAAACCATGTCGGTCATTTTTGACTGTGAAGGCAAGTGTGACTATTTTATTTTTATTTTTTTGACCCTTTAAAGTAACCAAATCATGCCCATTATTTTTTGCGTGTTCACATTGCTAATGTCACCAAGTGTCATATTCCGTAAGTGTCATATAAAGCTATGATTTTTTACATCTTTAAATATAAAAATTTGTCAAAAGTGACCGAAGAGGGCCAGAGGGTTACTTCTTAGGAAAAACTGTTTAAAAAAAAAAAAAAAAAAAAAAAAAAAAAAAAAAAAGTTCAGATATTTCTGATATTTGCACTTGTTTTAAGCAGAAACTCAATCTGAAACTTTGAATCTGAAACAGATATTTGTACTGGAAAACAAGATGAAAATACTGAGAAAAAGAAGTTTTAATTAAAAAAATAAAAATAATTAATTTATGAATCCATAACTTTCTACTAGGGCTGCTTGATAATTGGCAAAAATCATAATCACGATTATTTAACATGATGAGTGGGTCCGGAACTTTATGATTGATTAATTAATTTAAAGATAGCAATACAATAGGAAAAAAAAAAAGGTGAAAGACTGGAATGAAAGCTTTATTAATGTAATTAATTGAATGGAAAATAAAACAGCAGAGTCTTCACTGTAAGAATTACATACGTTTTGTTTCTTATAGTCCCTTCGTCAAGAGCAGTGAGTGATTGTGTCTTTTGTTATTTGATTAACATTAACCACAAAGACGGCAGAAAGAATATTACTTGTGGCCGCTTTAAGAGCTGCACGGATCTTATTTACTGTTGCAAACGTATTTTCATTCTCAACCGTTTACGTTAATTTGAGACCTAACTGACGAAGGATTACACGAATAATCACCAAACGCCGCATTTTGACATATATTTGCATGTATTTGACCGTTTAGGTAACATTTTAAGCTAAACTTTCGCTTTACTTGTCCATGTTCTGTTCCATCACTGAGCACGAACACTAGGGGTGTGTGATATTGACAAAATAAATCTCAATATTTTCTGGGATTTTATCGATAACGATAATTAGATGATATTTTCAATGTGTGTTATTGTGCTTAAGGACTTTTGATATTCTTCATATTCTGTGTGGTCCATTCACAGCAGTGAATAAGTTTAAGTTTAAACTGATTTTTACCTTTTATGGGCATTTTTACCGTTATAAAGCCATGTTTTCTAAAAGTGTACATTATCTTTTGAGTCAAATTCTTACATTTAATCAGTCAGTTGTAATAATAATACACTTCAGCTGTTACCAAACAAATTAAATCAGTATCAACAAAATTATTCTTTGCAGAAGTTGCATATGAAGTGGCATTTAGATGCATTTACACTTCAATTAAATTATTTTAAAAGTGAAAAGATAATGAAAATATGAAATTAAAATCACCAGCAGGCGTCAGTAAGTCGCTGTTAATAAGCGAGTCATTGTGATTGAACCGAATCATTAAACGATTGATTCATTCATGAACGAATCACTGTCATGTTGCTCAGAGACGCAAAACAGTGCTGTGGCTGTGTTTGGAGTGATTTTTGCTGGCGAAATTGAGCAAAAACAGAAAATATCCTGTCTAAAATGTAAGTCTTTTAATATTAATTTCTTATTTATTGAACTGAAGTATAAAATGAACATCACATTTGTGGTCACGCTGATTTTTGAAGGAAAAAACGCCATGCTTCATGATATTAACTTATGAAAATACATTTTCCGCCCCCATATCTTGAATAATGTGATCAAAAAGCATTTTAATGACTGAGTCATGCAGTGAAAGAAGGCATTACTAGACATCATCACACAACGTATCTTTATGTGTGCACTCTGTAGGTGTGGTTTGTTTATTTTTTTGCAATATACTCAATGTCAAAACGCATATTGTTAAAATAACAATTACGATATTATCACACACAAAACAGTGCACATTCTTTGCGTTTTTAAAAACACGACCTCAAATAAGCATTAATAAATCAGGCACGTCCCATTTTATGCAAGTTACATGGTTTTACTGATTTGCATGTGAAATTGGGCTTTTATGGAGGAGCAAAAGCACGCTACTGGAAAGGGGGAGGAATCCGGAGCAATAATAGTTTCGTCTCGATTATTGTATTTTCATAATAGTTTGAAGCTGAAACGGAAACTAATTTCCATTAATTGCACAGCCCTACTTTCTGCTCAAATTTTTGATCTTTTCAGGCCTTAATTAGTGGACGGGTGAAACTCAGAGTCTCACCTTCAAAGGGCTCTTTGTTGAAGTTGAACAGCACGACTCCCAGATTGCCCCTGTAGTCCTCGTCCACCACACCAGCTGTAGAGACAGGACACATGTGATATCACAGTAAAACATCACATTCGCATGTCAGCATTGAAGGCGATTCGTGAGGGACGTACCACCAACATCGATGAAGTGCTTCACCGCCAGACCCGAGCGAGGAGCTGCAACACAAGAGCGGCAGATGAGGAAACAAACACGGATTCTGACGTTAGTACAGCTTCTGTAGTGGACACTCACCGACTCGGCCGTAGTATCCGTGAGGAACCGCGATCTGGATGTCGGTCTTCACCAGAGCTTTACCCATCGGCTCAATGCTGTAGTCGTGCGCACTGAAACCAAATCACAGCTCAAACACACTAAAACAGCAGTAAATACAGAACTAGATAAAAAAAAATGTATTATATTTTATATTATATACACACACATACATATATGAAGAGTTCAGATCAGATGCAAAACCAGCTAAAAGCCATCTCGGTCAAAAATGAAATAATGATACTGAATGAATGCTCTCGAAACATAATACATCCAACAAATACTTTTACTTAAAACTTGCTAAAATCCCAGCCTCAGCCCAATCATAAGTACCAGTACTTCTATACATCGGAGACTGATAAAAATGCATTTTTTAAAGAAAGATGTCAGATGGATTTAGAGGCTTTTGCATCTGAGATTATATTATATTATATTATATTATATTATATTATATTTATATATATATATATATATATATATATATATATATATGTATATAAGCTTAAATAGTCTTTATATTAGCAGTGCAGCATGCATGTGCAGAACACCAAGTTAAAGTAAGTTAATCATTAATGCAGCAGTGAATTTTATATAAGAGGCGTTGGGGAATCAATGCAATAGAGAAATGTGCAGGAATCGAACCATGTGCAAAGAATTATTAAAAATACAGAAAGATAAAAACACAGTCAAAGAGGGGGGACATGCTAATGAGAAATATGCACGAATCTACACTTGCAAAACACAGAGAAAGAGTATGTGCTCATCTCATAGTAAGTCTCACCTGTACAGATCGAATCCTGCGGCTCGGTTCGATCCTCGGCTCGGCGTCGTGGCGTTTTCTGTCAGTTTAGCGAATTTCAGCACCATTTGGTCTTCGTGTCCGTTCACCGCGTCGCTCTTGCATCTCTTCTGCGGAGAAACCGCTTCTGTAACTTCAGAGCAGGGCATTTTACTGACAAGAACGTGGAGGGTCACTACAAAGCGGCTCAAACGACTGAATATATGAGGTGACTGAATGAATGAAGCGCGCCAGACTGCTGCTGAGCGCGAATTTTTTTCTCACGGCGGGAAACGCTCTGAGTGGTGGGTACCGAATGAGCGTCAAAACAGGATGTGCGACGTTCGCTTTAAAAGTGCAATTATTAAAATTTAATCAGTCGACATTAATCTAGATGGCCCCTGGTGACCACTTATCAGTAGTTTTGTTAGTCGTTTTCATTATTAATCTATTAATCACCTCATACAGCGCATTTCTTGACATATAACATTCATTACCTTGTTCTTGTCAATGTATCTAAAAGTGAAATCACATTTAAGCAGTGGCGAAATACAATTTTATTCTGTTATTCATTACTGAGCCAGCACTTTATGAGTAAAGAGTCATATGTGATCCAATAATCACCACCACAGCTCACTCTTTAGTCCGTTATTATCGGTTATTTCGCCGTTTTGTCGTGTTAAAGAGCTGCTGACCTCCAGCGGCTTTAAAACCGCGAACCGCAGCGACAGAAACACGCCGAATCAACATCTTGAAGACTCATTCCGCCATTTGTGTTGCTGTTGCATTCTGGGGAATGTAGTTTTTTTTCATCGTCTTGTGTAGTTCTCGGAGGTTGTGGGTTGCAGTGTTGCCAAGTCTGCGGGTTGAATCCACCCTAATAACGTCATATTTAGCTTCTGAAATGCTAATTTACCAGGAGAACCTAGGAAAAAAACGTGTGTTTTAATACCCAGAACGCGATTTTTAACGGGGGACCCCCTCAAAATGCCATTGGGCTAGTTTTGGGCTTGTTTTGAATAGCAATTGGGCTAGTTTTGTTGTGAAAACCTGGCAACCTTGGTGGGTTGTAAAACGGTTTAAACTCACCATCCATCGCGTTTGAGTCTTCGTTCCTTTGATTCAGAATGAAGCGGAATCATGTGAACGTTAAACGGCTCATTCTGAAGAAGAAACTCGTCACAACGGCATCCTGTCAGCGTTAAATACGCAGGTGAAAATAATTAATTCTGGTAATCACTACAAAACACCTGTCATCCGGCGAATATTTGCTTAAATGTGATGGAAACGCGGCGTTTCCATTCAAATACTCAAAGTTCGTTGGGATTTTTTGAATAACCGTTAAAAAATTGGCGCTCCAACCACATAGTTTACTATACTGCTGTAAAATCACAGTACATTATTTATTCAGGAATATCACATTTAAACAGTGGCATAACGTTACGTTTATGTCATTCTTGTCGTTTATTTCTTTATTATTTCTTTAACAATATCTTAAATAAGAGAAATTAGTTTAAAATCTCTCCACATAGCCGTTTACAAAATCGGCGGGCATTTTTAAAATGTATGGTAGTCATTAAAGAAGGATAAGGAAGGAATATTAACATTGCTGTTTAATTACAGAAAAATAAATAAATCGTAAGTGGAGGTTTGAATCGCAGGTTAGAATTCTAATCCCTGATTTTTTTTAATGGGTTTAAAATTAAGCAGAAAAAACTCAATTTAAAAATAAAACCCAGATCAACAAATCCATAATTGGGTCATTCTATAATTAGGGGTACATTTAGCATTTGACAATGTGAAGAAAAAAGTTTTCCATATACATAGCGTCTTTGAAACTATATTGCATAAAGTGCTATATAAATAAAGGAGATCTGTAGGAATATGTGCATAATACCATCAATGTTTACTGGGTAACATAGTTGACAGTAACTTAGTTGACATTTTTAGTGTTTTGGGCCTAGAACTCAACATGGAAGACTAGAACTACAGAGCATATGGTATGTTTAGAAATACATTTTCATAAACAAAACATTCATTTTAGTTCAATTGTCTTTGTCCTTTTGCAGCACTTGGGTAACACTGTTGACATACTGCAAAAAAATGCTTTTCTTACTTAGATTTTTTGTCTTGTTTCCAGCCAAAATATCTACAAATTCTTAAATCAAGAAGGATTTTCTAGACAAGTAAATAATTATTGTCTTGTTTTCAGAAAAAACAAGTCAAAATTAAGTGAGTTTTTGCTTAGAACAAGCAAAATAATCTTATTTCAAACAGACAACAATTATTTTTCTTACCCCATTGGGAGATAATTTTGCTTGTTTCAAGCAAAAACACACTTAATTTTTGACTTGTTTTCAGAAAAAAACGAGAATAATTTTTACTTGTCTAGAAAATCCTTCTTGATTTAAGAATTTTTAGATATTTTGGCTGGAAACAAGACAAAAAATCTAAGTAAGAAAAGCATTTTTTGCAGTGTACTAATAAGCAAAACTTACTTTAGATTAACTAACATTTGTGCTTTTTTCTCATTGCTGAAGAGTGTTGAGCTTTCTTTTCCTTTTACAGATGTCAACTTAATTTTCCTTTAGCCTTAGGTTTATTCACTTCATTTCATTTTGGTGAAAGGGTTTTTACATTTGCTAAGAATCAAATGTTTTTATATTAAAAACAAACAAGCAAACCCTGCCCAGATTTAAAAAGTAACACAAAAGTAATGTAACGCATTACTTTCCATAAAAAGTAACTACGTAACGTAATTAGTTACCTTTTTAGGGAGTAACGCAATATTGTAACGCATTACTTTCCATAAAAAGTAACTACGTAACGTAATTAGTTACCTTTTTAGGGAGTAACGCAATATTGTAACGCATTACTTTCCATAAAAAGTAGCTAAGTAACGTAATTAGTTGCTTTTTTAGGGAGTAACGCAATATTGTAACGCATTACTTTCCATAAAAAGTAGCTAAGTAACGTAATTAGTTACCTTTTTAGGGAGTAACGCAATATTGTAACGCATTACTTTCCATAAAAAGTAACTACGTAACGTAATTAGTTACCTTTTTAGGGAGTAACGCAATATTGTAACGCATTACTTTCCATAAAAAGTAACTACGTAACGTAATTAGTTACCTTTTTAGGGAGTAACGCAATATTGTAACGCATTACTTTTAAAAGTAACTTTTCCAAACACTGTAACTCTAAACTTTTTTAATTAATCCTTGGGGTAACCCACCCATAGACTTGCAAACCTCCATACTTTTGAGACACTCGAATGCATTTTTCAAAAACTGATTTATTTACTATGGTAAATGAATATAACATAACATAATTTCACACAGTCTTTCCCAGTACCACAGGAATATAAATAGGATCGGCAATCACAATAGCCGTCGGTGAATATATTTACAAAAGTATGACTATACTTGACAAACATTAGATACTTTAATCGATCATTCTGAATAATGTTACACTAAAGTGCTTTTATATGTTACTGTTTACACAGATTTATCTTTGTTATAGCTACATATGTCCAATAGAGGGCAGTATAGAGTCACAGTAGATACTAACATACTCCAAACAGTGCTGTGTCGACCTTATAATCATTAGTATGCTGTTTATAGGCCTACCTCATTATGTTAAATTCAGGCAGTGGCTTTCATTTAGAGTGTCTTTTGGCATTTTTGTTGAATAGATTTAAAAAGTAATGCAAAAGTAATATAACGGATTACTTTCCATAAAAAGTAACTAAGTAACGTAATTAGTTGCTTTTTTAGGGAGTAACGCAATAATGTAACGCATTACTTTCCATTAAAAGTAACTAAGTAACGTAATTAGATACTTTTTTGGGGAGTAACGCAATATTGTAACGCATTACTTTCCATAAAAATATTAATAAATTCCAAATATTAGGGTTTTAAATGGTATAGTATTACAGTTTTCACAAATATAATAACCAGCAAGAAAAAAATGTCAGCATTGATAATAAGAAAAGTTATAAATATGTGACCCTAGAGCACAAAACCAGTTTTAAGTTGTTGTTTTTTTTTTTTAATTGAGATTTATACATCATCTGAAAACTGAATAAATAAACGTTCCATATTCCAATATTTGACCAAGGTACAACTACTTGAAAATCTGGAATATAAGAGGTTGCAAAAAATCAAAATACTGAGAAAATCGCCTCTAAAGTTGTCCAAATGAAGTTCTTAGCAATGCATACTAATCAAAAATTAAGTTTTGATATATTTATGGTAGGAAATTTACTAAATATCTTCATGGAACATGATCTTTACTTAATATCCTAATGATTTTTGGCATAAAAGAAATTTGATAATTTTGACCCATACAAATATACTTGTGCTATTTAAGACTCCAGGGTCACATATGCTACTTATACCTTATTATGTTCTATGTTAAATTCTGTAAGCGGCTTTTATTTTGCATTTTTAATGCCACTTAATGTTACTCTGATAAAATAACAAGCCAAAAAAATTGATGGACTCTTTCTTCATGTCCACTATGTTGTTGAACACGGCCTGTGTGTGTGTGTCAGTGTTTGTTGTGTTTCTTCAGGAGTAGAAGGTCAGCACACTCTGATGGTTTCCACGTATCAGGATGGTCGGCGGTAGATTCTTTGTGAGCGCGTCCAGCCAGGCCATGTACAGATGATCAGAGACGGAGCCTTTACGGGCGATGGGCAAGCTCCTGTAACACACACACACACACACACACACACACATATACGTGAGTCATATGATCATGTACTGAAACACACTTCATGCTAATGAGGATTTGACTTACACAACAACGAGTTTGGCTGCTCTTGAGCTCTCCTGAAGAAGCTCGTTGAGACGCACCTGCAGCATCGTCTGAGGACAATAAAGCACAGATGGTTATCTAACACACTCATGTCACTGATCACTTAGTTTTAGTCACTTAGGATGTGTCTTAGTGCATTGCCAGTCAAACAGATCTTCATGAAAGAAGCCTCTTCTGCTCACCAAGGCTGCATTTATTTGATCAAAAATACAGTAAAATGTGAAATATTTTTAGGATTTAAAACAGCTGTTTTCTATGTGAATATATTTTAAAATGTAATTTATTTCTGTGATCGAAGCTGAAATTTCAGCATCATTATCAGCCTTCAGTGTCACATGATCATTCAGAAATCATTCTTATATACTGATTTGCTGCTCAAGAAACATTTCTGATTATTATCGGTGTTGAAAACAGCTTGTTTTTTTGTGGAAACTATGATGCGCTGCCATTCAAAAGTCTGGAATAAGATTAAAAACAAAATAAAAAAAATATAGCTGCAAGCAGCAATTACCGGGGTTCAAGTGCTTAAGGGATTTAAGCATATAAAGAAAAAGACATTTGTGTAACCATCTAAATCTATCATTTAAAAAAGCATTTTTGGCAAATCCAGGTAATTTACCATAAAATACCATTTATGACTGTCCTGTGTTAGGGTTAGTACATTGCCAGTCAAACAAATCTTCATGAAAGAAGCCTCTTCTGCTCACCAAGGCTGCATTTATTTGATCAAAAATACTGTAAAATTTGAAATATTTTTATGATTTAAAACAGCTGTTTTCTATGTGAATATCTGTTAGAATGTAATTTATTTCTGCGATCAAAGCTGAATTTTCAGCATCAATATCAGCCTACAGTGTCACATGATCCTTCAGAAATCATTCTAATAAGCTGATTTGAAGCTGAAATAGAGTAAAAATGTGAAATATTATTATGATTTAAAATAGCTGTTTTTCTATGTGAATATATTGTAAAGTGTAATTTATTTTTGTGATCAAAGCTACATTTTCAGCATCATTACTGCAGCCTTCAGTGTCACATGATCCTTCAGAAATCATTCTAATAAGCTGATTTGCTGCTCAAGAAACATTTCTGATTATTATTGGTGTTGAAAACAGTTTGTATTTTTGTGGAAACTATGATAAGTCTGGAATAAGATTAAAAAAAAAATATATATATATATAGCTGCAAGCAGCGATTACCAGGGTTCAAGCGCTTAAGGCATTTAAGCACATAAAGAAAAAGACATTTGTGTAACCATCTAAATCTATCATTTAAAAAAGCATTTTTGGCAAATCCAGGTAATTTACCATAAAATACCATTTATGACTGTCCTGTGTTAGGGTTAGTACATTGCCAGTCAAACAAATCTTCATGAAAGAAGCCTCTTCTGCTCACCAAGGCTGCATTTATTTGATCAAAAATACAGTAAAATGTGAAATATTTGTATGATTTAAAACAGCTGTTTTCTATGTGAATATATTTTAAAATGTAATTTATTTCTGTGATCGAAACTGAATTTTCAGCATCATTATCAGTCCTCAGTGTCACATGATCATTCAAAAATCATTCTTATATACTGATTTGCTGCTCAAGAAACATTATCAGTGTTGAAAACAGTATTTTTGTGGAAACCATGATACGTTGCCATTCAAAATCTGGAATAAGATTAAAACCAAATGAAAAAAATATAGCTGCAAGCAGCAATTACCGGGGTTCAAACGCTTAAGGCATTTAAGCAAATAAAGAAAAAGACATTTGTGTAACCAGCTAAATCATTAATTTAAAAAGCATTTTTGGCAAATCCAGGTAATTTACCATAGAATTCTGATGATATTTAACATTTATGACTGTGTCCTGTGTTAGGGTTAGAGTTAGTGCATTGCCAGTCAAACAAATCTTCATGAAAGAAGCCTCTTCTGCTCAGCAAGGCTGCATTTATTTGAATAAAAAATACAGTAAAATGTGAAATATTTTTAGGATTTAAAACAGCTGTTTTCTATGTGAATATCTGTTAGAATGTAATTTATTTCTGCGATCAAAGCTGAATTTTCAGCATCATTATCAGCCTTCAGTGACACATGATCATTCAGAAATCATTCTAATAAGCTGATTTGAAGCTGAAATAGAGTAAAAATGTGAAATATTATTATGATTTAAAATAGCTGTTTTTCTATGTGAATATATTGTAAAGTGTAATTTATTTTTGTGATCAAAGCTACATTTTCAGCATCATTACTGCAGTCTTCAGTGTCACATGATCCTTCAGAAATCATTCTAATAAGCTGATTTGCTGCTCAAGAAACATTTCTGATTATTATTGGTGTTGAAAACAGTTTGTATGTTTGTGGAAACTATGATAAGTCTGGAATAAGATTAAAAACAAAAGAAAAAAATATAGCTGCAAGCAGCGATTACCAGGGTTCAAGCGCTTAAGGCATTTAAGCACATAAAGAAAAAGACATTTGTGTAACCATCTAAATCTATCATTTAAAAAAGCATTTTTGGCAAATCCAGGTAATTTACCATAAAATACCATTTATGACTGTCCTGTGTTAGGGTTAGGGTTAGTGCATTGCCAGTCAAACAAATCTTCATGAAAGAAGCCTCTTCTGCTCACCAAGGCTGCATTTATTTAATCAAAAATACAGTAAAATGTGAAATATTTTTAGGATTTAAAACAGCTGTTTTCTATGTGAATATATTTTAAAATGTATTTTATTTCTGTGTTCAAATCTGATTTTTAAGCATCATTATCAGCCTTCAGTGTCACATGATCATTCAGAAATCATTCTAATAAGCTGATTTGCTGCTCAAGAAACATTTCTGATTATTATCGGTGTTGAAAACAGTTTGTATTTTTGTGGAAACTATGATAAGTCTGGAATAAGATTAAAAAGAAATGAAAAAAATATAGCTGCAAGCAGCGATTACCGGGGTTCAAGCGCTTAAGGCATTTAAGCACATAAAGAAAAAGACATTTGTGTAACAAGCTAAATTAATAATTTAAAAAAGCATTTTTGGCAAATCCAGGTAATTTACCATAGAATTCTGATGATATTTAACATTTATGACTGTGTTAGGGTTAGGGTTAGTACATTGCCAGTCAAACAAATCTTCATGAAAGAAGCCTCTTCTGCTCACCAAGGCTGCATTTATTTGATCAAAAATACAGTAAAATGTGAAATATTTTTATGATTTAAAACAGCTGTTTTCTATGTGAATATCTGTTAAAATGTAATTTATTTCAGTGATCGAATCTGAATTTTCAGCATCAATATCAGCCTTCAGTGTCACATGATCCTTCAGAAATCATTCTAATAAGCTGATTTGCTGCATTTATTTGATCAAAAATAGAGTACAAATGTGAAATATTATTATGATTTAAAATAGCTGTTTTTCTATGTGAATATATTGTAAAATCTAATTTATTTTTGTGATTAAAGCTACATTTTCAGCATTAATACTCCAGTCTTCAGTGTCACATGATCCTTCAGAAATCATTATAATATACTGATTTGCTGCTCAAGAACCATTTCTGATTATTATCGGTGTTGAAAACAGCTTGTTTTTTTGTGGAAACTATGATGCGCTGCCATTCAAAAGTCTGGAATAAGATTAAAAACAAAATAAAAAAAATATAGCTGCAAGCAGCAATTACCGGGGTTCAAGTGCTTAAGGGATTTAAGCATATAAAGAAAAAGACATTTGTGTAACCATCTAAATCTATCATTTAAAAAAGCATTTTTGGCAAATCCAGGTAATTTACCATAAAATACCATTTATGACTGTCCTGTGTTAGGGTTAGTACATTGCCAGTCAAACAAATCTTCATGAAAGAAACCTCTTCTGCTCACCAAGGCTGCATTTATTTGATCAAAAATTTTTATGATTTAAAACAGCTGTTTTCTATGTGAATATCTGTTAAAATGTAATTTATTTCTGTGATCGAAACTGAATTTTCAGCATCATTATCAGTCCTCAGTGTCACATGATCATTCAAAAATCATTCTTATATACTGATTTGCTGCTCAAGAAACATTATCAGTGTTGAAAACAGTATTTTTGTGGAAACCATGATACGTTGCCATTCAAAATCTGGAATAAGATTAAAAACAAATGAAAAAAATATAGCTGCAAGCAGCAATTACCGGGGTTCAAACGCTTAAGGCATTTAAGCAAATAAAGAAAAAGACATTTGTGTAACCAGCTAAATCATTAATTTAAAAAGCATTTTTGGCAAATCCAGGTAATTTACCATAGAATTCTGATGATATTTAACATTTATGACTGTGTCCTGTGTTAGGGTTAGAGTTAGTGCATTGCCAGTCAAACAAATCTTCATGAAAGAAGCCTCTTCTGCTCAGCAAGGCTGCATTTATTTGAATAAAAAATACAGTAAAATGTGAAATATTTTTAGGATTTAAAACAGCTGTTTTCTATGTGAATATATTTTAAAATGTAATTTATTTCTGTGATCGAAGCTGAATTTTCAGCATCATTACTCCAGTCTTCAGTGTCACATGATCCTTCAGAAATCATTATAATATATTGATTTGCTGCTCAAGAACCATTTCTGATTATTATCGTTGTTGAAAACAGCTTGTATTTTTGTGGAAACTATAATGCGCTGCCATTCAAAAGTCTGGAATAAGATTAAAAACAAAATAAAAAATATATAGCTGCAAGCAGCAATTACCGGGGTTCAAGTGCTTAAGGGATTTAAGCATATAAAGAAAAAGACGTGTAACCATCTAAATCTATCATTTAAATAAGCATTTTTGGCAAATCCAGGTAAATTTACCATAAAATACCATTTATGACTGTGTCCTGTGTTAGGGTTAGGGTTAGGACATTGCCAGTCAAACAAATCTTCATGAAAGAAGCCTCTTCTGCTCACCAAGGCTGCATTTATTTGATCAAAAATACAGTAAAATGTGAAATATTTGTATGATTTAAAACAGCTGTTTTCTATGTGAATATATTTTAAAATGTAATTTATTTCTGTGATCGAAGCTGAATTTTCAGCATCAATATCAGTCCTCAGTGTCACATGATCATTCAGAAATCATTCTAATAAGCTGATTTGCTGCATTTATTTGATCAAAAATTGAGTAAAAATGTGAAATATTATTGATTTAAAATAGCTGTTTTTCTATGTGAATATATTTTAAAATGTAATTTATTTCTGTGATCGAAGCTGAATTTTCAGCATCATTATCAGTCCTCAGTGTCACATGATCATTCAGAAATCATTCTAATAAGCTGATTTGCTGCATTTATTTGATCAAAAATTGAGTAAAAATGTGAAATATTATTGATTTAAAATAGCTGTTTTTCTATGTGAATATATTTTAAAATGTAATTTATTTCTGTGATCGAAGCTGAATTTTCAGCATCATTATCAGTCCTCAGGGTCACATGATCATTCAGAAATCATTCTAATAAGCTGATTTGCTGCATTTATTTGATCAAAAATTGAGTAAAAATGTGAAATATTATTGATTTAAAATAGCTGTTTTTCTATGTGAATATATTTTAAAATGTAATTTATTTCTGTGATCGAAGCTGAATTTTCAGCATCATTATCAGCCTTCAGTGTCACATGATCCTTCAGAAATCATTCTTATATACTGATTTGCTGCTCAAGAAACATGATCAGTGTTGAAAACAGTTTGTTTTTTTGTGGAAACCATGATATGTTACCATTCAAAAGTCTGGAATAAGATTAAAAACAAAAGAAAAAAATATAGCTGCAAGCAGCGATTACCGGGGTTCAAACGCTTAAGGCATTTAAGCACATAAAGAAAAAGACATTTGTGTAACCAGCTAAATTAATAATTTAAAAAGCATTTTTGGCAAATCCAGGTAATTTACCATAGAATTCTGATGATATTTAACATTTATGACTTTTATAGCACCACCTATAATCAAATTTCCATTAAATGCTGCGTGCTGGTTTAGAATCACTGGTTTAGAGTCACATGTGCTCACCAGATTGTGAAGTTTTGAGTTTTCCTTTAGCCGTTATAGGATTTGGGGTGTATTTAAACAGGCTCCTTAACGTCCCTCCCTAACATTTCTCCCTTCACAGTTTTTGTCATTCAAAAACAGTTTTCGTTTCGTCTGTGAAAAAATGTCGTTGACGAAAATGATGACAAATTATTTGTCAGACTTCTTTGCAAAACATTTTAAAAGCTTAAATTGTTCCAGACTTTTGACAGGGATTCTTGTGAAGGGTTTTTTGGGCAGTCGAAGCCTGACTCAGACTTTCTGAAGGACGCATGCACTAAAGCACGTCTCGTTTGTGATTCAGTCTCAGGACAGCCGCAGTGTCCTCTAGGATTCTACCTTCTCCTCAAAGGTGTCCAGCTCAGCATCTGTGATCTTCCAAGGATGTTCTTTCCTCAGAGCTTCAGCCTGCGTCGTCTCCTTTGAACCCTCGTGCAACCGGAACGGCTCGATCATGTCCTCGAACAGTTTCCAGCTAACACACACACACACAATATGAGTGCATTCGAAGCACGTAGAGCTTGTCAGTGAATGAAATGAGGATTAATTGCGTGTGTTTTTCATTCCCACCTCTCTGCGCAGGGTTTGACGTTGATGTCTGCGATAACTTTGATGTCGGCGCATTTGATCCTGAACTTCTTCAGGAGCTCCTGCATTCTGATGATTCAAAACACACAGGTTAACTAGTCAGTACACTGCAAAAAATGCTTTTCTTACTTAGATTTTTTGTCTTGTTTCCAGCCAAAATATCTACAAATTCTTAAATCAAGAACAAATTTCTAGCCAAGTAAAAATTGTCTTGTTTTCAGAAAAAAGAAGTCAAAATTAAGTGAGTTTTTGCTTAGAACAAGCAAAATAATCTGCCAATGGGGTAAGCAAAATAATCTTATAAATAATCTTATTTCAAGACGAAAACAAGATTATTTTTCTTACCCCACTGGCAGATTATTTTGCTTGTTTTAAGCAAAAACTCACTTAATTTTGACTTATTTTTTCTGAAAACAAGAAAATAATTTTTACTTGGCTAGAAATTAGAAAATCCTTCTTGATTTAAGAATTTTTAGATATTTTGGCTGGAAACAAGTCAAAAAATCTAAGTAAGAAAAGCATTTTTTGCAGTGTAGGTGTTTTACTTGAGACATCTGTTGTTGTTTTTTTTTTTTTTATTGCAGTATAACAGTAACACAAAGTTACATTAATGCCAATAGTTTGCTTTTTTTTTTTTTTAACAAAAGTCAATGATGCGTAACAGAGTAAAACATCGAATAATTTTTCCTTGTGAGCAAGAGCACATTGAAACTAATGTATAGCATTAACATCCAGAGCATACATCCTCTGAGTGTCATTTCAGTCCTTGCAGATGCGAAACTACTTGTTCCCGTATCTTAATAAATGTTGGTAACTTATTGTTTACAGTAAATCTCAGCTCTTCCAAATACAGCTTATTACCCAAATCTCTGAGCCATATCTCAAAAGTAGGCACAGAATCTAGTTTCCACATCTGAGAATTCTTTGCTCCCAAAATTTCAGTAAAAGGGTCTGGTTCCATACTAACTAAATATACTTTGAAGAGAAAATTGAAAATACAATTCCAGAACGGCTGTATTCTGCTGCATGACCATAAAGAGTGAAGGGTGCCTTCAGATATTTTACATTTGTTACATACACTGCAAAAAATGCTTTTCTAGCTTAGATTTTTTGTCTTGTTTCCAGCCGAAATATCTACAAATTCTTAAATCAAGAATTATTTTCTAGACAAGTACACGTTAATGTCTTGTTTTCAGAAAAAAGACGTTCAAATTAAGTGAGTTTTTGCTTGAAACAAGCAATAATCTGACAATGGGGTAAGCAAAATAATCTAGTCTTCTGCTTGAAATAAGATTATTTAGCTTGTTTCAAGCAAAAACTCACTTAATTTTGACTTCTTTTTTCTGAAAACAAGACCATATTTTTTCTTGTCTAGAAAATCCTTCTTGATTTAAGAATTTTTAGATATTTTGTCTAGAAACAAGACAAAAAATCTTAGCTAGAAAAGCATTTTTTGCAGTGTTTGTTTTATTTTAATGTTTTCTGCTGATCCTGGCAGTTTTGTTAGCCCAAATAAAACTAGATACAATGGATTCAAGTTGCTTAACCCTTTAACTGTCACTCCCCGTTGTGAACATAGACATGAAAATGCACTATCCAAATGTAATTTTTTATCATTCATAAACAAAAACATTTTCTAATATGATTTTCATGTACAATTTCCATGGTAATGCAATGTCTGATTTTAAAATGGTTTCCAAAAGATGAATTTAGAGATTTTAAGTCTTCCAATGATCTATAGTTTTTTATGATTTCTAAAGCGTGATAGAAAAAAAGACAACAAAGAAAGTCTTTTTGTGAAAAAGGTCTGAGGTGCACTGCAAAAAATGCTTTTCTTACTTAGATTTTCTGTCTTGTTTCCAGCCAAAATATCTAAAAATTCTTAAATCAAGAAGGATTTTCTAGACAAGCAAAAATTATTGTCTTGTTTTCAGAAAAAATAAGTCAAAATTCAGTGAGTTTTTGCTTAAAACAAGCAAAAATAATCTTATAAATAATCTTATTTCAAGCCGAAAACAAGATTATTTTGCTTACCCCATTGGCAGATTGTTTTGCATGTTTCAAGCAAAAACACACTTAATTTTGACGTATTTTTTCTGAAAACAAGACAATAATTTTTGCTTGTCTAGAAAATCCTTCTTGATTTAAGAATTTGTAGATATTTTGTCTGGAAACAAGACAAAAAATCTAAGTAAGAAAAGCATTTTTTGCAGTGAACTAATAAGCAAAACTAACTTTAGATTAACTAACATTTGTGCTTTTTTCCCCCTCATTGCTGCACTGCAAAAAATGCTTTTCTTACTTAGATTTTCTGTCTTGTTTCCAGCCAAAATATCTAAAAAATCTTAAATCAAGAAGGATTTTCTAGACAAGCAAAAATTATTGTCTTGTTTTCAGAAAAAATAAGTCAAAATTAAGTGAGTTTTTGCTTAAAACAAGCAAAAATTATCTGCCAATGGGGTAAGAAAAATAATCTTATTTCAAGCAGAAAACTAGATTATTTTTCTTACCCCATTGGCAGATAATTTAGCTTTCAAGCAAAAATTCACTTAATTTTAACATATTTTGTCTGAAAACAAGACTTGTCTAGAAAATCCTTCTTGATTTAAGAATTTTTAGATATTTTGGCTGGAAACAAGACAAAAAATCTAAGTAAGAAAAGCATTTTTTGCAGTGTGTAAATTTTTTGAGGTGCACTCTTGTCATAAATTTATCTATTACTTTTCCTACATTATTCATAACACAAAAGAGTGGTAAAATATCAGTTTAGGAGCACAACCAAGACATCTGTGGTCTGTTTCGGTGTGTATGCTGACATACTCTTCTTTATCCTGTTCGATGCGTTCAGGCTGGCCCGCGATGAAGATCCTGAGTTTGCAGTCCTTCCATTTCTTGCGTGTGGTCAGAATATGAGGCATGAGAAGCGTGAGGCCTGCAGAGCAACAAGAGGAAATATAAAGGTCACACTTGAAACCTGACAGAAAAGAAGGCACAGGAGGGTTTCCACTCACCTCCGTCATCAAACAGCCACCAAACGTCAATCGTCCCTTGGCCCTGTTTCATCTTGAACTGGCCGCTGGCCTCCACCAGACGCTGGTTCAACTTCGCCAGATCTGACGTCTGAGGAACATCCAGAGAAACTGAGGAGAGAAAACAAAAAGCTCTAAGCTTTTTTGGACAAACAGGTGAGGTTTAAGATCAGAATCAAGACTGTGTTTAAAATTAAATATGTGTTTGAATTGGACTGCATCTAAAAATTATTTCATGCCAAAAAATGTCTGAAGTGAATGGCGAAAGATACGGTTTTACAACTATCCACTTTTTAAATGGATTTTGAGTTTATGTGTATGGAAATGTTTACTGAAATAAATTTAATTAATTAAAAAAATATACAGTTAACTAAAACTAAAACCACACTGCAAAAATGCTTTTCTAGCTAAGATTTTTTGCCTTGTTTCTAGACAAAATATCTAAAAATTCTTAAATCAAGAAGGATTTTCTAGACAAGTAAAAATTATTGTCTTGTTTTCAGAAAAAAGAAGTCAAAATTAAGTGAGGTTTTGCTTGAAACAAGCTAATGGGGAAAGCAAAATAATTTTATTTCAAGCAGAAGACTAGATTATTTTGCTTACCCCATTGGCAGATTATTTTGCTTTTTCTGAAAACAAGACATTAACGTGTACTTGTCTAGAAAATAATTTGTGATTTAAGAATTTTTAGATATTTCGGCTGGAAACAAGACAAAAAATCTAAGCTAGAAAAGCATTTTTTGCAGTGCATTAAAAAAAGTTATTGAAATGAAATTGTTTACTGATATAAGGGTCAAAGACAAAAAAGGGTTTAAGCATAAAAACAATAGTAAGTGTAATACTGCTTTAAAATTATGTTGTTTCCCCCCCAAAAAAGATTAAAAATAATACAAATAATACAAATAAATATTAAAAATAATACAAAAAATATTAAAAAGTTTTCTGTTTAATTTAATTGCATTTTTGTTTTTCTGAGCAAAAAATAAATATCTTAAATGTTTCCCTAATTTACAGAACAATCTTGTCAGGCATATTTACAACAAAAATCAATTTATGACATTAAAAGACGAATTACTTTCACCCCAAAAACTAATTAGTTGTAATTCTACAATTTTTAAAATTCGCCACTATCCTAGGTGTATCCTAGATGTGTACTCATCTAAAACACAATACAATTTAACATATTCCCTTATTCTTTTATATATTTTAATATGTACAAGTCAGGATAAGTGTTGTTTGAATGTTTACATAGATATTGTGTTACACTGAATGACAATGTAGCATTATTTCAACCAAATGTTGAATTTTTTTGACATTTTATTCTCCAAAAAACATTTAATGTGCTTTCCATCGACATAAAGTCACTTTTGATGTGGACATCTTAATGTCTTTGACCCATAAACTAACATACATTAAAATTAAAATTATTAAAATTATTTTATTTCAGCTAGTTGCCAAGGATAGATTTCCTATTTTCACATAGTTGAAACTTGATGTCCTAAAATGACTAAAACTAAAAATAAAATCAACAAAACTATATAGACATAGATAAAAAAACAAATAAAAATTACAACAAAAATAAAAACACACACACACACACACACACACACACAAAACAATAATAAGTGTAATACTGCTTTAAAATTATGTTGTTTTTCCCCCAAAAAAATATTAAAAAGTTTTCTGTTTAATTTAATTGCATTTTTGTTTTTGTTTTTCTGAGCAAAAAATAAATATCATACATTTTTCCCTATTTTACAGAAGACACCCATTAAAATGTCATTCAGCGTAACAATCTTGTCAGCCATATTTACAACAAAAAATTAATTTATGACATATTAAAAGACAAATTACTTTCACCCCAAAATTTGCCACTATCCTAGGTTTTGCCCATTTGCCAGTAAGAATTTATTACTCATCTAAAACACAATAAAATTTAACATATTCCCTTATTTTTTTATATATTTTAATATGTACAAGTCAGGATAAGTGTTGTTTGAATGTTTACATAGATATTGTGTTACACTGAATGACAATTCAAATATTTCAACCAAATGTTGAATTTTTTTGACATTTTATTCTCCAAAAAACATTTAATGTGCTTTCCATCGACATAAAGTCACTTTTGATGTGGACATCTTAATGTCTTTGACCCATAAACTAACATACATTAAAATTAAAATTATTAAAATTATTTTATTTCAGCTAGTTGCCAAGGATAGATTTCCTATTTTCACTGAATGACAATGTAGCATTATTTCAGCCAAATGTTGAATTTTTTTTGACATTTTATTCTCTAAAATACATTTAATGTGCTTTCTATGGACATAAAGTCACTTTTGATGTGGACATCTTAACGTCTTTGACCCATAAACTAACAATATTAACATTAAAATTATTAAAAGGAAAGATTTCTTATTTTCACATAGTTGAAACTTGATGTCCTAAAATGACTAAAACTAAAAATAAAATCAACAAAACTATTTAGACATAAATAAATAAAATGGCAAAAAATGACAAAAATAAAAAACATAAATTAAATTAAAATTTAAATAAATAGCCATTATATATATATATATATATATATATAAAAATGTATATATTTATTATAATATATTTTAGATTAATATAAATTAGGGCTGTCAAACGATTAATCGCGATTAATCGCATCCAAAATAAAAGTTTATGTTTACATACTATACATTTGTGTACTGTGTATATTCATTATGTATATATAAATACAAACACATGCATGTATATATTAAGGAAAAATATTTTAGATTTATATATACAATATTTATATTTATTTAATAATATAAATTGTATATAGTTATAAATATATATATATATACATATAAATATTTAGTTTTAATATATACATGTATGTGTGTGTATTTATATGTACATAATAAATATACAAAGTAAACACGTTATGTAAAAATACACTTTTATTTTTGGATGCGATTAATCGCGATTAATCGTTTGACAGCACTAATATAAATGTATAAATGTAAAATAATTTAAACTATTAATAAAAATATTATAGTATCTCAGTGCTACTAAAATAACACTGGCTTGTTGTTGTTTTTGCATTTATTTAAAATAAATGCCATTTGTTTTAACATTTTGTTGACTAATGCAAATACATTAATCTTGAATTGTGGCTCAACACATTTGTGGCCACTATATGTGCTTTATTAGGCCGCGGTGATTAGAGACATCAGCACAAAAGACCAACAAATTAGCGTTTAATGAGTCGTTTGGAATGCGAGCGTCTGCTAAATGACATGCGACCGAATGATTGAATCCGTTTCAGAAGATGGAGATAATGGTGACTGCAGAAGGACCTGAGTCTGCAGCGTTTGAGCCCATTAAGCCGCTCTGTCCTATTAAAAACCTTCACGTACGGGAAGCGGAGCGGGCGAGACAGTGAGTTTGGAGTTCAGGGCGCTGTGCTCCGTCAGACCAGACTATTAGATTATAACAGCTCAGACGGTTTTACAGAGGCACATTTAATCAGGTTTTATTAGAGCGCTGGAGCTCCTGCCTGATGGATGCGCTTGCAGAGCGTTTGAGCGAGCGGACGCACCTTTCCTGGTCAGCTCTTTCTTGGAGGATTTCCTGGACATGTTGAAGAATCGTTTTCCTCCTTGTGGCTGAAAGTCGTTCTCCTCCATCTCCAGCGCCTGCTGCTCCAAGAGCATGCGCTCCATTTCCTCTGAGAATCACACAACATATGCATCATTTAGCATCACCAATGCATCCTCTGGAGCGAATGGGTGCCGTCAGAATGAGAGCGCAAACAGCTGATAAAAACATCACAATAATCCACACCAGTCTATCAGTTCACATCTTGAGAAGACAAAAGCTCAAACAAATTGATCATTAAACATTTTTAACTAAAATACGAGCCCATAATCTATAATAACTAGGGGACTTCTTGATGCATCACTTACAAAACCTGACGATGCATATGCATCGATCTTGAAAATGGATTTTTGAATCGTGAATTGATGATTTTGGCTATTTATCGATTTAAAACGCTAAGAATCGAATGAATCGCGATTTCTGTAGTGATTCACACTGCAAAAAATGCTTTTCTAGCTTAGATTTTTTTGTCTTGTTTCTAGACAAAATATCTAAAAATTCTTAAATTAAGAATTATTTTCTAGACAAGTACATGTTAATGTCTTGTTTTCAGAAAAAAGAAGTTCAAATTAAGTGATAATCTGCCAATGGGGTAAGCAAAATAATCTAGTCTTCTGCTTGAAACAAGATTATTTTGCTTGTTTCAAGCAAAAACTCACTTAATTTTGACTTATTTTTTCTGAAAACAAGACAATAATTTTTACTTGTCTAGAAAATCCTTCTTGATTTAAGAATTTTTAGATATTTTGTCTAGAAACAAGACAAAAAATCTTAGCTAGAAAAGCATTTTTTGCAGTGCAGTGATTTCAAAATATATAAATTACTACAAGCACGAATTAACGGAGACCTTGAACTTGGGCTGGGCGATATGGCAAAAATGTAATCTCGATAATTTTTTCCCATATTGATCGATAACGATATATATTTAGATAAATAAACTGTTAATATTGCCAGCTTTAAAAGAGTATCCCAACTATGACTGAAGCCACAAAATGGGTTCATTAATTACATTTTAAAGTATAGTTTATTAACAAAAACTATAAAAAATATTTAATATTCTAAAACAATATTTAGAAGCCACAATGTCTTTCACATTTACAGCTCTAAACAACTATGTGTTTGCTGCATAAAACAGGGCTCTACGCTTACTTTTCTTTTTAGAAGTACTTGTGCTCCTAACTTAAAACATTTAGGAGCACAGTCAAAAACTTAGGAGCACCATCTAATCAACAATAAAAAAAAATCTGATTAAAGATTTGTCTTCTAATTAAAGATTTTCAGGGGCATTTTGTTTTTACCTTTATAATGGCATTTTTTTAAAATTATGTAATCTTTTATGTTATATTTAAAAATATATACATTTATAATCTTTATGTCTAACTAAAACAGCAGAATCAGAACAAGTAGAATAAGCATAAGTTATCAATCAAATTAAATCACTATTAACAATTTATTTGTACTACAGAGGTGGCACAGAAGAACACAAAAGTGGCTTGTAGGTGTTTTCATATGCTTCATGTGGCTCAGAAGTGCCATGAGGGCAATCAAATTCATAAATTCATGTTGAGATTATTGTTTTTAATATACCATTTTGAATACAGAAATATTAAATGATTTAAATAACTGAAAAGATACTTTAAAATGAAACTACAACTGCCGGTAGGGGGCGGTAAGTCGTTGATTTTAATTACTGAATCATATTCATTTGATTCGTTCGAACAGCCGATTCATTCAGAAATGACGCAAGTTACTGTCTTTATGAATGGAAATAATCTCTGGATAATTTTGACGACGAAATAAAGCCAAATCGGACAATGCTGTTAGACAATAGTCAATGTAAGTCACTTAATATTAACTTCTTGTTTCTTTTCTGATGTATTAAATAATATTTAACTTATAAACTCGCTTAAAAATCATTAAAAGCTGTCACTCATCTTAGTAATTTCTCTACACTGCATAATGAATCTCTTAATTCGTGCTAACTTTTTTACAATTTCATAATTTTTGGATAATAACTCGAGGTTAGTTTCACTTTTGTCGGTGCCTCCGCTCATTTTTTTCGTCCTTGTGTGGAGTTTGCTCTGCAAAGTGCCGTAGGAAATTGACTTTGTTCTTGGACGTGAACGTTAAAAGCTGCACGCTGCTTGGCTGTTGTTGCATATTTCTGCTGTGTGATTGGCTCTTATATTATTCCATATCGAGTAAAAATGCTTTGAGCTCATCATCGTTATCGACATATATTTTATCGCGATTCGATATGATATCTCTCCTTCACGCGCTTCATTCACTGCATACCACTGGATGGCGCTCTCACCAACTCGCTTTTTGAGGCTTGAGCGGCTAAAGTGTGATCTCCTTAGTATTCTGGCCAGTGCCGCTAGTAGTAGTTTTACCTTTAAACTCTCAGTCATGCCATTGGGATTACCTGAGCAGCTGAAAGCCGCGCGTTTGGATGGAGCAAAACAACGTAAGTCTCTAAAAGCATACGCACAATTCCAATGAACGTAAATGAGGTTTTCACTTAATGTAATGTTAGTTAAACCGAAAGTACAACGGAAATGTCCAAAATAACCGCAGCATTAGCAGCAACCTTGAAATAAGAGCGCGAGGTTTAACGCCATCTGTCACATGCATGAATTTGCGTTCAAATAGCATTTTATTTTATGAAAATAAAGAAGCTGACATCGTGCAAAGGTGTGACATAAAATGCCTACTTTTTAAGCATTTTTAAAATCTTGGCTTACATAGGCTAATAAAAAACAATATATTTCTTTATGTTGTTCTTATATTCTATATATTTATTTCATTCTATGTATAAATTTACATATTTATGTTCTTAATAAAAAATACCTTGCAATTGTACTTTTAGTATCCTATACTAAACTGGCATAAAGTGTGCTAAATTGGAAGTATAGTGCTGAAGTCCAACTAAAGATGAACTGAAGTATATTTGATTGAGCTAAAGGAACTATTGCAAGTATATTTCAGATACAATTTAAATCTTGCATCTTTGCTTTTTATTCAAAGATAATGCAATCCTCAGCAATAGTGACATTAAAACACATTTTAGGGTTAATATTAAGAAATTCAAATAAAGTTTAATTATAATTTTTATATCAAAGTCTTGAGGGATGTATTAGTAAATATGTTAATAGATTTGAAATAAAAATAAGAAATAAATGTATTTTTAAAATATTACTTTTCACTAGGGTAAATTTCTACATATCCTCATACCATAGCATTATTAAACTAACATCTAACAGTGGACAAACATGTTTTAATTTATTTATTTTTTGCATTCACTCTGACTCCATTAATTTGCCCCCTGACTAAGCATATAAAGAATTTAGGGGAAGCATTAAACTTAAAGTATGCAGAATCGAATCGTTAATAATCGAATCGCTTCGAATTTTATTGTGAATCGTCTCTAATCGAATCGTTCTGAATTTGCAAAAATCGTTCTTGAATCGAATCGAAACCCTATGAATCGTGAATCGGATCGATTCGCTGTTTACCCAAAAATTCACAGCCCTAATAATAACGCATCCTCCAGTCAAAAATCCAGCCACATATTTGTTTAAAGCTGTTTTGGCTTGTAAAAAGATTATTTTGCTTGTTTTAATCAAAAACTTGCTTCATTTTGACTTCTTTTTAGTGAAAACAAGACAATAATTTTTACTTGTCTAGAAACGTCTTGTTGATTTAAGAATTTTTAGATATTTTGGCTGGAAACAAGACAATAAATCTAAGTAAGAAAAGCATTTTTGCAGTGTACCTAAAGGTGTGGATTATTTATGGATTATTGAGATGTTTTTATCAGCTGTTTGGACTCTCATTCTGACGGCACCCATTTGCTAAAGTGAGTACTTGATGAAACGACACATTTCTACAAATCTGATGAAGAAACAAGCTCATCCCAATCTTGGACGACTTGAAGACAGTTTCAGCGCATTTTAATTTTTGCCTGAACTATTCCTTTAACTCACACAGTAGTGTTTGTGTAGTGTTCACCCGAGCATTAAATTAACGACACGTCTTGTTACTCTGAGAGTGTGTTGGTGTTGCTGTACCTTCTGCTTTGAGGATGTGAGAGATGTCCATCCCCTGACTGATTCTCAATATCACGCTCCCTTGCTCGAAATCAAACGCGTCGCTGCGGGGAGAACAGAACCCGTGTGTGAGTGTTTGTGAGAGAGAAACGGACAGCAGGTGATTCAGACAGACGCTTTGCGCACTCACTGTAGAATTCCCACATAGCTTTGAACGTCCTCTGGTTTGGCGGTCCTCCAATTACGCTTGAATCCCAACATCACTGTGTTCGGCTTCATCCTGCCGAGTCCTGAGGCCTGCGCACAAACACACAGACATATTCTACAGTTTAGGACAAATGTTTACATCCCCCTTAAATCTGCAAAATGCTAATATTTTAGTAAAACAAGAGGGATCATACACAATGCATGTTATTGTTCATTTAGTACTGCCTTGAATAAGACATTTACATAGTCCACAAGAGAAAAAAGAAACTTTATAAAAAGATTCTTAACACTGTGTTGTTTCCTGAATGATCCACAGCTGTTTTTTGTTTAGTGATAGTTGTTCATGAGTCCCTTCTTTATCCTGAACAGTTAAACTGCCTGCTGTTCTTCAGAAAAATCCTTTGGTTTTTTAGCATTTTTGTGTATTTGAACCCTTTTCAACAATGAGTGTTGGGGAACGTTACTTTTAAAAGTAATGCGTTACAATATTGCGTTACTCCCTAAAAAAGTAAACAATTACGTTACTTAGTTACTTTTTATGGAAAGTAATGCGTTACAATATTGCGTTATTCCATAAAAAAGTAACTAATTACGTTACTTAGTTACTTTTTATGGAAAGTAATGCGTTACAATATTGCGTTACTCACTAAAAAGCAACTAATTACGTTACTTAGTTACTTTTTATGGAAAGTAATGCGTTACAATATTGCGTTACTCCCTAAAAAAGCAACTAATTACGATACTTAGTTACTTTTTATGGAAAGTAATGCCTTACAATATTGCGTTACTCACTAAAAAGCAACTAATTACGTTACTTAGTTATTTTTTATGGAAAGTAATGCCTTACAATATTGCGTTACTCACTAAAAAGCAACTAATTACGTTACTTAGTTATTTTTTATGGAAAGTAATGCGTTACAATATTGCGTTACTCCCTAAAAAAGCAACTAATTACGATACTTAGTTATTTTTTATGGAAAGTAATGCGTTACAATATTGCGTTATTCCATAAAAAAGCAACTAATTACGTTACTTAGTTACTTTTTATGGAAAGTAATGCGTTACAATATTGCGTTACTCCCTAAAAAGCAACTAATTACGTTACTTAGTTATTTTTTATGGAAAGTAATGCGTTACAATATTGCGTTACTCCCTAAAAAAGCAACTAATTACGATACTTAGTTATTTTTTATGGAAAGTAATGCGTTACAATATTGCGTTACTCCCTAAAAAAGCAACTAATTACGATACTTAGTTATTTTTTATGGAAAGTAATGCGTTACAATATTGCGTTACTCACTAAAAAGCAACTAATTACGTTACTTAGTTATTTTTTATGGAAAGTAATGCGTTACAATATTGCGTTACTCCCTAAAAAAGCAACTAATTACGATACTTAGTTATTTTTTATGGAAAGTAATGCGTTACAATATTGCGTTATTCCATAAAAAAGCAACTAATTACGTTACTTAGTTACTTTTTATGGAAAGTAATGCGTTACAATATTGCGTTACTCACTAAAAAGCAACTAATTACGTTACTTAGTTACTTTTTATGGAAAGTAATGCGTTACAATATTGCGTTACTCCCTAAAAAAGCAACTAATTACGATACTTAGTTACTTTTTATGGAAAGTAATGCCTTACAATATTGCGTTACTCACTAAAAAGCAACTAATTACGTTACTTAGTTATTTTTTATGGAAAGTAATGCGTTACAATATTGCGTTACTCACTAAAAAGCAACTAATTACGTTACTTAGTTACTTTTTATGTAATGCATTACTTTTAAAAGTAACTTTCCCCAACACTGTCTTAAACACCAAGCATTTCTGAAGACTTTGTTGAGCTTCTCCTGGATTCCTTTAACTCAAAAGTTAAGAATATTATTGATGACATTGCACCTGTAAAAGTCAGTAAGACGACTCGCAGACAAAAAGCACCATGGAGAAAATCAACAGCAGAACAGAGTATGAAAAGACAATGCAGAAAAGCTGAGAGGATGTGGTGGAAATTCACTGTAGCATCTATAAAGACTGCATTTCAATATTGATCTAGGCAAAGCTAGACAAACGTTCTTCTCAAACCTTATAAACAGCAACTTAAACAACACTCGCACTCTTTTTGCTACCGTTGAGAGACTAACAAACCCTCCCAAGTCAGATTCCCAGTGAAATGCTCTCCGACAGCAAGTGCAACGAGTTTGCTTCCTTTTCTGAGAAGAGCAATAATATCAGCACATTCTCAAGTTATGCATGCATTAAGAGCCGGGGGGTGAAAACTTTTTGAATTTGAAGATCAGGGTAAATTTAACTTTTGTCTTCTGGGAAAAATTTAAAAATCTTCTGTAGCCTCCAAAGGGGAGTGCTAAATGAAATAATATGATATTTAGGCAAAACAGGAAAATTGTACATATCTCCATTCTGTTCAAAGTTTTCACCCCCGGCTCTTAATGCATGTTTTTTCCTTCTGGAGCATCAGTGAGTGTTTGAATCTTCTTTAATAGTTGCATATGAGTCTCTCAGTTGTCCTCAGTGTGAAAAGATGGATCTCAAAATCACACAGTCATTGTTGGAAAGGGTTCAAATACACAAAAATGCTGGAAAACCAAAGAAGAAAGATTTTTCTGAAGAACACCAGGCAGTTTAAGTGTTCGAGACAAACAAGGGACTCATGAACAACTATCACTAAACAAAAAACAGTTTTGTATAAATTGTGGACTATATGTAAACATATTTATAAACAACATGCATTTTGTACTGTAAGATCCCTCTTATTTTGCTAAATAATTAGCATTTTGCAGATTCCGAAAGGGGGATATAAACTGTATTTTATCACTGATAAGGTTTCAGTCTATCTATATATCTATGTATATCTATGTTTGTGTTCAGACTGACCTGCAGCAGCGCTTCTGCTCCTTTTTGCAGGTTCTCGCTGGCGACAGGTGTGTAAAAGGCTTTGCGCTTTTGCTTGTTCAGCCACCGCTGGTTCTGTTGAATGGCAGCGTTCATATCCTGCAGATTTTTATCACGCGAACCCTAAAACACACACACACACACACACACACACACACACACACATCTGCTTAATACAGATGATTAAGATCTGCATAATCCTGTAGGAAGCCCTAACATTTGTGTTTGTTTGACAGTGATGAAGCGTGCATGAGAACATCTGCTCACCACAAACACCTCACAGGTCAGACACAGCCCATAATTCTTAGTTAACGAATGTGCCAAGTCCAGCAGCGCCGGTCTGCTCCTGGGCGATCCTGTCATCACGAGACACTTGGGTCTGCATTGGGACAGGAGATGAAACGGTGAGAATCTAATCTGCGCTAAACAGCCGTTTATCTGTTTTGACCTGAGCCTCACCTGAAGTTCTTGATGTGTTCGTCTACAGCAGATAACGTCAGAGCATTGTTCACAGCGTTTATGAACGTCACGGCCTGAGTGGACGAGCCCCAGTTCACATCTGGAGAAGCAGGAGACATCAGGTATCTATTTAGGTGCTGCACTTCATGCTTGTATTCAGTGTTGGGGAAAGTTACTTTTTAAAGTAATGCGTTACAATATTGCGTTACTCCCTAAAAAAGCTACTAATTACGTTACTTAGTTACTTTTTATGGAAAGTAATGCGTTACAATATTGCGTTACTCCCTAAAAAAGCAACTAATTACGTTACTTAGTTACTTTTTATGCAAAGTAATTTGTTACAATGTTGCGTTACTCCCTAAAAAAGCAACTAATTACGTTACTTAGTTACTTTTTATGCAAAGTAGTGCGTTACAATATTGCGTTACTCCCTAAAAAAGCAACTAATTACGTTACTTAGTTACTTTTTATGCAAAGTAATTTGTTACAATATTGCGTTACTCCCTAAAAAAGCAACTAATTACGTTACTTAGTTACTTTTTATGCAAAGTAATTTGTTACAATGTTGCGTTACTCCCTAAAAAAGCAACTAATTACGTTACTTAGTTACTTTTTATGCAAAGTAATTTGTTACAATATTGCGTTACTCCCTAAAAAAGCTACTAATTACGTTACTTAGTTACTTTTTATGCAAAGTAATTTGTTACAATATTGCGTTACTCCCTAAAAAAGCTACTAATTACGTTACTTAGTTACTTTTTATGGAAAGTAGTGCGTTACAATATTGCGTTACTCTCTAAAAAAGCAACTAATTACGTTACTTAGTTACTTTTTATGGAAAGTAGTGCGTTACAATATTGCGTTACTCACTAAAAAAGTATCTAATTACATCACTTAGTTAATTTTTATGCAAAGTAATGTGTTACATTACTTTTGTGTTACTTTTTAAATCTGGGCAGGGCTTGCTTGTTTGTTTTTAATATAAAAAGTTTGATTCTCAGCAAATGTAAAAGCCCTTTCACACCAAAATGAAATGAAGTGAATAAGCCTAAGGCTGAAGGAAAATGTTATTTTATCTGTTTTATCTGTTGTAGGAGCAGGTATCTGCGTTCTTACCTGGCTTCTTCACAGTTACATAAATGTAGAGGAAGAACTCGATGCCGTAGGTGAGCAGAGCTGCCCACCAGTTAATCACAAACATCACAGCACAGCAAAGCACAGCTCCAAACAGAGACAGCCACATGTTATAGTACTTATACGCCGGTCTCCAACCTGCACACACAACAGCGCTTTAACACACAGGAACTGTTTACAGAGTCTTTAGACTTTAATTAGTGGTGTGTTTGTAAGTCTGTTCCAAAACCTTGCGAGGTGCCTACATAGACAGCATTTAAAAACAATACAAATATGCATCTTTAGACAGTTACAGTCAAACCAAAAATTACTCACACCAATAAGTTCTGATATTTTTACTAGTAGGTGCAGGACACTATACACTGCAAAAAAGGCTTATCTTACGTATTTTTGTCTTGTTTCTATTCTTAAATTAAGATGCATTTACTAGATAAGCAAAATTACATAATATATTTAGTCTTGTTTAAGGAAAATACACTTTTTACACTGCAAAAAAATGCTTTCTTACTTAGATTTTTTGTCTTGTTTTCAGCCCAAATATCAACAAATTCTTAAATCAAGAAGGATTTTCTAGGCAAGTAAAATGTATTGTCTTTTTTTCAGAAAAAACAAATCAAAATTAAGCTAGTTTTTGCTTAAAACAAGCAAAATAATCTGCAAACGCGGTAAGAAAAATGATCATATTTCAAGCAGAAAACTGGATTATTTATTATTTTAAACTTGCTTAATTTTAACTTCTTTTTTTCTGAAAACAAGACAAATTTTTACTTGTTTAGAAAATCCTTCTTGAGTTAAGAATTTTTAGATATTTTGGCTGAAAACAAGACAAAAAATCTTGTGTAGTGTACTTAATTATCTGCCAGTGGGGTAAGTAAAATATTCTTAAAACAAGATTTTTTACTTACCCCAATTGGTAGATATTTTAACTTATTTTTAAGCAAACTGCACTTAATTTAGTTTTTTTCCCCCCTGGAAAAAAGACTAAATATCTAATGTAATTTATCTTAATTTAATACATTTTAGATAAAGATAAGCCTTTTTTTGCAGTGTAGTCCATTTATGTAAGTGAGGATAGCAAAAAAAAAAAGTAAAGTGCTTGGATAATTGGTCAAAGAAATAAATATAAATAAAATACTAATTTTTGGTTGATTATAATCTGACATTATACTGCAAAAAAATGCTTTTCTTAGATTTTTTTTGTCTTGTTTCCAGGCAAAATATCTAAAAAGTCTTAAATCAAGAAGGATTTAAGACTTTTCAGAAACAATCTAAGCAAAAATAATCTTATTTCAAAATGAAAGCAAGATTATTTTGGTTGTTTCAAGCTAAATTGCACTTAATTTTGACTTGTTTTTTCTGAAAACAAGACAATAGTTTTTACTTGTCTAGAAAATCCTTTTTGATTTAAGAATTTTTAGATATTTTGCCTGGAAACAAGACAAAAAACCTAATTAAGACAAAAAATGTTTTTGTCATATTTTATTACTGTTTTTTAAACCATAGCGAATAAACTGTGATAATGTAAGAAATGTTGAATGTGTCTAAATAAATTTAAAATTTAATATAAAATTATAAATTATAATATAAAATTTTTAGCATAAGTCGTCTTTAGTGGAAAAAAAAACCCTTTCTTACCCCATTGACAGATGCATTATGTAAGTTTATGTTCGTTTATGCAAGCAATTGCAAGTTATAAAGCCCAATTCTAAGAAGAGAAAAGACTATTTTCTTATATATGTCTAAATATAACCATTATGACTTTATAACCGGTAATTACATGTTATAAAGTCATAATTGCAAGATGAAAAAGTCAGAACTGCATTTTCTATTTTGAAATCAGTTGCAGAATACAAAGGGTAAAATAGGATATTTTTATTGTTTTAAGCATAAACTCACATTAAGTCCTTTCACAAGTAAGATGTGACCTGGAGCAGGTACATTTGTAGCAATAGCCAAAAATAGCATGGCTCAAAATGATTACATTTTCTTTTATGCCATTAAGTAAAGCATATATTTTTACTTTTTATAAAAGTATATATTTTGTAAATTTCCTACTTTATATCAAAACTTAATTTTTTGATTAGTAATGTGCATCACTAAGAACTTCATTTGGACAACTTTAAAGGCAATTTTCTCAATATTTAGATATTTAATAATTTTTTTTTTTTTTTTTGCACCATCAGATTCCAGATTTCCAAATAGTTGTATCTCAGCCAAATAAAAATAAAAAACTCAAACAATTGACCCTTATGATTGCACTGCAAAAAATGCTTTTCTTACTTAGATTTTTTGTCTCGTTTCAAGACAAAATATCTAAAAATTCTTAATTCAAGAAGGATTTTCTAGACAAGACAATTTTTGTGTCTTGTTTTCAGTAAAAATAAGTCAAAATCAAGTGAGGTTTTGCTTAAAACAAGCAAAATAATCTGTCAATGGGGTAAGATAAATAATCTTATTTCAAGCAGAAGACTAAATCTTTTTGCTTACCCCATTGGCAGATTATTTTGCTTGTTTCAAGCAAAAACTTGCTTAATTTTAACTTCTTTTTTTAATTGCACTTAATTTTAACTTGTTTTTTCTGAAAACAAGACAAATTTTTTACTTATTTTTTCTTTTCTTTTTTTTCTTTTTGATATTTTGGCTGAAAACAAGACAAAAAATCTAAGCAAGAAAAACATTTTTTGCAGTGTATTTAATTATCTGCCAGTGGGGTAAGTAAAATATTCTTAAAACCCCTATTGGCAGATTTTTCTTAATTGGACCACAGCCAAAATATCTAAAAATTCTTAAACCAAGAAGGATTTTCTAAACAAGTAAAAATTATTTTCTTGTTTTCAAAATCAAGTTTAGAACAAGCAAATTAATAATGAATAATCTTATTTCAGACTTATTTCACTTAATTTTGACTTGTTTGACTTAAAAAAAATAGACATATCAACACTTAAAGTGTTTCTTTTTCTTACCCCATTGACAGATGTATGCATTATGTAAGTTTATGTTCGTTTATGCAAGCAATTGCAAGTTATAAAGCCCAATTCTAAGAAGATAAAAGACTATTTTCTTATATATGTCTAAATATAACCATTATGACTTTATAACCGGTAATTACGTGTTATAAAGTCATAATTGCGAGATGAAAAAAGTCAGAACTGCATTTTCTATTGTGAAATCAGTTGCAGAATGTAAGTTGCAGTTGTAAAATAGGATATTTTTATTGTTTTAAGCATAAACTCATGTTAAGTCCTTTCACAAGTAATATGTGACCTGGAGCAGGTACATTTGTAGCAATAGCCAAAAATACATTGCATGGCTCAAAATGATCACATTTTCTTTTATGCCAAAAATCGTTAGGATATTAAGTAAAGTATATATTTTTACTTTTTATAAAAGTATATATTTTATAAATTTCCTACCTTAAATATATAAAAACTAATTACTGATTAGTAATATGCATCACTAAGAACTTCATTTGAACAACTTTAAAGGTGATTTTCTCAATATTTAGATTTTTTTGCACCCTCAGATTCTAGATTTTCAAATAGTTGTATCTCAACCAAATAAAAATAAAAAACACTTTATTTTAACATGCATATTAACATGCATACTTAACATGCATATTACTAGAATATTAGCCATTAGAACTAATTAAACATATTTATGCCTTATTCTACATCCCTAATCCCAATAAAACCCAATACCTAAACTTAAAAGCTACCTTACTAACTATTAACCCTTCAACTGTAACTTCCATTTTTGAACATAGATGTGAAAATGCAGTATTTAAACTTAATTTTTTAAAATTCATGGATGAAAACATTTTGTAATATGATTTTGATGTACATTTTGCATGGTAATGCAATGTCTGATTTTAAAATGGCTCTCAAAGGATGAATTTTGAGACTTTAAGTTTTCAACTGATAAATAATTTCTTATGATTTCTAAAGCCTTTTTTGTGATAAAGGTCAGAACTCCTGTTATAAAGTAGATTTTTGAGGTGCACTCTTTTCATAAATTAATTTATTACTTTTCCTACATAATTTGTAACACCAAAAAATGGTGAAATATCTATTTAGGAGTCTTAGACCTTTCCAACGATATACAGTTGATCAGTTGTCATGATTAGATTAAGATTTATTTGTGAAATGCTGAAGTAAACTTCAATCAACTGATAATTAAGGAGTTAATAAGCAGCAGCTCACAACTGTGAGAAATAAAGTCAGAATTGCAAGATAAAAACTCACAATTGCGAGTCATAAAGTCAGAATTGTGAAATATAAACTCACAATTGCGAGTTATGAAGTCAGAATTGAGATATAAACTAAAAATTGTATTATTTTCTCAGAATTGCATGATATAAACTCAAATTGTGAGTTATTTTCTCAGAATTGCATGATAAAAACTCAAATTGCACGTTATAAAGCCAGAATTATGTGATATAAACTCAAAATTTAGTTATTTTCTCAGAACTGCATGATATAAACTCACAGTTGTAAGTTATAAAGTCAGAATTTCGAGATATAAACTCACTATTCTGACTTTTTTCTCAGAATTGCATGATATAAACACATTTGTGAGAAATAAAGTCAGAATTGTGAAATATAAACTCACAATTGCAAGTTAAAAGGTCAGAATTTTGTAATATATACTCACATTTGTGAAAAATAAAGTCAGAATTGTGAAATATAAACTCACAATTGCGAGTTATGAAGTCAGAATTGCAAGATATAAACTCAAAATTGTATTATTTTCTCAGAATTGCATTATATAAACTCACATTTCTGAAAAATAAAGTCAGAATTCTGTAATATAAACTCACAATTGTGAAAAATAGGTCAGAATTGTGAAATATAAGCTCAGTTGTAAGTTATAAAGTCAGAATTGTGTGATATAAACTCAAATTGTATTATTTTCTCAGAATTGTGTGATATAAACAAGGTTGTAAGTTATAAAGCCAGAATTTCAAGATATAAACTCACAGTTCTGACTTTTTTTCTCAGAACTACATGATATAAACTCAAAATTGAGTTATTTTCTCAGAATTGCATGATATAAACTCAAATTATGAGTTATGGAGTCAGAATTGCATGATATAAACTCAAAATTGTATTATTTTCTCAGAATTGCATGATATAAACTCAAATTGTGAGTTATTTTCTCAGAATTGCATGATAAAAACTCAAATTGCACGTTATAAAGCCAGAATTGTGTGATATAAACTCAAATTGTATTATTTTCTCAGAATTGTGTGATATAAACAAGGTTGTAAGTTATAAAGCCAGAATTTCAAGATATAAACTCACAGTTCTGACTTTTTTTCTCAGAACTACATGATATAAACTCAAAATTGAGTTATTTTCTCAGAATTGCATGATATAAACTCAAATTATGAGTTATGGAGTCAGAATTGCATGATATAAACTCAAAATTGTATTATTTTCTCAGAATTGTGTGATATAAACTCAAAATTTTGTGATTTTCTCAGAATTGCGTGATATAAACTCACAATTCTGACTTTTTTCTCAGAATTGCAAGATATAAACTCACAATTGCAAGTTATAAAGTCAGAATTCTGTAATATAAACACACATTTGTGAAAAATAAAGTCAGAATTGAGATATAAACTCAAAATTTTATTATTTTCTCAGAACTGCATGATATAAGCTCAAATTTGAGTTATTTTCTCAGAATTGTATGATATAAACTCACAGTTGTAAGTTATAAAGTCAGAATTCCGTAATATAAACTTACATTTGTGAAAAATAAAGTCAGAATTGTGAAATATAAACTCACAATTGCGAGTTATGAAGTCAGAATTGCAAGATATAAACTCAAAATTTTATTATTTTCTCAGAATTGCATGATTTAAACTCACATTTCTGAAAAATAAAGTCAGAATTCTGTAATATAAACTCACAATTGTGAAAAATAAGTCAGAATTGTGAAATATAAGCTCAGTTGTAAGTTATAAAGTCAGAATTGCGTGATATAAACTCAAAATTGTATTATTTTCTCAGAAATGCATGATATAAACAGTTGTAAGTTATAAAGTCAGAATTTCGAGATATAAACTCACAGTTCTGACTTTTTTTCTCAGAACTGCATGATATAAACTCAAAATTGAGTTATTTTCTCAGAATTGCATGATATAAACTCAAATTATGAGTTAGAAAGTCAGAATTTCGAGATATAAACTCACAATTCTGACTTTTTTTTCTCAGAATTGCGTGATATAACCTCAAATTATGAGTTATAGAGTCAGAATTGCATGATATAAACTCAAAATTTAGTAATGAGGAAAGTATTGAGGGAAAAGTCACAGTTAATAGTGAATAAGTGCTCCCTATTCTAAAGTGTACTAGATAACGAGTGTTTGTAGACAGCTAACGAGGTTCTGGAACAGATTGAGTGTGTGTAAAAGTCAAGGAAGGACCTGGGGATTTGGCGTATGACGCGTGGAAGCAGGAAAAATTGATGAGGGCATATGAGGCCAGGAAGAAGTTGGAGATGATGGGTGCGATGGTGTTGAGCTGAGCTGAGACACAAACAAGCGCTGTTACTTTTACATCTGTCACAACGTCTGAGTCGTTTAATCACTCGTATATTTACCGATGAGGATGAACGCCACAGCGATGAAGAAGGTGAGGATGTATCCTCTGATCGGCTCGTTGTTTTTCCCGTGACCTTTGGCGAAGAACTTGAGGGCTTTGTAGATGTTGTCCTTGCACAGAGCCTTTGGACGGATTCACTTTTAAAATTGTTGTGCAACTAAAAACGGCCCTTTTAAGAGATTCTTTACAATGTACTCCAGCCTTTTATTGTATTTTAGGACTGTCCTATAAAGGTTTTTTAGCTGATCAGGTATTTATTGGTTTTAAATGGTGTGTGCGTGCGAACTCTGACCTGGAAGACTTTGGGCGCGCTCACTAGAGACGCCAGAGCCGACGAAAGCGTGGCAGAAAACGTTCCTGCTGTGATGAGAGGTCCAAAGCCGGATACTAGAGTCATTACCTGAACATAAACACAAGAGACAGGGTTACAGAGTTGCTTTTGAAAGGATGCATTACAATATTGCGTTACTTTCTTAACAAAAGTAACTAATTGAAGTACTTACACTGCAAAAAATGCTTTTCATACTTAGATTTTTTCTTGTTTCTAGCCAAAATATCTATAAAATCCTAAATCAAAAAGCATTTTCTAGACAAGTCAAAATTATAGTCTTGTTTTCAGAAATAATAAGTCAAAATTAAATGAGTTTTTGCTTAAGCAAAATCATTTTATTTCAAGATGAGAACTAGATTATTTATCTTACCCCATTGGCAGATTATTTTGCTTGTTTTAAGCAAAAACTCACTTAATTTTGACATATTTTTTCTGAAAACAAGACTATAATTATTTACTTGTCTAGAAAACCCTTCTTGATTTAAGAATTTTTAGATATTTTGGCTGGAAAAAGCATTTTTTGCAGTGCAGTTACTTTTTATGGAAAGTAATGCGTTATGTTACTTTTGTGTTACTTTCACTGCAAAAAATGCTTTTGTTACTTTGATTTTTTGTCTTGTTTCCAGCCAAAATATCTAAAAATTCTTAAATCAAGAAGGATTTTATAGACAAGTAAAAATTGTTTTGTTTTCAGACAAAATATGTCAAAATTAAGTGAGTTTTTGCTTGAAACAAGCTAAATTATCTGTCAATGGGGTAAGCAAAATAATCTAGCTTTCTGCTTGAAATAAACTAAAATTGCGAGTTATAAAATCAGAATTGCATGATATAAACTAAAATTTGAGTTATTTTATCAGAATTGCAAGATATAAATTCACAATTCTGACTTTTTTCTCAGAATTGCATGATATAAACTCACGTTTGTGAAAAATAAAGTCAGAATTGCATGATAAAAGCTCACAATCGCAAGTTATGAAGTAAGAATTGTGATAGAAACTCAAATTTGAGTTATTTTATCAGAATTGCAAGATATAAACTCACAATTCTGACTTTTTTTCTCAGAACTGCATGATATAAAATCAACATTTTTCTCAGAAACTTGTCTAGAAAATCCTTCTTGATTTAAGAAATTTTAGATATTTTGGCTGGAAACAAGACTAACTAAGATCTAAGTAAGAAAAGCATTTTTTGCAGTGTTTTATTATCTTTCTTCAGCAATACAAAAACTTAATCGCAGGTCAGCAGCAAAAAATGCTTTTCTTACTTAGATTTTGTGTCTTGTTTCCAGACAAAATATCTAAAAATTCTTAAATCAAGTAAAATTATTGTCTTGTTTTCAGAAAAAACAAGTCAAAATTAAGTGTGTTTTTGCTTGAAATAAGCAAAATAATCTGCCAATGGGGTAAGCAAAATAATCTTGTTTTCCGTTTGAATTTTTAGATATTTTGGCTGGAAACAAG
Source organism: Cirrhinus molitorella (assembly GCA_033026305.1). NCBI lineage: Eukaryota > Metazoa > Chordata > Actinopteri > Cypriniformes > Cyprinidae > Cirrhinus > Cirrhinus molitorella. The sequence goes on from CM065127.1 coordinate 921,606, forward strand.
ACAAAAACATCTAAGTAAGAAAAGCATTTTTGCAGTGCAGCAGCAACGCCACTGGTTAACTGTAAAAATAAATAATAAAATTTTTAATTTAGTCAGCTAAAATATCCAAGTTGTCACTAAAATTAACATTAAATAACTTACAATTTCAAGTCAGCGGGGAAACAAATAATTTTAAGCTTAAACAAAAAAAAAGGATTAAATACATAAAGAATATTTGTGTTATTTAACATATTATCGCAGGTTTACGTCATAATCTGAGTTTATATTTTACAGTTTTTTTTTCAGATATTTTCTTGTCAATTAAAAAGTAACATTACATTGCTAGTTACCTGAAAAAAGTAATCTGATTACACAACTTGTCAAAAAACATGCCACACTGCAAAAAAGTCTTGTCTTAATTTAGTATTTTTGTCTTGTTTCTAGTCAAAATATCTAAAATTTGATCCTGTTTCCTGCTTTTTTCTTAAAACAAGTCAAATTATCTGCCAGAGTGTTTTACTTACACTGCAAAAAATGCTTTTCTTACTAAGAATTTTTGTCTTGTTTTCAACCAAAATATCTAAAAATTCTTAAATCAAGAAGGATTTTCTAGACAAGCAAAAATGATTGTCTTATTTTTAGAAAAAAGAAGTCACAATTAAGTGAGTTTTTGCTTAAAACAAGCGAAATAATCTGCCAATGGGGTAAGCAAAATAATCTTATTTCAAGCAGATAATTTTACTATAAGTTTTCAGGGGGGAACAAAACTAAATTAAGTGCATTTTGCTTAAAACAAGACTGTGATTGTCTAGTAAATGCATTTAATTTAAGAATGTTTTGATATTTTGACTAGAAACAAGACAAAAACATTAAGTAAGATTTTTTTTTTTTTTTTTTTGCAGTGCAGCAGTGTTAATTTTAACAGCAAATTTAGATTTAGTTTTAGTCATAGTCTTTTGACAAAAATGCCATTTAGTTTTAGTCATATTCTAGTCATCTGAATTGTTTTTAGTTTTAGTCTAGTTTTGGTCAACTAAATATCATACGATTTTAGTCGACTAAATCTACAGTAAATTTATTCTGCTAAAATGTAATGGGTTTAGTTACAGTGCAGTGCATTTATTAAGCATTTCTCTAAAATTTCCAAACTCATTCTATAGGTTTGATATTAAGGTTTAATCATGATAAACACAATTTAACTGCGGTGATACACAACATGCCTTAATATTAAAATGAAATAAAACCACTTCTCATAAAGAACATGGTCTTCTTTTGAATGAAATCCCGATGCTTATATCGGCTAATGATGCATTCTTTATAGTCACTTGTTTCCCATATTCTTCATTCTTTCAAACAGACATGTTTATTTCTATAAATGAATTTAGATTCATCTTTAGGGCTACGTAAGTGATTCAGTCAAGAGCAGTGAGTGGTTTTCTGTCTTTCTTTTGTTGCTTGATGAACATCAGTGACTCGGACAATAGACACTAAATGTGGCTGCTGTCCCTTTAAAACCCAATGCAATGGATGCAATGCTCTGATACGCTTTCTCTCTACTGTTTACGTTCATTTAAGACCTAATCGGCTGTGTTTACATGAATACTAGTCAAAACAGACAATTCCAGATCATTTTGTGTGTATTTCTCAGTTGCAAAGTGAAAGAGTGTGAGCTGTGTTTTCTGTGTGTCAGAAAACAAGACCCAATTGAGTTCTCTCTTGCGTCGTCAAATTTATCCATATGTCTGCACTTCTCCCACATATTGACATTTTTGATTGTTTTATTAGACGTGCAGCAAGTGTATTTCAGCTTGTGTCCCGCATCTAACCTCCTACTACGCAAAAGAATCTCTTTCCAAATGTTCCTCCCTAACTTTATCCTCTCGTTTTTATTCGTTGACGAAAATGCCAGTTGATTTTTGTCATAGTTTTTGTCATTCAAGAAGAATTTTAATTATCGTTTCGTTTTTGTCTGTGAAAAAAATGTCATTGACGACGTTTTTGATGAAAATGATTCGTCAGCGAAATTAACACTGCAGTGCAAGTGTTAAAATCAATCATTTTAATCAAGTTCAGCCATGCACTGTATTTCAAATCACACCTGGAAGTTGTTCATGAGGCCGTAGTTGCATTTGGTGGTTTGGCAGATTGAAAAGTCGTAGCCCAGATCACAGGCTGCAGAGAAGTTGCAACTCGAACCCGGTAGAACAGTGTCATTGCGGTTCCCCGTCGCGTCTCGAACGACCGTCACGGCTGTAGAGAACAAGCACAGTCGCTCTGTTAAGCATCCAGACCAAGACTAGAGTCGTTTTTACTTTCTAGTGTGCATTCGGGACTCACAGACAACCAGCGCGATGCCCAGGTACGTTACTCCCGTGATGAAGATGGCCAGCAGCGTTCCTTTGGGAAGAGCTCCCTGAGGGTCCTGAAAAATTTGTGAAAATGTTGAACCAACATCTAATCACAGAGTCATTTCAGATTGGAAATGTACTGGACTCTCGCTCTTACTTTCAGATCTCCAGAGATATTGGCTCCAGCCAGAATCCCAGTGGCTGCCGGGAAGAAGATGGCAAAAACAGAGAAGAAGGTTTCTCCGTCCCGGAAGTCCGGTAGAAAATTTTCCTGTGCGATGGACTCTGTTATAGACAGAGATGACATTTATTGACATGGTTCCTGGATGACTTGCTTTATTGTCCTTTATTTAGTTTGGGTGACTTAATGCACTCTTAAAAATAAAGATCCTTTATTTGCATCGATGGTTCCATTAAGAACCTTGAACAATAATGGAACCTTTCAAATGTAGAAAAGGTTCTTTAGATTTTTTAAAATGTTTTTCAAGGTTCTTTGGGGAACCAAAAATGGTTCTTCTATGACACTTCTAGTGTTCTGATACTGAATTCTTGAATATACATTAGTATTCATATCTACAGTTATCACTGAGTATTAAAAAAAAATCGAATTTGACCTAAATTTAGATTTTCAATTTAGAATTATATTAAAAAAAAACAAAAAACAAGTTTGTTAGGATCTAAGGGTGCAAAAAAATCTAAAAATTGCCTTTAAAGTTGTCCAAATGAAGTTCTTAGCTATGCATATTACTAATAAAAAATTAAGTTTTGATATATTTACGGTAGGAAATTTACAAAATGTCTTCGTGGAACATGATCTTACACTGCAAAAAATGCTTTTCTAGCTTAGATTTTTTTTTTCTTAAATCAAGAATTATTTTCTAGACAAGTACATGTTAATGTCTTGTTTTCAGAAAAAAGAAGTTCAAATTAAGTGAGTTTTTGCTTGAAACAAGCAAAATAATCTGCCAATGGGGTAAGCAAAATAATCTAGTCTTCTGCTTGAAATAAGATTATTTTGCTTACTCCATTGGCAGATTATTTTGCTTGTTTCAAGCAAAAACTCACTTAATTATGACTTCTTTTTTCTGAAAACAAGACAATAATTTTTACTTGTCTAGAAAATCCTTCTTGATTTAAGATTTTTTAGATATTTTGTCTAGAAACAAGACAAAAAATCTTAGCTATAAAAGCATTTTTTTGCAGTGTAATATCCTAATTATTTTTGGCATTGAAGAAAAATCAATAATTTTGACCCATACAATGTATTTTGGCCATTGCTACAAATACACTGCAAAAAATGCTTTTCTTATATTTTTTGTCTTGTTTCTAGCCAAAGTATCTAAAAATTCTTAAATCAAGAAGAAGTTTCTAGACAAGTAAAAATTATTGTCTTGTTTTCAGTAAAAAGAAGTCAATTTTTGCTTAAAACAAGCTAAATAAATAAATCTAGTTTTCTGCTTGACATAAGAACATTTTGCTCACCCCATTGGCAGATTATTTTGCTTATTTTAAGCAAAAACTCACTTAATTTTGACTTCTTTTTACTGAAAACAAGACAGTTTTTACGTGATTTAAGAAATTTTAGATATTTTGGCTGGAAACAAGACAATAAATATAAGAAAAGCATTTTTGCAGTGTACATTTTATGGTCCATAGAATTTTCAATTTAGAATTATTTAAAAAAAAAACAAGCATTCACATTTTATTCTAAAATGTATTTTCTTCAAAAAAAATTCAGTTTTCAACTAAAAACACAAAACATTTTATACTTTTTGGCCGTTCAGTTACGCAACAATGACATTTTGGAGGTTTTTGAAAATGGGTTTCAAAGTGCAATTTTTTTGGGGTCATTTATGTGTATAAAACATGAATTTGTGAAAACTCACTGACCCGGCATGCATAACATTAATTAAGAATTTCAAGAATTCGACATTGAAAAGCACCCATCGAAATATTGAGGGACGTTCACAGTCCTAAAATCTCAGGCGCAAATGGCGAAGTTTCTCGAGCGACGTTCCTCAGTCTCACCTCGATAGTTAAAGAAGCCTTTGGAGCGCTTGTCTTGTGTGGAGGGAATCACTGTTCCCACAAATACATTGGCAATGGCCACCAGCAGGATCACCAGCAGAGCTACCTGAGCCTACAAAGAGAGAAAGAAGGTTCTCAATCTGCTGTCATGCCTAAAAAAACTCCCAGCATGCTCCCGTTCTTACCTTGGCCTCCCACTCCATTCCTGCCACAGTGATGCCCATCAGCAGAACCACCGTTATACAGCCGATGATCCTGATGTCATTCACTGGATCCACTATAAGGGCGTTGTTTTCCTGTAAAGAGACGTGTTTTGAAGTCCAGATGCATTTTAAAGCTGGTTTTATAATTTTTGGGAGGGTTTGTACCTTGAGAAGCTCCACCACAGTTTCAGCAAACCCCACGACATACATGGCCACTGCCACAGCGTTGGCAAACGCGAAGATCAGACCGATGGAGCCGCCGAATTCAGGTCCCAAACTGCGGGAAATGAGATAATACGCTCCACCTAGAGCACAAACACACTCCCTTGAGCTTAGCCTGAAAGGTTAACCTCCTGACTACCAGGGAATTTTACTTTGTTATTTTTAGTTTTTTTTTTTTTTCTCCATGTCATTACATTTTTCAGAGCATAAAAAAGATATACACTGCAAACAATTATTTTCTAGCTAAGATTTTTTGTCTTGTTTCTAGACAAAATATCTACAAATTTCAAAAATTAAAAATTATTGTCTTGTTTTCAGAAAAAAAAAAGTCAAAATTAAGTGAGTTTTTGCATGAAACAAGCAATAATCTGCCAATGAGGTGAGCAAAATAATCTTATTTCAAGCAGAAAACTAGATCATTTTGCTTACCCCATTGGCAGATTATTTTGCTTGTTTCATGCAAAAACTCACTTAATTTTGACTTATTTTTCTGAAAACAAGACAATAACGTGTACTTGTCTAGAAAATAATTCTTATTTAAGAATTTTTAGATATTTCAACTGAAAAAAGACAAAAAATCTAAGCTAGAAAAGCATTTTTTGCAGTGCAGGGAATTTTTTTTGTTATTTTAGGTTTTTTTTTCCATGTCATTACATTTTTTAGAGCATAAAAAAGATATACACTGCAAACAATTATTTTCTAGCTAAGATTTTTTGTCTTATTTCTAGACAAAATATCTGCAAATTTCAAAAATTCAAAATTATTGTCTTGTTTTCAGAAAAAATAAGTCAAAATTAAGAGAATTTTTGCATGAAACAAGCAAAGTAATCTGCCAATGGGGTAAGCAAAATAATCTTATTTCAAGCAGAAAACTAGACTATTTTGCTTACCCCATTGGCAGATTATTTTGCTTGTTTCAAGCAAAAACTCACTTAATTTTGACTTATTTTTTCTGAAAACAAGACATTAACGTGTACTAAGAATTTTTAGATATTTTGGCTGGAAACAAGACAAAAAATCTTAAGCAAGAAAAGCATTTTTTGCAGTGCAGGGAATTTTTTTTTTGTTTTTTTTTTTGTTTTTTTTCATGTCATTACATTTTTTAGAGCATAAAAAAGTTTTACACTGCAAACAATTATTTTCTAGCTAAGATTTTTTGTCTTGATTCTAGACAAAATATCTACAAATTCTTAAATCAAGAAGGATTTTCTAGACAAGTCAAAATTATTGTCTTGTTTTCAGAAAAAATAAGTCAAAATTAAGTGAGGTTTTGCTCGTAACAAGCAAAATAATCTTATTTCAAGCAGTACCCCATTGGCAGATTATTGCTTGTTTCAAGCAAAAACTCACTTAATTTTGACTTTTTTTTCTGAAAACAAGACATTAACGTGTACTTGTCTAGAAAATAATTCTTGATTTAAGAATTTTTAGATATTTCGGCTGGAAATGACAAAAAATCTAAGCTAGAAAAGCATTTTTTGCAGTGCAGGGAATTTTTTTTTGTTATTTTATTTTTTTATTTTATTTTTTTCCATGTCATTACATTTTTTAGAGCATAAAAAAGTTTTACACTGCAAACAATTCTTTTCTTGCTAAGATTTTTTGTCTTGATTCTAGACAAAGTATCTACAAATTCTTAAATCAAGAAGGATTTTCTTGACAAGTCAACATTATTGTCTTGTTTTCAGAAAAAAGAAGTCAAAATTAAGTGAGTTTTTGCTTGAAACAAGCAAAATAATCTGCCAATGGGGTGAGTAAAATAATCTTATTTCAAGCAGTACCCCATTGGCAGATTATTTTGCTTGTTTCAAGCAAAAACTCACTTAATTTTGACTTCTTTTTTCTGAAAACAAGACATTAACGTGTACTTGTCTAGAAAATAATTCTTGATTTAAGAATTTGCAGATATTTCGTAAGAAAGTAAGAAAGCATTTTTTGCAGTGATATAATTATTATTTTTTATTATTAATTGTATATCTTAATGGAACATGATCTTTACTTAATATCCTAATGATTTTTGGCATAAAATCGATAATTTTGACCCATACAAGTTATTTTTGGCTATTGCTACAAATGCATTTTGTGGTCCAGGGTCACATTTAATCAAACTCGCATTTTTCATAGAATTTTCAATTTAGAATTATAAAAAAAAAGCACAAGCATTTACATTTTATTCTAAAATGTATTTTAGAATAAAATATATTTTATTATTTCAAACTGCGGGAAATAAGATAATACGCTCCACCTAGAGCACAAACACACTTTTTTCATGTCATTACATTGTTTAGAGCATATAAAATATATATAATTATTATTTTATATTATTATATTCTGTAGAGGACACCAGGACTTAAAAAATCATTTTTTAATAAAATTAAAAGACTTGAACAGACATAAACAGTGCCTTTTTTTAATCACAAATCAATTTCAATCTCAACTGTTATGAAACACATGATGATGATTTGATATAGCATTTTTCTTTATCTAAAATGGCCATGAACAGGTTTTTGCATTATAAACTGTATCTATTTTGCATATGAATGTGTTTTTGGTGGCAACATATAATGAAAAAACAAATGTAATAATAGGAATAATAATTGGCAAGACTTTCGTAATAATATCTAATATTTCATAGCAATATTGAAATATAATTTCACTTGTGTCTCCCAAAATGTGTAATAAACATGCTTTAAGCTCCTGATGTCCTAAGTTTTATGTCTTGTTTCATAACAGAAAGTCATATTTTGATTTGAAACCCCATTGCATTATCCTGAGATGTTGTTTTATGACAAACAGATGTTGTAAAGTGTGCTTTACCTCCTCGTACCACTCCGTTGGTGCAAATGGCTGACATGGACAGACAGGTGACACTGGTCACCACCACACTCAATAATACCACCACTATCCCCAAACCTGAAACACACAGATGCCTCGTCAGGTAACATCATATATAAGATTATAAAGATTTAATGTGAACCTGAATCCATCAGACGAACCATTTGCATAATCTGTTCATTTTAGTCTGTTTTCATTGTGTCTTTACAGATGAAAGAAAGTCATGAAGGTGAGACATTTCATTTAGTAGTATTTTATTTAGCCGTTAGTATTTGTAGTAATTTTATACTTCACATGAAAGCTGAATAATACATTGATGCATTGTTTGTTAGGATAGGACTATATTTATAACTATTTGAAAATCAAAAAAATCAAAAAGTAAGTGTCAATTTCTCGAAATTGAGATTTATACATCATCTGAAAGGTGAATAAATAAGCTTTCTGTTGATGTATGGTTTGTAAGGATAGGATAATATTTGGTTGAGATGCAACTATTTGAAAATCTCTAATCTGAGGGTGCAAAAAAATCTAAATATTGAGAAAATCATCTTTAAAGTTGTCCAAATGAAGTTCTTAGCAATTCATATTACTAATCAAATTAAGTTTTGATTTATTTACAGTAGGAAATTTACAAAATGTCTTCATGGAACATGATCTTTACTCAATATCCTAATGATTTTTGGCATAAAATTGATCATTTTGACCTATACAATGTATTTTTGGCTATTGCTACAAATGCATTTTGTGGTCCAGGGTCACATTTTATCAAACTCGCATTTTTCATAGAGTTTTCAATTTAGAATTATAAAAAAAAAACAAAAAAAAACACAAGCATTTACATTTTATTCTAAAATGTGTTTTCTTCAAAAAAAAATCTGTTTTCAACTAAAAACACAAAACATTTTATGCTTTTTTTTCATTGGGTTTTCATTGTGTTTCACAGATGAAAGAAAGTCAGACGGGTTTCAAACACCATGAAGGTGAGCTATTTTAGTTAGTAGTATTTTATTTAGCCGTTAGTATTTGTAGTAATTTTATACTTCACATGAAAGCTGACTAATACATTGATGCATTGTTTGTTAGGATAGGACTATATTTATAACTATTTGAAAATCTGCAATCTGAGGGTGCAAAAAAATCTAAATATTGAGAAAATCATCTTTAAAGTTGTCCAAACGAAGTTCTTAGCAATTCATATTACTAATCAAATTGAGTTTTGATTTATTTACAGTAGGAAATTTACAAAATGTCTTCATGGAACATGATCTTTACTCAATATCCTAATGATTTTTGGCATAAAATTGATCATTTTGACCTATACAATGTATTTTTGGCTATTGCTACAAATGCATTTTGTGGTCCAGGGTCACATTTTATCAAACTCGCATTTTTCATAGAGTTTTCAATTTAGAATTATAAAAAAAAAACAAAAAAAAACACAAGCATTTACATTTTATTCTAAAATGTGTTTTCTTCGAAAAAATCAGTTTTCAACTAAAAACACAAAACATTTTATGCTTTATTTCATTGTGTTTTCATTGTGTTTCACAGATGAAAGAAAGTCAAGCGGGTTTCGAACGCCATGAAGGTGAGCCATTTTAGTAGTATTTTATTTAGCCGTTAGTATTTGTAGTAATTTTATACTTCACATGAAAGCTGAATAATACATTGATGCATTGTTTTTAGGATATGACTATATTTATAACTATTTGAAAATCAAAAAGTAAGTGTCAATTTCTCGAAATTGAGATTTATACATCATCTGAAAGGTGAATAAATAAGCTTTCTGTTGATGTATGGTTTGTTAGAATAGGATAATATTTGGTTGAGATGCAACTATTTGAAAATCTGTAATCTGAGGGTGCAAAAAAATCTAAATATTGAGAAAATCGCCTTTAAAGTTGTCCAAATGAAGTTCAAATATACCCCAGCGACTTATGACTGGTTTTGTATGGAAGCATATGGGTAGCGAAATTCAATTTGAAATGTAATATGCAAAATGGCAATGCATTTCTGTATATAAAATGTACATTTTCCCATACATATGTGCAACATTTAGTACAAAATGCAAATTAAAATTCAATTATAGAATTTAGATTTGCCATTTCCTACACTAGTTTTAATATGTAAATCAAAACATATATTAATCGTTTAGAAGTTGCAAAATTAAAATTATTAATAATTGTATTAATAATTTCATAATTTGAATGTCATATATATAAGTATCAATGCATTTAAGAAAAAAATACATTTAAATCAGCATTTTTCTACCCTTTTGCTGCATTATCATGTGGTATTATGATGAAAATGCAATCCCGCGTGTCTAAATGCATTTAGGAAAAACAACTTTTAAATGATCATTCTGCTACAGTTTTTGCTTGTACATGTAAATCATATCTAGTCTAATATCTAATTTGGGTCATACATTTTCATTTTTCAACTTCTAAAGCGTTAAAATATGTTTTTGATTTGCATATTAAAACTAGTCAATTATACAATTGAATTTTAATTTTCCCTTTGCACTAAATATCGCACATATATTGAAAAATGTACATTTAAATACAGAAATACATTGCCATTCTCAAATGAAGTTCTTAGCAATGCATATTACTAATCAAAAAATTAAGTTTAGATATATTTACGGTAGGAAATTTACAAAATGTGACCCTGGATGACAAAACCAGTCTTAAGTCGCTGGGGTATATTTGTAGCAATAGCCAAAAATGCATTGTATGGGTCAAAATGATCAATTTTATGCCAAAAATCATTAGGATATTAAGTAAAAATCATGTTCCATTAAGATATTTTGTACATTTTGTACCGTAAATATATCGAAACTTAATTTTTGATTAGTAATATGCATTGCTAAGAACAACTTTAAAGGCGATTTTCTCAATATTTTAATTTTTCTGCACCCTTAGATTTCAAATAGTTGTATCTCAGCCAAATATTGTCTGATCCTTACAAATCATACATCAATGAAAAGCTTATTTATTTTGGTTTTGTGGTCCAGGGTCACAAATGTCTTCATGGAACTTGATCTTCACTTAATATCCTAATGGTTTTTGGCATAAAATTGATCGTTTTGACCCATGCAATGTATTTTTGTCTATTGCTACAAATGCATTTTGTGGTCCAGGGTCTCATTTAAACACACACATTTGTGAGAAAGGCTCAGGACATGAGCACCCGGTGTTCTTCGGTTAGTGTGTTTGCTCAGCGCTATAACAGGATCGTTGAGGAATAAAAGCGCTCATCGCCTGCAGTCACTCACACCTCATAAAATACGTAACGGCAGTGGGTTTCTGATGGCCTGTAATGTGTTTCGCCTGCAGCTCGAGGTGTCTGACTGGAACTGAACTTCTCAGAACCTCCAGAGCTTTCTTAGAAACTCAAACTTCTGACGCGCCATTAGTTACGCGCCATAAACATCGCAGTGACCTTCAATGCGTTCCACACCGACGCTGACCAAACACGACGAGGCTAAAACCTCCTTAGATGGTTCTCCTGAGAAAAAAATCACAGTAATCTCACATGTGAGCTTCAGGAGCGGGGTTTCTGGGACTTAAAAAAGTCGTGCATCATCCTTCAACAGATTAAAACCTAAAAAGCTCTTAAATCTGAGTGGAAAGTCATGTTGTGGCATGCATGTGTGCATGCAATGCAAAAAATGAACACCTTTCTGAGTATCTGTCTTGTTTTTCAGTACAAATATACATTTTTAAATGAGGATACATTTATTTGCGATGCAAAACGAACACATGAAGTCTTGTTTTCTGAGTTCACTGCAAACAAATGCTTTTCTTACTTAGATTTTTTGTCTTGTTTCCAGCTAAAATATCTAAAAATTCTTAAATCAAGAACAAATTTCTAGACAAGTAAAAATTATTGTCTTGTTTCCAGAAAAAAAAGTCAAAATTAATGAGTTTTTGCTTAGAAAAAGCAAAATAATCTTATAAATAATCTTATTTCAAGCCAAAAACAAGATTATTTTGCTTGTTTCAAACAAAAACTCACTTAAGTTTGACTTATTTTTTCTGAAAACAAGACATTAACGTGTACTTGTCTAGAAAACCCTTCTTGATTTAAGAATTTTTAGATATTTTGGCTGGAAACAAGCATTTTTTGCAGTGTTTATGCTTAGAACAAATCTTATTTTTTTTGTTTTTTTCTCAGGCCACTGGCAGATATTTGTCCTTTATCATAATCACACTTAATTATTGATAGACGTCCCAGAAAACAAGACTTCATATGTCATTTTTGCATCTATCTTAATGTAGACTACAATCTTAACTTTCCTTTATTCCTCAAGTCTGGAATCAGAAATATAATCTCCAACATTTCTCAGCAAATTGTTTCAAGACAAAACTAAATGTGTTTGACTGTGAAAAACTCATAAAGTTCGGGCCTTCTAGTTGTTTTCTTGATGTCTAGTATGAAAAGAGTCCCTTGAGTCTCTACACTTAGATTTTTTGTCTTGTTTCCAGCCGAAATATCTAAAAATTCTTAAATCAAGAATTATTTTCTAGACAAGTACACAATAATGTCTTGTTTTCAGAAAAAAGAAGTCAAAATTAAGTGAGTTTTTGCTTGAAACAAGCTAAATAATCTAGTTTTCTGCTTGAAATATGATTATCTTGCTTACCCCATTGGCAGATTATTTTCTTGTTTTAAGCAAAAACTCACTTAATTGTGACTTTTTTTTCTGAAAATAAGACAATAATTTTTACTTGTTTAGAAAATCCTTCTTGATTTAAGAGTTTTTAGATATTTTGGTTGAAAACCAGACAAAAAATCTAAGTAAGAAAAGCATTTTTAGCAGTGTAAGCTTTATGTTGTAGCTTCATACAAATTTCATTTGTCTGTTTGTATTTGTTCTCAGAAATTTCAGAAACACTTCAATCTTCAGAGAACCCTATGAAGTCTCCAGATGTCTGAAAGAGCATCTCTGCACTGCAAAAGATGCTTTTCTTACTTAGATTTTTTGTCTTGTTTCCAGCCGAAATATCTCAAAATTCTTAAATCCATAAGGATTTTCTAGACAAGCAAAAATTATTGTCTTGTTTTCAGAAAAAGTCATAATTAAGTGAGTTTTTGCATAAAACAAACAAAATAATCTGCCAATGGGGTAAGAAAAATAATCTTATTTCAAGCAGAAAACTAGATCATTTTGCTTACCCCATTGGCAGATTATTTTGCTTGTTTCAAGCAATAACTCTCTTGATTTTAACTTGTTTTTTCTGAAAACAAGACATTAACGTGTACTTAGAATTTTTAGATATTTCAGCTAGAAACAGAAAAGCATATCTCTTTTATTGGCATTGATGGTTCAATGTCTGTGGAACCTTATAACTTTCTTTACAGTGGAAAAAGTTCAAATGGTTCTTTTGAAGAACTCATCACTGAAATGTTTCTTGCCAAACCAAAAATGGTTCTATCACTGCGAAAAAACCCTTTAAGGGCTTTATTTTTGGCTTTGTGTGGGCTGAGGTGCGATCAGATTGTGTGTGCGCTCTTATGGAGAATTCAGTTTTCAGTGCTGAATATAAATGAGCACCTGCTGTGTGTTCGGGGAAGGTTTATGAAGGTCACGAAGATGAACTTCTCACCTATTCCCGCTTGTCCGAATACCCATGACAGCCGTATGAACAGCATGACACCCCAGATATTCAGCATGCATCTCACCTGCAAACGCAAGCACATGCTCAAACTGCAGCAGAGCGCATATAAAGTGAGTTATAAAAGCGCTAAAGTCAAACAACTCACCAGGACTCCTTTGATCCAACCAAATTTCACCACACCACCGGCTTCGTTTTCATCCAGCGGGATGACGGACTCCACATCGCCAAGCGTCGAGGTGTCCGCTCCTTCTCTGTCCTCGCTTGGACTGGGAATAGTAAGGCCTCCATTCTGAGGATAAATAGGAGAGTTAAAATTAAAACAAATGAATCTGTGTCTAAAACTGCATGCAGCTTTTGTGTATGCAGCCCTACACTGCAAAAAATGCTTTTATAGCTAAGATTTTTTGTCTTGTTTTAGAGAAAATATCTAAAAGTTTTTAAATCAAGAATGATTTTCTAGACAAGTAAAAATTATTGTCTTGTTTTCAGAAAAATAAGTCAAAATTAAGTGAGGTTTTGCTTGAAACAAGCAAATAATCTCCCAATGGGGTAAGCAAAATAATCTTGTTTTCGGCTTGAAATTAGATTATTTTTAAGATTATTTTGCTTGTTCTAAGCAAAAACTCACTTAATGTTGACTTCTTTTTTCTGAAAACGACAATAATTTTTACTTGTCTAGAAATTCGTTCTTGATTTAAGAATTTGTAGATATTTCGGCTGGAAACAAGACAAAAAATCTAAGCTAGAAAAGCATTTTTTGCAGTGCACACGTGATATGTCTGAAAAAAACTTCAAATAATTAATAACTTGTTCATTTGTGGCTACAATTGACTAAAATGTTATTTAAGTAATGGACTAGATTTGCTAATATGCTCCCTAATTGTACTAATTGATTTAGCAAATTAGTAAATGGTGGCCACAAATGAAATAAAATGAGGGAATGGATTAGAAAATAGTGGGGAAACATATATATTTGTATTTACTTTTATAAGTGTATTGGTCACCATTTAAAAAGGCAGTTAAAATAGTAAAAAAAAGAAAAATGGTGGTTAAAATATGTGACTCTGAACCACACAGTAAAAAATGCTTTTCTTACTTACTTTTTTTGTCTTGTTTCCAGCCAAAATATCAAAAAATTCTTAAATCAAGAAGGATTTTCTAGACAAGTAAAAATTATTGTCTTGTTTTCAGAAAAAAGACGTCAAAATTAAGTGAGTTTTTGCTTGAAACAAGCAAATAATCTGCCAATGGGGTAAACAAAATAATCTTGTTTTCGGCTTGAAATTAGATTATTTTTAAGATTATTTTGCTTGTTCTAAGCAAAAGAACAAGCAAAATAATCTTATTTCAACTAAAAAATATATATATTTTGCTTTCCCCATTGGCAGATTATTTTGCTTGTTTCAAGCAAAAACTCACTTAATTTTGACTTCTTTTTTCTGATTTTTTGGAAACAAGACAATAAAAATAAGTAAAAAAGCATTTTTTGCAGTGTACACGTGATATGTCTGAAAAAAACTTCAAATAATTAATAAGTTGTTCATTTGTGGCCACAGTCGACTAAAACGTTATTTAAGTAATGGAGTAGATTTGCTAATATGCTCCCTAATTGTATTAATTGATTTACTATGAGGCAGCAAATTAGTAAATAGTGGCCACAAATGAAATAAAATGGGAATGGATTAGAAAATAGTGGGGATATTTGTATTTACTTTTATAAGTGTATTGGTCACCATTTAAAAAAGCAATTAAAATAGTAAAAAAGAAAAATGGTGGTTAAAATTTGTGACCCTGAACCACACTGCAAAAAATGCTTTTCTTACTTATTTTTTTTGTCTTGTTTCCAGCTAAAATATAAAAAAATTCTTAAATCAAGAAGGATTTTCTAGACAAGTAAAAAATATTGTCTTGTTTTCAAAAAAAAAAAGTCAAAATTAGAGTTTTTGCTTGAAACAAGCAAAATAATCTGCCAATGGGGTAAGCAAAATATATATATATATTTTAGTTGAAATAAGATTATTTTGCTTGTTCTAAGCAAAAACTCACTTAATTTTGACTTATTTTTTCTGAAAACAAAACAATATTGTTTTACTTGTCTAGAAAATTCTTCTTGATTTAGGAATTTTAGATATTTTGGCTAGAAACAAGAAATTTTTTGTAGTGCACAAAAACAGTCATAAGGGTAAATTTTTCGAAATTGTGATTAAAACATCATCTGAAATCGGAATAAATTAGATTTCCATTAATATATGGTTTATTATGATATGAAAATATTTGTTCGAGATGCAACTATTTGAAAATCTGCAATCTGAGGGTGCAAAAAAATCAAAATATTGAGAAAATCACAAAAAAGTTGTCCAAATGAAGTTAGTAGCAATGCATATTACTAATAAAAAATTAAGCATTGACATATTTACAGTAGGAAATTTACAAAATATCTTCATGGAACATCTTTACTTAATATCCTAGTGATTTTTGGCATAAAAATCAATAATTTTGACCCATACAATGTATTTTGGGCTATTTCTACAGCAGCTTATGACTGGTTTTGTGCTCCAGGGTCATATATATGCATTTTGATGTTGCTAAAAAAGTCAGCAGACTAGTTTTTTAACTAATCTCATATACACAATTGCATTATATTTCTAAGTTATGTTCTGTTGTGTCTTGTATTAGTGATTTACGCAGACGCTCAGACTGTGACTCAAAAGACTAATGCTTTAGATGCCCAGAGAAGATCATTTAAAGGGTGACTTGGCAGTTTTCGTTTTCCTCATTCCTTGCTTGTAATGGAAAATTTGGACAAATGGATTAGAAACATTCTCCAAATAACTGTGCAATGCGTGCTTTCTGGATCAGCGCAAACTTTCCAGCCCTTGTTTGCATTAATTACCCTGTTTATGGCTGGCGGATCAATGCATTAGCCACAGAAGATCGTTACTCATAAACCAAGTGCTGCTCTCTGGCTTTCTCATTAGGTTGCCTATTGATCTTTGGCTGCGTCGGGTCACCGTTGGGCCACTGTAATGACACCCGCTTCTGCAATTAGCCTGAAACTGCTAAAAGTTTCATGTGTTTCGATTAAGTTATGAAAATATCACGCATGTGAAATAAAATGAGGGAATGGATTAGAAAATAGTGGGGAAACATATATATTTGTGTTTACTTTTATAAGTGTATTGGTCACCATTTAAAAAGGCAACTAAAATAGTGAAAAACAACAATGGTGCTTAAAATATGTGCACTGTAAAAAAAGCTTTTCTTAGATTTTTCTTGTTTCCGGCTAAAATATCAAAAAAATTCTTAAATCAACAAGGATTTTCTAGACAAGTAAAAAATATTGTCTTGTTTTCAGAAAAAAGAAGTCAAAATTAAGTGAGTTTTTGCTTGAAACAAGCAATAATCTCTCAATGGGGTAAGCAAAATAATCTTGTTTTCAGCTTGAAATAAGATTATTTATAAGATTATTTTGCTTGTTCTAAGCAAAAACTCACTTAATTTTGACTTCTTTTTTCTGAAAACAAGACAATCATTTTTACCTGTCCTAAAATTTGTTCTTGATTTAAGAATTTTTAGATATTTTGGCTGGAAACAAGACAAAAAATCTAAGTAAGAAAAGCATTTTTTGCAGTGTGATCCTGGACCACACTGCAAAAAAAATGCTTTTCTTGCTTAGATTTTTTTGTCTTGTTTCCAGCTAAAATTAATTCTTTAATAAAAAATATTGTCTTGTTTTCAGAAAAAAAAAAAATCTAAATTATGTGAGTTTTTGCTTGAGACAAGCAAAATAATCTCCCAATGGGGTAAGCAAAATAATCTTGTTTTTCGGGTTGGAATAAGATTATTTTGCTTACCCCATTGGGAGATTATTGCTTGTTCTAAGCAAAAACTCACTTAATTTTGACTTATTTTTTCTGAAAACAAGACCATATTGTTTTACTTGTCTAGAAAATTTGAATTTTATATTTTGGCTAGAAACAAGACAAAAAAATCTAAACTGCAGATGAAAAGAACAGATCACCTCAGGAGCAACACTGAAAAAAATGCTTTTCTTACTTAGATTTTTTGTCTTGTTTCCAGCCAAAATATCAAAAAATTCTTAAATCAAGAACAAATTTCTAGACAAGTAAAAAATATTGTCTTGTTTTCAGAAAAAACAAGTCAAAATTAAGTGAGTTTTTGCTAAGAACAAGCAATAATCTCCCAATGGGGTAAGCAAAATAATCTTATAAATAATTATTTATTATTATTTCAACTTATTTCAAGCTGAAAACAAGATTATTTTTCTTACCCCATTGGGAGATTATTGCTTGTTCTAAGCAAAAACTCACTTAATTTTGACTTCTTTTTTCTGAGAAAAAGACAATCATTTTTGCTTGTCTAGAAAATCCTTCTTGATGTAAGAATTTTTAGATATTTTGGCTGAAAACAAGACCAAAAATCTAAGTAAGAAAAGCATTTTTGCAGTGCACTGATTTATTGCACAATTTAAAAGTGCAAATACAAGCCATTTTGTATCTAAGTAAATGCTCTTTGTTTCAGGTGTGACTCACCTTTTGGAAAACATCATGCAGATCCTGTAGGGAAGGCCTGATGGCTCTTTGTCCGCTGATGCTCGCCGCGTTGCGATAAAAGTTGACGTTCGGCACTCGGTCCAAAGTGTCGTGCCCAAAAGCGCTAACCACAGACAGCCGCGGTCCTCGCCGTTCCCCATTACCAAAGCCGTTTCCGCAGAAAGACGTCTCCTCGTATTGCGGAGGGTCGTCTTTAGATTTCGCAAACCCTGGATTCTCCATCGGGAGGTTTTTGTGCCTCAACGAAGTCAGTTAAGAGCTCTGGTCTCAAGTGGATCAGATGCTTGAGAATCAGACCACTGCGTTTGTTTGATGCGTTTATGTCACTTTATATAGCTGCCAAACAGGTGGAAGCTCATTGGTCCAATCCGCAGATGCTAAAAATGTCCTCGCTTTTGCAAAGGTGACGCTGTGGAGGTGCTTAAAAATTAACAGCATATAAAGTCCCTGAGAGGTTGCAAGCATGGATACTGGAGATGCTTTGGGTTTTGCCAAGTTTTATGAGTTTTGGTTATCAAGCTGGGCGTTGAACAGATGTGGATGCATTTTTGTGTTTGTGTAACTTAAGGGAGTGTTGAGATGGAGTTTATAATAGTGGAAAGTCTAATTTTGCCAGTTGCATGGTATTTTCTGGCTGCCCAGTGAAAAACATGGACCAACCAAGTCCAAAGTCCTTTTATAACATCAAACGATCATGTAAAAATAACAAGATCCTTGTAAAGATTCTACGGTTTTCTCTTTATGATGTAGGCATGTGGCGCGGGAGGTGTGATGCCTGGTCATGTGAAGTGTTTCTCCCTTGATGGGGTTAATGTAAAGCCAGCAATAATGGGAACTTGCTCTGGGCGCTTCTGACACATTACTAAAATACTTCCTTATTACCCATAACTCTTAAGCTGTATAATGTTTTCACACACCGAGCTGACCTTGGGGAGGTTTCGCTTCGGTGCGGTTAATAGGAAAGGTCACCGAACCGAGCGTGATGTTGTTCTCCGTGTCTCCTCCGATTGGCCGGAGGAGCCGCGGGCGTGGCCCTTTGACCTCTGACCCTGAGCCTAGCCGCATTCGAGATGCGCCAGATGTGATTTCAGGCCGATTATGTGATGGAAATCAGGTTTGACTCCCTCACAGTCGACATCAATTGAGTGTTTTGCTTTTCTGCCCTTCACGAATCCCCTGGCGCGCCTCCGGAAAAAAGACATAATGTTATCAGTGGGGTTCGTGCCGAGGCGCAGCGCTCAATCTGTGTGTGTGTGGCCAAAGGAATTGCTGTTACACTGCAAAACATGCTTTTCTTACTCTTGTTTCCAGCCAGAATATCTAAACATTCTTAAATCCAGAAGGATTTTCTAGACAAGCAAAAAATATTGTCTTGTTTTCAGAAAAAATAAGTCATAATTAAGTGGGTTTTTCCTAAGAACAAGCAAAATAATCTTATTTCAAGCAGAAAACTAGATTATTTTTCCCCATTGGCAGATTATTTGGCTTGTTTCAAGATTTGAACTTATTGTTTCTGAAAACTAGACATTAACGTGTACTTGTATAGAAAATAATTCTTGATTTAAAATATTTCAGATATTTCGGCTGGAAACAAGTGTATTAGACAACTGTCTGGAAGCAGTTACTCATCAATAAGATGCTATGCTTACAGAAACCAATGGTTGATTTCTATGGGCAAAGACACTGGCATAAAGCATTCACTTGCATGCTTACATTCAATCCCATTCATGCTAAAAATGATGTGGATGCGTCTCGCACTGATATTGACCAAATCCAGCAGCTGTGTAGTCCGCTTTAGCGTTCTAGTTTGACACACACTGCAAAAAATGCTTTTCTTACTTAGATTTTTTGTCTTGTTTCCAGCCAAAATATCTAAAAAATCTTAAATCAAGGAGGATTTTCTAGACAAGTAAAACTTATTGTCTTGTTTTCAGACAAAATATGTCAAAATTAAGTGAGTTTTTGCTTGAAACAAGCAAAATTATCTGCCAGTGGGGTAAGAAAAATAATCTATCTTTCATCTTGAAATAAGATTATTTTTCTCACCCCATTGGCAGATTAATTTGCTCGTTTTAAGCAAAAACTGACTTCTTTTTTCTGAAAACAGGACAATAATCCTTCTTGATTTATTAACTTTTAGATATTTTGGCTGGAAACAAGACAAAAAATCTATGTAAGAAAAGCATTTTTTGCAGTGTACAACATTTTATTCATTCATTTTGACTTTTTTTTCTGAAAACAAGACAATAGTTTTTACTTGTCTAGAAAATCCTCCTTGATTTAAGATTTTTTAGATATTTTGGCTGGAAACAAGACTAACTAAGATCTAAGTAAGAAAAGCATTTTTTGCAGTGTTTTATTATCTTTCTTCAGCAATACAAAAACTTAATCGCAGGTCAGCAGCAAAAAATGCTTTTCTTACTTAGATTTTGTGTCTTGTTTCCAGACAAAATATCTAAAAATTCTTAAATCAAGTAAAATTATTGTCTTGTTTTCAGAAAAACAAGTCAAAATTAAGTGTGTTTTTGCTTGAAACAAGCAAAATAATCTGCCAATGGGGTAAGCAAAATAATCTTGTTTTCCGTTTGAATTTTTAGATATTTTAGCTGGAAACAAGACAAAAATCTAAGTAAGAAAAGCATTTTTTGCAGTGTACAACATTTTATTCATTAATTTAGAATTTTTTTCAGAAAAAAAGACAATAATTTTTACTTGTCTAGAAAATCCTCCTTGATTTAAGATTTTTTAGATATTTTGGCTGGAAACAAGACAAAAAATCGAAGTAAGAAAAGCATTTTTTGCAGTGTACAACATTTTATTCATTAATTTTGACTTTTTTTTCTGAAAACAAGACAATAATTTTTACTTGTCTAGAAAATCCTCCTTGATTTAAGATTTTTTAGATATTTTGGCTGGAAACAAGACAAAAAATCGAAGTAAGAAAAGCATTTTTTGCAGTGTACAACATTTTATTCATTAATTTTGACTTTTTTTTCTGAAAACAAGACAATAATTTTTACTTGTCTAGAAAATCCTCCTTGATTTAAGATTTTTTAGATATTTTGGCTGGAAACAAGACAAAAAATCGAAGTAAGAAAAGCATTTTTTGCAGTGTACAACATTTTATTCATTAATTTTGACTTTTTTTTCTGAAAACAAGACAATAATTTTTACTTGTCTAGAAAATCCTCCTTGAT
Source organism: Cirrhinus molitorella (assembly GCA_033026305.1). Taxonomy (NCBI): domain Eukaryota; kingdom Metazoa; phylum Chordata; class Actinopteri; order Cypriniformes; family Cyprinidae; genus Cirrhinus; species Cirrhinus molitorella. The sequence continues at coordinate 942,613 of CM065127.1, forward strand.
TTAAGATTTTTTAGATATTTTGGCTGGAAACAAGACAAAAAATCGAAGTAAGAAAAGCATTTTTTGCAGTGTACAACATTTTATTCATTAATTTTGACTTTTTTTTCTGAAAACAAGACAATAATTTTTACTTGTCTAGAAAATCCTCCTTGATTTAAGATTTTTTAGATATTTTGGCTGGAAACAAGACAAAAAATCGAAGTAAGAAAAGCATTTTTTGCAGTGTACAACATTTTATTCATTAATTTTGACTTTTTTTTCTGAAAACAAGACAATAATTTTTACTTGTCTAGAAAATCCTCCTTGATTTAAGATTTTTTAGATATTTTGGCTGGAAACAAGACAAAAAATCGAAGTAAGAAAAGCATTTTTTGCAGTGTACAACATTTTATTCATTAATTTTGACTTTTTTTTCTGAAAACAAGACAATAATTTTTACTTGTCTAGAAAATCCTCCTTGATTTAAGATTTTTTAGATATTTTGGCTGGAAACAAGACAAAAAATCGAAGTAAGAAAAGCATTTTTTGCAGTGTACAACATTTTATTCATTAATTTTGACTTTTTTTTCTGAAAACAAGACAATAATTTTTACTTGTCTAGAAAATCCTCCTTGATTTAAGATTTTTTAGATATTTTGGCTGGAAACAAGACAAAAAATCGAAGTAAGAAAAGCATTTTTTGCAGTGCACGTCAGCGCTGCTGTTTCTGAGACGCGCCGTTCGCTTTCTGAGAAAGAGCGCAAAGTACTGATTAATGTTTGCTTTACAGACTATATAAAAGAGCATTTACAATCATTTTACATGCATATTAAAATGCATTTCTGAGCGCACTCTGAAAAAAATAGCAGGGGCGTGTGTGTAGATCAGAATTCGAGATTGCGGCGCATTTTGCAGCGTTTGCAAAAGGGGAAAAGTTTTCAGGAGCATCTCCACATGTCCTAAAGGTAATGCATTTTTCTAGTCCTAGCTTGTCTTTATCTGATATTATTGCTGTAAGTTTATTTTAAGGGGAGACGTTGCATGAAAAACAGTCAGAGTAGTGGAAAGATAACATCTAAAACACTGTTAGCTGTTTCTTTTATAGAACTTCTATTTGTCTCAATGGATTTCAATTGCAGTGTTTTCACAAAATGATTTTTTAAGCCATAAATCTGCACTTCAGTAACTTACACACCTTACAGCTTTTACATTTTTATTCCTGTGCATATCCTGAAGGCTTTTACAAAGAGATTTGTTCTTATATAATTTGCTTGATTATATACGCTGCAAAAAATGCTTTTCTTGCTTAGATTTTTTGTCTAGTTTTCAGTCAAAATATCTAAAAATTCTTCAATTAAAAAGGATTTTCTGGAGAAGTAGAAATGATTGACTTGTTTTCAGAAAAAAAAAGTTACAATTAAGCCATTTTTAGCTTGAAACAAGAAAAATAATCTGCCAGTGGGATAAGCAAAATAATCTAGTTTTCTGCTTGAAATAAGATTATTTTGCTTACCCCATTGGCAGATTTTTTGCTTGTTTTAAGGAAAAACTGACTTCTTTTTTCTGAAAACAGGACAATAATCCTTCTTGATTTATGAACTTTTAGACATTTTGGCGAAAAAAAAGACAAAAAATCTAAGTAAGAAAAGCATTTTTTGCAGTGTACATTTTATTCCCCCCAAAATTGTAAAAAAATATAGTATTTTCTGTCTGTTCTAGGTATTTTCTAAATTATAAAGTGACAAAAACAAGATACCCAAAATTTCCTCTGTAAAAACTCTAATATGTCTAATGTTTCTGTAAAAAAATTAAACTAGAATTTGGACTTCATCCAGCGCTTAGATTTTTGTACTAGAAATGTATGCAAATTAGTGCGTGTTTTATTTAAACAATGCCTCATTTGCATATTTAGAAAACTTGTAATACAAAAAATGTTAGCACTTATCAATGTAATCGGTCAGCTGGGTAAGCAAGGTGATAAATATTAATTTCTTTTCACCTATTCACCTCCAGTGTCTCATCTTAAATGTTAATCAGTATGAAATGACTGTGTGAACTAAGAAATGCATCACTGCATCGTAATGTGCACTGATTAATCATTTACAGTAAGACGTGCACCATAAATTTACAAAGTAAATAGAATGATTTTTCATGTTTTAGGAACGAAACAGGCCGCACGAGGGAAAGGTCCAGAACTGTTTTATTCCAGCAGATGAGCACAGACCATCGCAGCGAGGGACGTTCTGTCCTCCTCAGCATCAGATACACAAACTAAGTGGTCTTCATCATCCTCATCCTCATCACATGAGCCCACACACACACACACACACACACACACACACAGACAGACAGACGCACACAAACACAGATCATCCTGTGAGAGATACGCTACCGTCGCTAAATGAAGGCACAGAAATCCAGTAAGGCAGATTCACAGCACTAGAACATTGGAGATGAGCTACGCTTTCATTGGTGCATCACTCGCATCCAGCTCGCATTTTTCTGCTGTTGTCATGGCGACACACCCCTTCCTCTGTCACACACACAAACAAACACGGAGGTGGCAGGATGTGTCACAATTTCAGACGTGACATTCAAGAATCTTCACTCGCAGCGTCCTGCAGAGTCTCTGCGGCTTATGTGCAGATGTGTTCATAGGCAGTAACCAGTGTTGGGGAAAGTTACTTTTAAAAGTAATGCATTACAGTATTGCTAATTACGTTACTTAGTTACTTTTTATGGAAAGTAATGCGTTACAATATTGCGTTACTCCCTAAAAAAGAACTAATTACGTTACTTAGTTACTTTTTATGGAAAGTAATGCGTTACAATATTGCGTTACTCCCTAAAAAAGAACTAATTACGTTACTTAGTTACTTTTTATGGAAAGTAATGCGTTACAATATTGCGTTACTCCCTAAAAAAGTAACTAATTACGTTACTTAGTTACTTTTTATGGAAAGTAGTGCGTTACAATATTGCGTCACTCCCTAAAAAAGTAACTAATTACGTTACTTAGTTACTTTTTATGGAAAGTAGTGCGTTACAATATTGCGTCACTCCCTAAAAAAGAACTAATTACGTTACTTAGTTACTTTTTATGGAAAGTAGTGCGTTACAATATTGCGTTACTCCCTAAAAAAGTAACTAATTACGTTACTTAGTTACTTTTTATGGAAAGTAGTGCGTTACAATATTGCGTCACTCCCTAAAAAAGAACTAATTACGTTACTTAGTTACTTTTTATGGAAAGTAGTGCGTTACAATATTGCGTCACTCCCTAAAAAAGTAACTAATTACGTTACTTAGTTACTTTTTATGGAAAGTAATGTGTTACAATATTGCATTACTCCCTAAAAAAGTAACTAATTACGTTACTTAGTTACTTTTTATGGAAAGTAGTGCGTTACAATATTGCGTCACTCCCTAAAAAAGAACTAATTACGTTACTTAGTTACTTTTTATGGAAAGTAGTGCGTTACAATATTGCGTCACTCCCTAAAAAAGAACTAATTACGTTACTTAGTTACTTTTTATAGAAAGTAATGCGTTACAATATTGCGTCACTCCCTAAAAAAGAACTAATTACGTTACTTAGTTACTTTTTATGGAAAGTAGTGCGTTACAATATTGCGTTACTCCCTAAAAAAAGCAACTAATTACGTTACTTAGTTACTTTTTATGGAAAGTAGTGCGTTACAATATTGCGTCACTCCCTAAAAAAGAACTAATTACGTTACTTAGTTACTTTTTATGGAAAGTAGTGCGTTACAATATTGCGTTACTCCCTAAAAAAGTAACTAATTACGTTACTTAGTTACTTTTTATGGAAAGTAGTGCATTACAATATTGCGTCACTCCCTAAAAAAGAACTAATTACGTTACTTAGTTACTTTTTATGGAAAGTAATGTGTTACAATATTGCATTACTCCCTAAAAAAGTAACTAATTACGTTACTTAGTTACTTTTTATGGAAAGTAGTGCGTTACAATATTGCGTTACTCCCTAAAAAAAGCAACTAATTACGTTACTTAGTTACTTTTTATGGAAAGTAGTGCGTTACAATATTGCGTCACTCCCTAAAAAAGAACTAATTACGTTACTTAGTTACTTTTTATGGAAAGTAATGTGTTACAATATTGCATTACTCCCTAAAAAAGTAACTAATTACGTTACTTAGTTACTTTTTATGGAAAGTAGTGCGTTACAATATTGCGTTACTCCCTAAAAAAAGCAACTAATTACGTTACTTAGTTACTTTTTATGGAAAGTAGTGCGTTACAATATTGCGTCACTCCCTAAAAAAGAACTAATTACGTTACTTAGTTACTTTTTATGGAAAGTAATGCGTTACAATATTGCGTTACTCACTAAAAAAAGCAACTAATTATGTTACTTAGTTACTTTTTATGGAAAGTAATGTGTTATGTTACTTTTGCGTTACTTTTTAAATCTGGGCAGGGCTTGCTTGTTTGTTTTTCGTATAAAAACGTGTGATTCTTAACAAATGTAAAAGCCCTTTCACACCAAAATGAAATGAAGTGAATAAGGCTAAGGATAAAGGAAAATTAAATTGGCGTCTGTACAGTAGAACTGTAGGAAAAGAAAGTTCAACACTTTTTAGCAATGAGAAAAAAAAGCACAAATGTTAGTTAATATAAAGTAAGTTTAGCTTATTAGTACACTGCAAAAAATGCTTTTCTTACTTAGATTTATTGTCTTGTTTCCAGCCAAAATATCTAAAATTTCTTAAATCAAGAAGGATTTTCTAGACAAGTCAAAATTGTCTATTTTTTTCTGAAAACAAGTCAAAATGATATGTGTTTTTGCTTGAAACAAGCAATAATCTCCCAATGTGGTAAATTAAATAATCTTGTTTTCTGTTTGATATAAGATTTTTTTTTTTTTTTTTGCTTACCCCATTGGCAGATTATTTTGGTTGTTCTAAGCAAAAACTTAATTTTGACTTGAAAACAAGAAAATAATGTTTGCTTGTCTAAGAAGACAAAAAATCTAAGTAAGTGTACGGTTGAATTGGATCAAAGGTCAGCAGCAAAGTCATTGGTTAATAAAATGGGATTAAATACATAAAGGAAACAAAAAGTAACTCAGATATTTACTTGGAAATGAAAAAGTAATGCGTTACTTTACTAGTTCCTATTATTACGTAACTTGCGTTACTTGTAATGCATTACCCCCAACACTGGAAGTAAGTGAAGAGAAACTGATTGCTAACACTTGCTAAAAACAGACACGGGTCTACAGAGACGTTTGCACTGCGTTAAGACTTCACAGCTTTGTATTCTCAGAAACAGCAGGTTGTTTTAGAGACAAATCCAGTAAACAGGAGAGTTAGGCCATAAACGTACCCGACGCAAGTATGCGAGCATGCTGTCCTCGTAAATGTGACGGGAAACGGGGCGGAAAGCTAGACGGACTGAATGAAAGGGCAATGAATGAAATTACCCTGTTTACGTCCCAGCATTGTCTCGCACGTGTGCCATCTTGTTTGCTTTGAGTTCAAGTCTTTCTCTACTCTTCCCTGAGATTCCCAGTGGCTAAATGGTGACATCATATTCCCGAAATCCAACTTCCGTCCGAGTATGATGCCGTAACAGCAGGCCATGCGTCACAGTGCGTCGTTCGGATGAGTTCCCGCACCGTTTGGGGGTGTCCGCAGAGGACTTGCGATCCATCGCTGTTGCAGGGTTGCATAGGGACGAAAAATTTAGGGAAACTTCCCGAAAAGTCGCACGACAAAAAATTAACTTTTAACCCTTTTCCAGCCCTTTGCAACCCTGTCGGTATGTGCATGCATCAAGTAGACGTCTTCGGCCGTTGCGTCGCCAAACAATGCGTGTCAAGTTACAAATAGCTACAAAATATCTCAACTTCTAGACTGCGTCCTCTGTGCACGCCCCCATAAGGCGCAAAGGCTTTACATGATTTACAGGCGTCTTTGGGAGTGTAGTCTCAGGTCAGAGCGTATTCAAACGTCCCTTTTTCTAGGCCCTCCAATCCGTCGCCCCAGCTGGACGATGGCATGCTACTGTAGGGGTCCAGGAGGATCCGGAAACACCTGACGATCAGCAGGCCCAGAAACACCAGCAACATCCCCACGAACGCAAATGCCGTCTTCTGCTCCAGGCTCAGAGAATAGGCCATGATGTCACTCCCGCTCATGGCCGTTAGGCTGTGGTTATAGTGAACGCTACACATGTTCCAAGGCGAGCCCCGTCATCCTGCATGCGCCGGTCAGCACGGATAGATGGACGCCTGTGAAGTTAGATGCACAGAATTAATTTATGCAATCAATCAGATAACAAGCATGCACACAAGTCTGTTTTGAATAGAAGTGCACTCTGGGGAGCATGCAAACTTGCCTAAAGTCGTTCATCGGTGATGTGCATGAAATGACTGTATGATTTTGAGATCCATCTTTTCACACTGAGGACAACTGAGAGACTCATATGCAACTATTACAGAAGGTTCAAACACTCACTGATGCTCCAGAAGGAAAAAACACGCATTAAGAGCCGGGGGTGAAAACTTTTGAAATGTTAAGTTTTGGGGTAAATGTAATTTATTTTGTCTTCTTGAAACATGCAGGTATCTTCTGTAGCCTCTGAAGGGCAGTACTAAATGAAAAAAAATATGATATTTAGGCAAAATTAGTAAAATGTGGCCAGTTTTATGCAACAGACAGGGCATGGCTTCCAGATACAGAAAAGTAAGGACAGCCTGGTGCAGTCATTAAAGGGTACATAACACACAGTTTCACCTAATCGCATGTTAATCTTGAGTATCTATAGAGTAGTACTGCATCCTTAATATCTCCAAAATCTTTAGTTTTATCATATTTACAGTTGAAGTCAAAAGTTTACATACCCCTTGCAGAATCTGCAAAATGTTAATTATTTAAGCAAAATAAGAGGGATCATACAAAATGCATGTTATTTTTTATTTACTACTGACCTGAATAACATATTTCACATAAAAGACATTTACGTCTAGTCCTCAAGAGAAAAATAATAGTTGAATTTATAAAAAGTTTACATCCCCTTCATTCTTAATACTGTGTTGTTTCCTGAATGACCCGCAGCTGTGTTTTTTGTTTAGTGATAGTTGTTCATGAGTCTCTTGTTTGTCCTGAACAGTTAAACTGTCTGCTGTTCTTCAGAAGGTTTTCCAGCATTTTTGTGTATTTGAACCCTTTCCAGCAATGACTGTATGATTTTGAGATCCATCTTTTCACACTGAGGACAACTGAGAGACTCATATGCAACTATTACAGAAGGTTCAAACACTCACTGATGCTCCAGAAGGAAAAAACATGCATTAAGAGCCGGGGGTGAAAACTTTTGAACAGAATGGAAATGTATACATTTTGCTAATTTTGCCTAAATATCTTATTTTTTTCATTTACTACTGCCCCTCAGAAGCTACAGAATGTGCTTACATGTTTCCAAGAAGACTAAATAAGTTACATTTACCCCAAAACTTCAAATTTCAAAAGTTTTCACCCCCGGCTCTTAATGCATGTTTTTTCCTTCTGGAGCATCAGTGAGTGTTTGAACCTTCTGTAATAGTTGCATATGAGTCTCTCAGTTGTCCTCAGTGTGAAAAGATGGATCTCAAAATCACACAGTCATTGTTGGAAAGGGTTCAAATACACAAAAATGCTGAAAAACTAAAGAATTTGTGGGACCTAAAGGATTTTTCTGAAGAGCACTTGCTTATATAGGGTGCTTTCACTCTTGTAGATCGATTGATTTGTTCCAAAACAGGGATTGAAATTATTACAATGTTGCATTTTATTCTGTTTCGCGTTCACACGGCAAAGTTTCTTTTTTTTTTTTTCTTTTTTTTGCACATAAAGAAAGCATAATTTTATTTCATTATTTTAACTAAAAAAGTAACAGAAAAGACTTTTGCATTAGGGGTCAACTGATTGTGCCCCGCATCTAACTACTGCGCAACAGATTTTTCTGAAAGAATCTCTTTCAAAATCGTCCCTCCCTCGTTGACGAAAATGCTAGTAGATTTTTGTCAGTTTTTGTCATTCAAGAAGAATTTTAGTTTATCGTTTGGTTTTCGCCGGTGAAAAAAATGTCGCTGACGAAGTTTTTGACGAAAATGACTCGTCAACGAAGTTCTCACCTGCCGATGCGATTCAGCCGAACTAAAGAGGGCAGGTGTGAAAGCGCCCTTAACCCATTTTTCCCAGACATAAAAATATCCAAATCATGTGTCATTAGTAACCCTTTGAAATAACCCATATTTATTTTTTTTATTTTTTTGGGAAAAGTGTGTGAAAAATTGTGTTTTATAAGTCGGGTGGGATAATGTGTATAATGAACTAATAAATTTCTGCAGTCATAAAAATGGTTATATATCTTAGCCCAGCTATTTGAAACTATTTGATCACATTCTAGGGTTACTACTATTTATAAAAAAAAAAAAATCTATACAACATTGATAGGAATACTGAGATAAAAGACAAAAAAAATATAATAACGCATTTCAAATTTGTTACTTTATTGTAGCATATATCATTTAATTGTTATATTAGTGCTACCAGTATTGCAACATCAATATTGTAACTTATTTGTAACCTTTGAACTTTTGATTTAGTGCAATATTTTGTCAATTAAACATTTAGTGTAATATTCACTAAAAACTGCATTGGATTTATATTGTATACCTAAGTTCACTGTTATCCCACCGTCAACATGTTACTCATCCTGTGACAACACTCAACTAAACTGAATATATGTGAATTTAAATATTAATACTAGACACCTTAGAGATAATGTGTACAAAATGTTTTTGCCATATCTTTATGATAACATACTTTACTAGCCTTATGTTTTGGAGCTTTGATGCAACCATCATCGTCTCATGGTGCAAACAGGAAATAAACTGCTCTGGTCATGTGACAATTTACACTAACCAAGTGAAACTGCACAGATTTAATTGAGACCCTTTATTTTTTCCATATTTGCAGGAAGTGCACTAAAACATCAGTCAGTAGCTCATCAGTCAGAGCTTTTAAAATGAAAACTTTTTTATGGTCACAATTGTGACCGGTGGGATTAAATGGGTTAAGTAAACCGGTGTGATTGCATTTTGCATGCAGCCCTTGACTCTCTCATGCTCCATTAGTAACCACCAGCATGCACCCTTTAATAGCAAGTGATAAGATTCTCAGCACTGCTGCAACAATAAAACAAAGACAAACGCACTCCCCCAGAAATCAAGCAGAATGCAGTGCAGCAAACATTGTACTTGTGGAATCCTGGGAGCAAACGCTTTTGCAGAGTCAGAGATTACACTCGCAGGCGACATCTTTTAATCGGAGTCAGCACACGCAGCGATCGACGCCGGGACCTGTTGCATTCCAGCTGCGACTCGAGGCTTGTGTTGTTGCATGCATGCTTCATGCAGCAGGGACACTGTTTTGAGAGGAGGTGGGTGTGGATGAGCAGCAGGTGGCTGGAGAACGGCATGCGAATCCAAATGCATCTCACCTTCATTTCGGCCTCATTCTGTCAGACCTGTTGGCGGTCAGTCCGCTGCTCCTGCGGTTGCCGTCGTAGCCCTCATCACTGCAGAAGAGCGCGTCGAGCCCTGCGCACAGCCAGCGGGACTTCCAGAGGCTCGCCTCGGCTCGACTGCTCCTGAAAAAAACAAAAAAGCAGAAGCTGATGGGGGGAGCGAGAGGCAGCGGCTCAGAAACCCGCGACTGGAATGCTCTCGCTTCCTGAGCGCGCAGCTGCTCTGTCCCTGCAAACCCACTCTCTCTCACTCTCTCTCTCTCTCAGCTTGGCAACCACTTGTTAGTCTCAGCTCAGATTTTTTTGCTCACCTGTTCTTGTTTATCTGGCCGTCTGTGACCGCTCCCTTGAAAATGTGATGTTCCCCGCAGGATGTTCTGCCTCGAGACGTTGCTGTCTGTCAGATGGACTGGTGCAGCGACGGCTTCGGTGTGTCGGTTTCATCAGCATGTAACTCAATTAGACCTTGTGCTTAAAGCATCATTAGATGCAAGGCACAGCAATGCCTCTAACCCAACATGCTATACACTGCAAAAAATGCTTTTCGGGCTTAGAATTTTTGTCTTGTTTCAATCTAAAATATCTAAAAATTCTTAAATCAAAGAAGGATTTTCTAGACAAGTAGGTAATATCAGAAAAAAAAAGATTATTTTGCTTACCCCATTGGCAGATCATTATGTTTGTTTTAAGCAAAAACTCGCTTAATTTTGACGTATTTTTACTGGAAACAAGACAATCTTTTTTGCTTGTCTAGAAAATCCTTCTTGATTTAAGAACTTTTAGATGTTTTGGCTGGAAACCAGATAAAAAATCTAAGTAAGAAAAGCATTTTTGCAGTAAATGGGGTAAGCAAAAAAAAAAAAATCTTATTTCAAACAGAAAACAAGATTATTTTGCTTGTATCAAGCAAAAACACACTTAATATTAATTTTTTTTCTGAAAACAAGACACCAATTTTTACTTATCTAGGAAATCCTTCTTGTTTTAAGAATTTTGAGATATTTTTGCTGACAATATGGACAAATTTGGACAAAAAAATCTAAGTAAGAAAAGCATTTTTACAGTGTACTAATAAGCAAAACTTACTTTAGATGAACTAACATTTGTGCTTTTTCCCCCCTCATTGCTGCACTGCAAAAAATGCTTTTCTTGCTTAGATTTTTTGTCTTGTTTCAATCTAAAATATCTAAAAATTCTTAAATCAAAGAAGGATTTTCTAGACAAGTAAAAATTGTCTTGTTTTCAGAAAAAAAGATTATTTTGCTTTCCCCATTGGCAGATCATTATGTTTGTTTTAAGCAAAAACTCGCTTAATTTTGACGTATTTTTACTGGAAACAAGACAATCTTTTTTGCTTGTCTAGAAAATCCTTCTTGATGTAAGAATTTTTAGATATTTTGGCTGGAAATATGAACAAATTTAGACAAAAAATCAATGTAAGAAAAGCATTTTTTACAATGTACTAATAAGCAAAACTTACTTTAGATGAACTAACATTTGTGCTTTTTTCCCCTCATTGCTACACTGCAAAAAATGCTTTTCTTGCTTATTGGTGTCTTGTTTTCAGAAAAAATAATCAAAATTAAGTGAGTTTTTGCTTAGAACAAGTAAGCAAGATAATTTGTTTTCTGTTTGAAATAAGATTATTTTGCTTACCCCATTGGCAGATTATTTTGCTTGTTTTCAGCAAAAACTCACTTAATTTTGACGTATTTTTCTGAAAGCAAGACAATCTTTCTTTGCTTCTTTCAATCTTTTTTGCTTGTCTAGAAAATCCTTCTTGATGTAAGAATTTTTAGATATTTTGGCTGGAAACAAGACAAAAAATCTAAGTAAAGCATTTTTTGCAGTGCAGCAATGAGGGGGAAAAAAGCACAAATGTTAGTTCATCTAAAGTAAGTTTTGCTTATTATTACACTGCAAAAAATACTTTTCTTACTTAGATTTTTTGTCCTTAAATCAAGAAGGTTTTTTTTAGACAAGTAAAAATTATTGTTTTTTTTTTCTGAAAACAAGTCAAACTTAAGGGTTTTTGCCTGAAACAAGCAAAATAATCTTGTTTTCTGTTTGAAATAAGATTTTTCTGCTTACTCCATTGGCAGATTATTTTGCTTGTTCTAAGCAAAAACTCACTTAATTTTGACATATTTTTACTGAAAACAAGACAATCTTTTTTGCTTGTATAGAAAATCCATTTTGATGTAAGAATTTTTAGATATTTTGGCTGGAAACAAGACAAAATATATAAGTAAGAAAAGCACATTTTTTGAGGGGGAAAAAAGCACAAATGTTAGTTAATCTAAAGTAAGTTTTGCTTATTATTACACTGCAAAAAATACTTTTCTTACCTAGATTTTTGTCCAAATTTGTCCATATTTTCAACCAAAATATCTAAAAATTCTTACATCAAGAAGGTTTTTTTAGACTAGATTTTTTTTCTCTGAAAACAAGTCAAACTTAAGGGTTTTTGCCTGAAACTAGCAAAATAATCTCCCAATGGGGTAAGCTAAATAATCTTGTTTTCTGTTTTTTTCTTACACCATTGGCAGATTATTTTGCTTGTTCTAAGCAGAAACTCACTTAATTTTGACTTCTTTTTTTATTATTATTTACTTGTCTAGAAAATCTCTGCTTACTCACAGAAAACAAACAACATAAATCTACAGGCGAAATGCAGTGACTTTAGATTAAATTGTAGGGCTGTCCACAGCAAAGGATTTTCTGGTCAACTAGTAAGCATTAGTCGACTAATTGCACATTTATTAATAAACCATTTAAATCATTATAATGAGCCTTTAATTGCCTATAGCCTAATAAGCGCAGAAGCACACACATAAAGCTTGCCACAGCACACCACAGATGTAATGATTATAAATATGTCAGGGGAAAACAGTAAGTACAATGCATTAACATTTTAATAATTTATTGATGAACTAGTGCTTTCTGCTGAGATGAAGTCAGCGACAATGACTCGTCATCTCCACAGTTGTGATGTGCCTGAATGCGTGTTTCATACGGACATTTCACTCTCTCTCTCTCTATATATATATACTGTATATCAAATATATATACATCAAACTCACTAAAATCCCAGCCTCAGACCAATCAAAACTACTTAGGTAGAAACCTATACATCGGAGCCTGATAAAAATGTCTCTTTTTTTTGAAGAAAGACGTCAGATGCATTTAGAGGCTTTTGCATCTGAACTCTTCATATATATGTATATATATATATATATATATATACACACACACACACTACTAGTGAAAGGTTTGAACACACCCTCTCATTTAATGTTTTTAAAGAAGTCTCTTCTGCTCATCAAGCCTGCATTTATTTGTTCAAAAATACAGAAAAAAACCTGTAATATTGCAAAATGTTATTACAATATAAAACAATGGGTTTTATTTGAATATACTTTACAATATAATTTATTCCTGTGATGCAAAGCTGAATTTTCAGCATCATTACTCCAGTCTTAAGTGTCACATGATCCTTCAGAAATCATTCTAATATACTGATTTATTACTAGAATTATCAATGCTGGAAACAGTATTTTTTTTTTTGCAACCTGTGACTGTTTTTTCAGGATTCTTTGATGAATAACAAGTTAAAAAGAACAGCATTTATTCACAATATAAATCTTTTCTAACAATGTAAATCTATGCTATCACTTTTTATTAATTGAACACATCAAAGAAAGAATAAAAATGAACTGACCCCAAGCTTTTGAACAGTAGTGTATATTGTTAGAAAAACTTTTTTTAACCTTTTATTGATCAAAAAATCCTGAAAAAAGTATCACAGGTTCCAAAAAAATATTGTTTCCAGCTCTGATAATAAATCAGTATATTAGAATGATTTTTGAAGGATCATGTGACACTGAAGACTGGAGTAATGATGCTGAAAATTCAACTTTAATTACAGATATAAATGACATTTTAATGTATATTAATATAGAAAAACATTGATTTACATCGTAATAATATTTCACAATATTATATTTTTTTCTGTCATGTAATTTGTAATCAATAACAGATTGGGTGGAGTCTGAGAGTTTATAGGTGGTTTCTAGGCATTTTCTTCCTGTCTCTATGATTTTTAAATGTGCATCTGTGGGGTTTTTCCATCCGTTTTTTTTTTTATTATTATTTTTTTTTAATTTGGTACACTTTATGGTCATCATAAAAGCTAAACTTAGTTTATTGCACATTATTACCATAATTACCCACTGTCGTTTAAAATAACGATCTGTTTCTGTTTCAAAGTTGATATTCAACTTACTCATAAACTGTGTAATTCAGTCAGATAGGAATGAAATGTTCCCAAATGTGGACCATACCCTGGACCATAAAAAACAGTCTTAAATAGCACAGGTACATTTTGTAGCAATACCTAAAAATACATCATATTGCTTTAAAATTATTGATTTTTCTTTTATGCCAAAAATCATTAGGATATTAAATTACATTTTTTTTTTTCCATGAAGATATTTAGTAAATGTTCTACTGCAAATATATCAAAACTTAATTTGTGATTAGTAATATGCATTCCTAAGCACTTCATTTTACAGCTTTAAAGTTGATTTTCTCAATATTTAGATTTTTTTGCACTGTGGAAAACTAATGTGAATGAACACAGTAAGACAAGATCTAGTTTGGAAATAATTTTGTTACAATAATAAGAGATAATGAGGAAAACAAATGCATTTTTTCAAACTTTTACAGACATTGGTGACTTTAGTCCACAAAACCAGTCATAAGGGTCAATATATATATATATATATATATACACTAACGTTCAAAAGTTTGGGGTCAGTAAGACTTGCAATTTTTTTTTAATGAAGTCAAGGCTGCATTTATTTTATCAAAAATACAGAAAATAAACTGTAATATTACAAAATGTTATTACAATAGAAAATAATGTTTTTTATTTTCATATACTTTAAAATATAATTTATTCCTGTGATGCAATGCTGATTTTTCATCAGCTGTTACTCAGTTTCCCAGGCTTAAGTGTCACATGATCTCTCAGAAATCATTCTGATATTTCTTTGAACCTGTATTTTTTTCTTTCAAGAACAACATTTATTCAAACTATAAATCTTTTCTAGCAATGCAAATCTATTATGTCACTTTTTATCAATTAACAATTTATTCATTTCTTTCAAAAAAAAAAAAAAAACTGACCCCAAACTTTTGAATGGTAGTGTATATATATATATAGTCTTGTGAAAAAGTTAGGACACCCTATTGAATTTAATGGTTTTCTGTTTCAGGACATAATTGAAAAAAAAAATCTGATCCTTGGCAGGTCTTACAATTTGTAAAATAAAATCTTTCACGAACAGCAACACATGACATATTGCACCATGTCCTTATTTATTTAACAAAATAAAGCCAAATTGAAAAGCCATATGTGACAAAGTTAGGGCACCCTTATTCTTAACATAGGAATTAAAAGTTTAAGTAACGGTCAATCCGTTACTTAATACTGCCCAATCTGGCAACACTGTGCAGTATAGGGGACAAGTATGGCATGTTTGGAAAGCCTTGTCTATCTAAACAAGCATGGCAGCATGGTTTAGGTTTGCAAAGTTGCATCTGAACAAACCATAATACTTCCAGAGCAATGTCCTTTGAACAGACCAAGGTGGAGATGTTTGGCCATAATGCACAGCGCCAAGTTTGGTGAAAACCTAAACATCAAGTCTCATATGCTGGTGGAGGGCTGATGAATTTTGGCTTGTTGCATAGTCACAAGAGGCACTTCACAGTCTTTGAGTCAACTATAACTCCTCTGTATAACACAGCATTAGAGTCAAATGTGAGGAGCTAAAGTTGGGCGAAAATTGGGTCATGCAACAGGACAATGATCCCAAACACACCAGCAAATCTACAACAGAACAGCTGAAAATAAATGAATCAAGGTGTTGCAATCGCCTAGTCAAAGTCCAGAGCTCATCCTGACTCAAATGCTGTCCATAAACAAATGCCCACAAACCTCAATAAACTGGAGCAACATTGTAAAGAACAGTGAGACAGAGTTTCTCCAGAATGATATGAGAGACTGATAGTCATACAGAAATGGATTACTTCAATTATTGCTCCTAAAAGTTGATCTGCAGGAAATTGAATCAAAGGGTGTCCTAACTTTGTCACACATGGCTTTTTCAAAAATTTGACTTTATTTTTGTTAAATAAATAATGACACAGCGTGATACGTCATGTGATGTTGTTCATCTGAGGCTTTATCTTCCCAAATTTTGAGACCTGCCATATGTATGTATATATATATATATATATATATATATATATATAATTATTATTATTTCATTTTTATTTTTTTCTCCAAACTTGTGTTATGTTTATGTGTTTTTACATACATATATACACACATTAGTTTCATTTATATAACTGTATATATATATATATATATATATATATTTGTTTTTGTTTTCTCCAAACTTGTGTTTTGTTTTTGTTTTTTTACATATATATACACATTAGTTTCATTTATATAACGGTATATATATATATATATATATATATGTTTTTTTTTTCTCCAAACTTGTTTTGTTTTTGCTTTTTTTTTACATATATATACACATTAGTTTCATGTATATAAACGTGTATATATATATATATATATATGGTTATTTTTCTCCAAACTTGTGTTTGTTTTTGTTTTTTTACATACATTTATATACACATTAGTTTCATTTATATAACAGTATATATATATATATATATATATATATATATATGTGTTTTTTTTTTCTCCAAACTTGTTTTGTTTTTGCTTTTTTTTTTACATACATATATATACACATTAGTTTCATGTATATAAACGTATATATATATATATATATTTTTTTTTTTTTTTCTCCAAACGTTTTTGTTTTTTTACATACATATATATATATATACACATTAGTTTCATGTTTTCTCAGTTTTTTTTTACTAAATGTTGGCAAAACCAATAGTGAAAATTGATTTAAAAAAAATAAAAAATCTAAATATTGAGAAAATCGCCTTTAAAGTTGTCCAAATTAAGTACTTAACAATGCATATTACTAATCAAAAATTACGTTTTGATATATTTATGGTAGGAAATTGACCAAATATGTTAATGGAACATGATATTTACTAAATATCCTAACGATTTTTAGCATAAAAGAAAAATCGATAACTTTGACTCATGCAGTGTATTGTTGTCTATTGCTACAAATATACTCGTGCTACTTACTTATTTTATTTTTTCATTAAATGCCAATATTTTAGCAGAAACTTATTATTACAGACCACAAAAACACAAAAATTACACGATTAAATATATTTGATATTGTTTTGGAGTTGCTGGAGATACAATATTATCCATTTAAGTATAATAATATTTCAGTAAACTGAATATTGCTCGTTATCAAAAACAATCCAGTAACGCCACTGTTCAAATCTCGCGATATCTGAGTTGAGCGGGGACGCGCGCCTGAGAGGAGCAGCAGTGATGGCGGACGCGGAGCTGACGCTGGACCTGACTGACATCAAACATGAAGAATCAGGCGATTCTCCCGCTGACGAAGGAGAAGCGGAGCCCCAGCAGACAGAGGACAACACAAATGGCGTTAAAACGTAACTGAGAGCTCTTTAAAACTTAAATCTTGCGTATGTCGCGTCCATTACGCGCGTATTGTTAGCGAGGCCTGTGCTCGAGCAAAGCGCATTCACAAACGCGTTTGTTTTGTCCTTCATGTCAGTTTGTGTTTATAACGCATGTGTCCGAAGACATATCCTCTAATTGTCGATTCCCCTCAGTGCGTATTTTTCTGTCGTACGTTTGTTTTGAGGCGTTTCGTTCGTTAGTGGCGCGCGCCAATCAGAGCGGTAACCCATAGCAACCGCCCCATCATCTGCCATTGATCAACAAAGCCCGCCCACTCTAGCAACGGCCGGAAGAGTTTTTCCCGTTAAGTTTTCGTTAAAGATTGATAAACCAATGAACCAGACCGGACAGATGAGTCACATCATTACAAACTTTGAACTGAAGCGAAAAGAATTTGGAAATGAGACGAAACCAAAGTCCCTTTAGTCTTTGGACGAAACATACATTCGCAGTGAGTGGGCGGAGCTAGAGTTTGTTTGGAGTTCATTGATTGGTTGAGATTTCTTTGCTGAATTATGGGTAACGTAGTTGCACAGTTTATGCTTCGTGTTTCACTAAAAACGATATATATAATATTAGTGTGTTATGTATTTGATATTATATAAAAATAATATATTTTAAAATAATAGTATAATTATATTATAATTGTGGTCCAGAGCTTAAATATTTTATTAAAAAAAATGTTTTTATTAAGAAACATTTTTGAAACACTCTTTTTATTATTATTATTATTATTATTATTAGGACAATATTTGGCTGAGATGCAACTATTTGAAAATCTGGAATCTGAGGGTGCAAAAAAATCTAAATGCTAAGAAAATTGTCCTTTTATGCTGTCCAAATGATGTTCTTAGCAATGCATATTACTAATCAAAAATGAAGTTTTGATATATTTACAGTAGGAAATGTACAAAATATTTTCATGGAACATGATCTTAATATCCTAATGATTTTTGGCATAAAGGAAAAATGGAAAATTTTGACCCATACAATGTATTTTTTGACTGTTGCTACAAATATACTACACAAATAATGCTACTTAAGACTGGTTTTGTGGTCCAGGGTCAGAATTAGCATTTTTTTTAAAGAAAACTAATAAAAATGTAATTTTTGTGTTTTACGAAAAAAAAAAAATGTTTTAGTTATTTAATTTTTTAAAAAAACTTTTTATTAAAAAATGTTTATACTTGTTTAAAAAAATAAAAATAAATAAATCAGTATATTAGAATGATTTTTGAAGGATCATGTGACACTGAAGACTGGAGAAATGATTCTGCAAATTCAGATTTAATTACAGATATAAATTAATTTGCAAAGTATATTAATAAAGAAAAACATTGATTTACATCTTAATAATATTTCACAATATTATTATTTTTTTCTGTATTTTTGATCAAGTGAAAACAGCCTTGGTAAGCATAAGAAACTTTAAAAAAGACATTAAATGAGAGGGTGTGTCCAAACTTTTGACTGCTAGTGGATTTGTATATATATTCTCTCATGATTTACTCTTCATGTCTTTCCATAAAATATTTCACCCTTTTTTCTTTTTTTTCACACACACACACACACACACACACACACACACACACACACACACACACACACACATATACATATATATATATATATATACACACACACACATCAGTTTCATGTTTTGTCAGTTTTTTTAATTACTAAATGCTGCAAAACCAATAGTGAAAATTGATAAAATTTTATTATTATTACAGATCGAATACTTTTGGGAAAATGGAGAAAATTTTTTTTTTAAAGCAGTAGTTTTTTGTGTGTTTCAGAAGAGACGTTTATTGCGTATGTTGACCATGTCTCCTCTCTTTGTGTATTTACAGCGACGTCGAGGAGAAGCCGGAGCCCAAAGAGAAGAGCCGAAAGTCGCACCGCTACCATCCCTACAAAGAGCGCCACGGGGGCGGCGGCGGCTCGGCGGACAAGAAGGCCGCCCACAGGAACCGGGTGTTCATTAGCAATATCCCTTATGATATGAAGTGGCAGGCAATTAAAGATCTAATGCGAGAGAAAGGTAACCCACGCAGAGACGGCGCTGCGTCCCGTCCGTCCTCTCCCTCTCTCAGCTTTAGCTCGTTAAATCTGTGTCGATGTAGAGAAGCGTGCAGCACGAATTTGGGCCAGGGGAGTTGACTGTGTGTTCTGGTGTGAATATGCCTGTGTTCTGGTGGTATTTGCAGTAGTCATTCACTGTAGAGATGATGATACTGATGATGTTGAAGGATTGTACAGGTGGGTGGCCTTGTGATTTTTAACCTGTGTACAGTACCTGCCTAGAGGAATGAATGTAGCGCTAGAGCGGCCAGGTGCCGTTCGAGGAGCGGCCGCAGGGCTCAGGTGTATGTTTGTGTGTTTTACTGGGCTTTTCTTAGGGCTGGACAATAATTCAGTATGAATATATATCACAATATATTTTTTTTCAATAACGGTGATATGATTTTTAAACATTTCCGATATTTCGATATGCATTACCAGCGTTTCCCATTCACTGATTTATTTGTGGCAATTCGAAATCAAAATGCGGCGGTGTTTTATATGACTGTCTTCAGAAAATCAGCGATTATATTTTATCTGATAAAGTCGTATCATTCTAATGCTTATTTGCTGTTCAAGAAACATTTTCATTATTATTATTATTATTATTATTAATATTTAAAACAGTTAAGTACATTAGAAAATACTGAGTGTTTAATTTATTATAAAAAAATAAATAAAAAGATCTAAAAAATAAAAAGATAAAAATCAGAATAATAAGGTCCAAAAATCAGCATTGATCTGAAATAAAAAAAGCTTTTGTAACATGATACACTATACCATTCAAAAGCTTAGTATGTATGTGTGTATATATATTGTTTTAATATATACATTGATTTTGGATGCAATTAATCGTTTGACAGCGCTGTCAAACGATTAATTGCATCCAAAATACATGTATATATTAAAACAAAATAATTATGTATAAACATTTATAATTATAAATAAATATAAATATTTTGGATATAAATCTAAAATATTTTTCCTTTTATTTATGTGTGTGTATTTTTTTTTTTTTTTAAGTAAAGAAAAGGTTTTTAATTAATTTTATTTAGCAAGAATGCTTTAAATTGATCAAAAGTAATGATAAAACATTTATGATGTTACAAAAGATTTCTATTTCAGATAAATGCTGTTCTTCTGAACTTTATGTTCATCAAAGAAACCTGAAAAAAATCTACTCAGCTGTTTTCAACATCATCATCATAATAATAATAATAATAATAATAATGTTGTTTGTTGAGCAGCAGATCAGTATATTAGAATGATTTCTGAAGGATCATGTGACTCTGAAGACTGGAGTAATGATGATTTGAAATCACAGGATTAAATTAGATTTTAAAATGCATATTTAGAAAGAAAGCAGTTATTTTAAATAGTACAAATATTTTACAATATTACAGCCTTTGCTGTATTTTGGATCAAATAAATGCATGCTTGGTGAGCAGAAGAGAATTCTTTAAAATAAATATCTAATATTAATAAGGTGAGTCTGGGAGTCTTATGCTTATTTGACAGTTTCTTATATGAAGCCAGATTGCAAAAGTTCAAAGAGGGAATGCCTTGGATGGAACATTTGCAGTATTTTCTAATGTTTTAAAAGAAGTCTCTTCTGCTCAGCAAGTCTGCATTTAATTGTACATAAAAAAAAACACATGCCTGATTCAAGAAGGGTCATAAAAAGTAGTTAAATTGCGCTTTGTTGGTAACATCGGCCAGGGGTTCCCAAACTTTTCAGCCCGCGACCCCCAAAATGTCAGTGCCAGTATCTCGGGCCCACACTTTCCTAAAGTATACGAACGTTTTGCAAAACGGCGCACAAGCATAATGACAACACAAAGGAACACAACAATCTAACAACCATATTTTATAGTTATTTATAGGGATGTCCAGATCCGATCACATGGTTTCAGACTCGATCGGAATCGGACGTTACCTCCCGATCAGGACTCGGATATATATGCATTTATATTCTCATTTTTTTAAACATCTATAGTTGTGCGGTGGCACAGAGTCAAAGGTGGGACGCGGCAGTCACGAGTGTCTAGTTCATTTTCAATGCACTTCCACGAGCACAGCACTTCGTGGCAGGCGCCGCAATAAAAGTATTTTATCTTTTTGCGGCAGTGAACTGATTGTTAACAACCAATCATGAAACTTATACTTATAATGGACAGTTAACGTGGAGAAGAGTGTTTTAAGTGTGATGGATTTCCCAGAATTGTACAGAGACATAAATAATTTCGACTTTCCGCGTATCTCCCATTGAAAATGAACTAGACACTTGCGACTGCCGCTTCCCGTGTGAAAGGGCCTTAAGAGTAAGAGTGCAGGTGACTTAAATAAAAAAAATAAGGAACATCCTGGATCGGTTTCTTCGCTCTTCTTTATTCTTTTTTTTATGTATTATAGAAGTATCGGATCGGGATGCGGTATCGGTAGATACTCAAAATCAAATGACTCGGACTCGAGGGCAAAAAAACCTGATCGCGACATCCCTAGTTATTTACTCATTATTTACATTTGAACGTTAATCTTACCTAATGAGTTGGGTGGGCAACATGCTGGGTTTTTATTTTTAATTCAACTTATATTTTTATTTATGGGTAAAATATGCTATTTCTAATGCTTTAAAAAAATTGGATTTCTGGAAATCATCTTGCGACCCCCTGGGGGTCCCAACCCCTACTTTGGGAACCCCTGACATCGGCTATGTCTATTGGAATGCTAAGTAAATATTTTTAAATGGTTGTTTTGTAAGTGATTTTTTTCTTTCTTTGAAAAGCAAGGCAAAAACCGTCAAAACGCATTTCGGCTACTTATGCAGTGGTGGGAAAAAAATTGGCAAAATATTGTTTTGGGCTTTGGCCAAAAATGTTCATTTCGGTGCATCCCTAGATTTTGTTTTTTAGATTTTTCATATCGATATCGGAATGATTATGCTATCGACCGAAATGAAGAAATATATGGTGATATAAATTTAGTCCATATTGCCCAGCCCTAGCTTTTCTACCTGTAGCGTTGCAGCCGGGGCGACCCTGTGCCGAGACCCACTGGTGATTTAAATGCCTTGTTCTCTGTGGTATTTTCCCTTTGTATGTCTCATGTAGTTGGTGAGGTTACATACGTGGAACTCTTTAAGGATGGAGAAGGAAAGTCAAGGGTAAGTGCTGGTGACTCTGCGCGAGGTTTTCGAAAGGCCTCCGCAGCCTCACTCTCATGTGCTCGGGGCCGGTAGAGCCGATATACTGTCGTACCTTTGACCTCGGGACGGTGTGTTGATGTGTAGCGTTACCGTAAAGCCCATTAAGGATGTCCTTTAAATCGGTGGTGACCCGTTTGGCTGGGGTCCATCTGTCTCTCTCACATCTGATGATTGCTTAGGTGTTTTTGATTTGGACTTAACTGACCTTACGAGAGTCATCTGTGTCAGGTGTCTTTCCTTAAACCCCTTCATCCATCTGTCCGTCTGATCCCTCCTGTCCCCTCTCCTTCCTCTCTCTCTTTCTCTGTCCCGTAACCAGATCCAGTTTCATTTGCCCCGAGTTCATTTGCTTTCATTCGTCCATCTCACCGTAGCCACGTCCAAATGAAATGCTCCAAACCGCTCGTTAAAGTAGAGTCGTGAGCATGTGCTGTAATTGATCTTTCTGAAGCACTAATGATCAGTCAATCAGATGTTTGTCTTTGTGCTGAAGCGCTTTGAACTCGTGCGGTTCTGATCATGTTCTTTCTTGTCATTGTTCTCTCGCCTCCTCTTCCTCCTCCTCCTCCTCGTCGTTCTTCTGGGATGTGCTCCTGCAGGGCTGCGGGTAAGTCAGATTGACCAAAATTTGGCAGACACTAGCATCAAAGATTCAGATTTATATTTTTCCAAACATTTAAAAAGCAGATCAACTGCAAATGTAAAAATTAAAAATTAAAATTAAAATACTTAATTTTGTATATTTAGATTTTTCCAAGACTTGAAATATGAAGTGTTATTGTTTTATTAAAATACTTAATCTAAATAATATAAAAAAATAAGTATTTTAATTTTTACATTTTTTATTTTTAATTTAATAAAACAATAACACTTCATATTTCAAGTCTTGGAAAAATCTAAATAATATAAAAAAATATTTTTCCAAGACTTGAAATACGAAGTGTTATTGTTTTTGTTTTTAATTAAAAATTAAAATGAAAATACTTAATACTTTTTTATATTAGATTTTTCCAAGACTTGAAATATGAAGTGTTAGTTTTATTCAAATTAAAAATTTAAATATTTAATAATTTTTTATATTATTTAGATTTTTCCAAGACTTGAAATATGAAGTGTTATTGTTTTATTACATTAAAAATTAAAAATGTTAAAATTAAAATACTTAATCATTTTTATATATTATTTAGATTTTTCCAAGACTAGAAATATGAAGTGATATTGTTTTATTAAACAGTGACTTTTTTTCAGTGCTTGGAAATATCTAAATCATGGTAATAAAAATGCCATTTTAATAATATTAAATGTTTCTTGGGCAGCAAATCGGAATATTAGAACGATTATCATGTAGTTGGAGTAATGATGCTTTGAAATCAAGGAATAAATTACATTTTATAATATATTCAAATAGAAAACAGGTATTTTAAATCATAAAAATATTTTAAAAATGTACTGTTTTTGCTGTTCTTTAGATCAAATAAATGCAGGCTTGGTTAAAAAAAACCATTCCAAATCTTACTGTCTAAAATGTTTTTATTTCCCAAGCACTAAAACGGTTTTAAATGTTTATTTAAATAAATATTTTAAAACGTAAGTATCAACAAATTAAAGCAATGCAATGTTGCCTTTAAGTATTAAAATATAAGTAATAATTATTCATATTTTTCATGCATTTAAAAAGGTAATCAACTGTGAAAAATATATATTTAAATACTTTTATAAGCTGTAATGATTATTAGTATTTATATTTTTCCAACCTTTGAAAACTATTTTAAATGTTTATTTAAATATGAATATATTAAATATAATTAATGTTGCCTTCAAGTATTTCTTCAGGTGTCTTGACAGCAGTGTCAAGTATTTAAGTGATAATAATAGTTATTATTAAACAATTTAAAACTGCAATAATCTGTGAAATAGGCACTTAAGTGTTTTATAAGCAGTAAGAAATTATTTACATTCTTACAAGCACCAAGAATAGTCATCAGCTATATTAAAGGTTAATTCAAATCAAATAAATATGAATAAACGTAAATAATGGGATGCTTCCTTCAAGCATTTCTTCAGGTATTTGACATCAGTAACAAGTATTAAAGTAAAAAATGTTGTTAATTTTTTCAAGCATTGAAAAAAGTAGATTTAATGACCGCTGTTCTTCTCTTTCAGTGTGGTTGAGTTCAAAGATGAAGAGTTTGTGAAGAAAGCCATTGAGGTCATGAGCAAACATGATCTGAACGGACGGCCGCTGAACATCAAGGAGGTAAACGCTAATAGCATCATTCTAACTGTGCTTCCTAATGTGTGCTAGTCTGGACGGTTCCTGATGTGTGTCTTTTTCAGGATCCGGACGGTGAGCATGCGCGGCGCGTCCTGCAGAGATCGGGCCGGATGTACGGAAGCGGCCGAGGGCAGGACGCCGGTTCAGCCGGGATGAACGTCCCTCCTTCCATCGCCAACAACCCCAACATCCCTCCAGAGATCATCAGCGCGCTGCAGGCCGGACGGCTGGGAACCACTGTGTTTGTCGCCAATGTGAGTCCGTGGTTCATTATTGACTTAAAATAAGCTCTTCTACAAATTAAGGTTTTAAATCAGAGCAGAAAGTCTTAAATTCATAATAAAATGGCATTGAAAGTTGCATGAACTGCAAAAAAAAATTCTGTCTTAGTATTTTTGTCTTGTTTTCCAGTAGAAATATCTAAAAATCTTTAAATCAAGTAAGTGATCAAGTAAGTCTTGTTTTATAGTAGAATTATCAAAAAATTCTTAAATCAAGATGAATTTACTTTACAAATAGTCTTGTTTTCTAAAAAAAAGTTATCAATTTTGTTAGTTTTTGCTTAAAACAAGCAAAAATATCTGCCAGTGGGGTAAGAAAATTTTTTTGTTTAGCCTTTGAATTAATTTTTGCTAGTTTGAAGCAAAAACGAACAATTTTTTTTTTGTGTTTTTTAGAAAACAATAAATTATATACAATAAAATGATTTTTACTTGTCAAGTAAATGCATCTTGATTTAAAAATGTTTAGATATTTATACTAGAAAACAAGACAAAAATACAAAGCAAGAAAATCTTTTTTTGCAGTGCATTTTCTAAAAATCTAACTTTTTGTATTAAAAACAAACAAGCAAGCCCTGCCCAGATTTAAAAAGTAACACAAAAGTAACACTGAAGTATTGTAACTTTTTGGGAAGTAACGCACGCAATATTGTAGCGCATTACTTTCCATAAAAAGTAACCAGGTAATGTAATTAGTTACTTTTTTAGGGAGTAACGCAATATTGTAATGCATGCTTTTAAAAGCAGCTTTGCCCAACACTGTCAAGAGTAATCAAAACTTGTTTTCCCTTTGAATTAAGTAGATTTTTCTGAGCCCATTTTTTTTTTAAATTGTAAACTCACTTTATTTCATCAGTTTCTCAGAAAACAAGGCTTCTTATTTAATGTCTGTTTGTTTCTTCAATAAATGAATTTTGATTTAAGAATCTTTAGACATTTGCACTGAAAAACATCTGTGTTTTGGTCTGTGTTGGCTGCAGCTGGACTTTAAGGTGGGTTGGAAGAAGCTGAAGGAGGTGTTCAATATGGCGGGGACGGTGAGGAGGGCAGACGTCAAAGAAGACAAAGACGGGAAGAGTCGAGGGATGGGGACGGTCACCTTCGAGCAGCCGCTGGAGGCCGTACAGGCCATCTGTATCCTCTCAACCTGAACCTCCACATCCACAAATGAAAGCATGATGAAAGTCAGAATGAATTGTTTTATTTATGTGTTTGTTTGAGGTGAATTTATCTGTTCATGCTTTTACTGAGAATCAAACCCACACACCAGGTCAAAGTTTAATACAGAAAGTAGTCATTAAAAAAAAGTTAGCACTGCAGTAAACATTTTAATGAATGTACTTCACCACACATTCCCTATTTGATTTAATCACATTAAGGCATTTGTTTTTGAGACAAAACTTTTCTGAAATTACATTATACGTTATACATTTCCAAAACACTAATTGTTTGATTTTGTTGTCATATTAGAGTTAAAAGTTTCGGAGGGGATTTTGGATTTCTCTTTTCATCCATCACTCCAAGCAGACAGAAAATATACATTTTCATTTTTTTAAGAAGTAAAATGTGATATACACCGCAAATGTTAGTTTTTAAAGACATTTCTTATGCTCATCAAGGCTGCATTTATTTGATCAAACATACAGAAAAAAAGTGTAATATTGTGAAATATTATTTCAATTTAAAATAACTGTTTTCTATGTGAATATATTTTAAAATATAATTTATTCCTTTGATACAAAGCTGAATTTTCAGCATCATTACTCCAGTCTTCAGTCCCCAGGATTCTTTAACAAATAAACAGAACAGCGTTTATTTAAAATAGAAATCTTTTGTAACAATATAAACTACCACCTAAAATTTTGGGTCTGTACATTTTTATTCTTTCTTTTTTTGAAAGAAATGAATAATTTTATTCACTAAGCATGTGTTAAATTAATAAAAAGTGATAGCAAAGACTTATATTGTTAGAAAATATTTACATTTGGAATAAATGCTGTTCTTTTTAACTGTTTATTCATCAAAGAATCCTGAAAAAAGTATATTTGGTAGCACAACTGTTTCCAACATTTATAATAACAGTAATTAATCAGCATATTAGAATATTAAACCGAAGTAATGGCTGATTAAAATTCAGCTTTGAATCACAAGAATAAATTACATTTTTAAATATATTAATATGGAACACCATTATTTAAACTCTAATAATATTTCAGAATATACAATGTTTTTTCTGTATTTCTAAAGTAAATGCCACCTTGATATGCATTTAAAAAAACATTAAAAATCTGACTGATCCCAAACTTTTGAGCAGCAATGTAATGAAATATAAACAAACCTTCAGAATGTAGAGAGGAGTAAAACCTGCAAAGTTTAGTGTGTGTAAGAGAAAAAGAGATGGATTGAGATTTTTGGGGGTGTTTTCTCTCTACTAGTCTGAAAGAAGACATGATAAAGAAGCAAAATAAACCATGAATTGAGCAGTGCATGAAACAAACACTGAGTTTGCTTGTAGTGTCTCTTTACATTTTTTAGGCTTATTAGAGCATCACATCATTATCTTAGCCAAGTTAATCTGATTCTGTTGAAAGTTTTTGGTTCTTCTGGGTCACTTATTAGTATGTACAGCAGTTCTGAGGATCAAATGTTATCTTCCTTTACTCTCACTCACAGCCATGTTCAACGGTCAGATGTTGTTTGACAGACAGATGCATGTGAAAATGGTGAGCCACTAGTGTTTATTCTCATGCAATTTGTATGTTTAAGAGGCTCAGCATTCATTCATCTGTTGGCTTTACTGTAGGATGATAAATCACTTCCTCCAGATGACTTCAGGCCCGCAGAGAAATCGCCACAGTTGCCCAGTAAGAGCTTTGTTGTGTGCTTGTTAGGGATATGTCTGTGTATGCGTGTAATTAAGTTGGCTAGAAAATTAAGTTGGCTGCTTCTTCTTTACAAATTTTAAAATATATATCCTGCTAATCATGCTAGAATCATACTAGTAACTAATTATGATAGCAACATGCTAATAACTTACAAAACATGCTAGAATCGTGCTAATGCCTTATTAATAATGCTAGCAAGATGTTAAACATGCTAGAAACATGTTAGTAACATGCTAATCGTGCTAGAAACATGTTAGCAACATGCTAGTAACCTGTTAATCATGGTAACATGATAGTAACGCCCTAGCAACAACCCTGAGTACCTAGAAACCACATATCAACGATCTAGAGTACCTTAGCAACTGCATAGCAACCACCCAGAGTACCTTAGCAACCGCATAGCAACACCTACCAAGTACCCTAACAACTGCATAGCAACCACCCCGAGTACCTTAGCAACCACATAGCAACACCCTAGCAACCACCCAAAGTACCTTTAGAAACCACATGACACCCTAGAAACCACCCCAAGTACCCTAGCAACCGGATAGCAACACCCTAACAGCCACCCCTGGGTACCCTAGCAACCGCGTAGCAACACCTCCCACATACCCTAGCAACCACCCGAAGTACGTTAGCAACCACATAGCAACATCCTAGCAACTGCCCAGGGTACCCTAGCAACCACCCAAAGTACCTTAGAAACCACATAACACCCTAGAAACCACCCCAAGTACCCTAGCTACCGGATAGCAACACCCTAACAGCCACCCCTGGGTACCCTAGCAACCGCATAGCAACACCTCCCATGTACCCTAGCAACCACATAGCAACACTCTAGCAACCACCCGGAGTACGTTAGGAACCGCATAGCAACATCCTAGCAACTGCCCAGGGCACCCTAGCAACCACCCAAAATACCTTAGAAACCACATAACACCCTAGAAACCACCCCAAGTACCCTAGCAACCGGATAGCAACACCCTAACAGCCACCCCTGGGTATCCTAGCAACCGCATAGCAACACCTTCCACATACCCTAGCAACCACATAGCAACACCTCCCATGTACCCTAGCAACCACATAGCAACACTGTAGCAACCACCCAGAGTACCTTAGCAACCGCATAGCAACATCCTAGCAACCGCTCCAGGTACCTTAGCAACTGCCCTGGCTACCCTAGCAACCACGTAGCAACAACTGATCTATCTGTTTTTCTAATAGACCTTTAACCTTTCAAACTATTTTAAACGAAAAAATATTTCAATCTGAAAACCATCAAACATTCCAAACTTTTTAAAAACTTTCTGGCTAGGCTTTTTCAAGCCAACTTAAAGTTTGGCTATGAATTTTACTGTCTAGTTCTATATGTTAATCTGTTTTGTGGCGTGCGTTGCAGGAGGTCTGGGTGGAGTCGGGATGGGTTTGGGTCCCGGCGGTCAGCCAATAAATGCCAACCGTCTCAGCGGAGGAGGCGTCGGCTCCATGGGGCCTGGAGGTGTGTTTGTTTGCTTACATTTTCATTAGGGGTGTAACGATTCACTCGTTTTCTTGATGCATCAATTGCAAAACCTGACAGTGCATATGCATGGATCTTGAAACATGAATTTTTGAATCGTGAATCATTGATTTCAGCTATTAATTTATTTAAAACACCAAGAATCGAATGAATTTCTATAATGACTCAGTGCTTTTAAATATATAAATTACTACAAGCAGTTAAAAGACACGTGTATGGATTGAGCAAAAACAGTGTCTAAGTGTCTAAAATCAAATGTGACCCTGGATGACAAAACCAGTCTTAAGCTGCATGGATATATTTGTAGCAATAGCCAAAAATACATTGTATGGGTCAAAATTATTGGTTTTACCTTTATGCCAAAAATCATTAGGATATTAAGTAAAGATCATGTTCCATGAAGATATTTTGTAAATTTTCTACCGTAAATATATCAGAACTTAATTTCTGATTAGTAATATGAATTGCTAAGAACTTCATTTGGACAGCTTCAAAGGAGATTTTCTCAATATTTAGATTTTTTTGCACCCTCAGATTACAGATTTTCAAATAGTTGTATCTCAGCCAAATATTGTCCTATCATAACAAACCATACATCAATGGAAAACTTATTTATTCAGCTTTCAGATGATTTATACGTCTCATTTTCAAAAAACAGACACTTAAGACCGGTTATAATTTCATTATAAACATAAATGATGTTTTTACCTTAATGTCGTTAAAACGAAAGTATGAAAGAAATGGTTTAAATAACCACAGTATTAACAACAACCTTAAAATGAAAGCACAAGGTTTAACGTTATTGGTCACATGCATTCGTTACTACATCATTAAAATCATCATTAGCTGATAGAAAATAATAGTTGAAATGCTGTAGCATTTTATTTTATGAAAATAAGATAAACAAGCTCACATCATGCAAAGGTGTGACATAAGATGCTACTTTTAAAGCCTTTTTTTTTTATCTTGGCTTACATAGACTAATAATAAAGAGAAATATACTAATGTATTTGAAATACCTTTATTTCATGCTAAGCATAAATGTACATATTTATGTTCTTAGTAAAAAATACCTTGCAATTGTACTTTTAGTAGCCTTTACTAAACTGGCATAAAGTGTGCTGAATTGTAAATATAGTGCTGAAGTCCAACTAGTATATGTGATTGAGCTAAAGTGGAACTATTTGAGGTACACTTTAAATATCTTGCATTTAAAGACCTTTTTATTCAAAGAGAATACAATCCTCAGCAATAATGACTTTAAAACACATTTTAGGCTTAATATTGAGAAATTCAAATAAATTTTAATTATAATTATGTCAAAGTCTCGTGGGATGTATTTAGTAAATATGTTAATAAATTAGTTTGAAATAAATGTATTTTAAATATATTATTTTCACTAGGGTAAATTTCTACATATGCTATATGTCATGCCATAGCATCATTACACTAACATCTAACAGTGGACAAAAGTGTTTTAGTTATTTTTTAATTATAAATATATGCCCTCAGAAGTGTAATTTCCCCCTGAATAATCATATATAGAGTTTAGGGAAAGCATTTAAATAATCATGTGAGTACTCTTAAAGTATGCAGAATGGAGTTGTTACTAATTCGAATCGCATTGAATTTTATTGTGAATCGTCTCGTTCTGAATTTACAAAAATCGTTCTTGAATCAAATCAAAACCCTATGAATCGTGAATCTATTCGAAGATACACAGCCCTAATTGTCATGCACTGCATGCTTTATTTTTTTTAATGCACATTTCCATGCATAAAGCATACATTTTTTGCATGCAAAGTAAAGCATTATTTGTTTTGCAATGATGCAGATGAGTGCATGAATCAAGTGTTTTTAATTGATATATTTAAATGGATAATGATAGTTTGCTCAGTTCATCAGCTGAAATGACTCTTGATACTAAAGCTTTAATCAGATGCTACTAAAAAGCATCTGAATGCTGATGAAGATCATTAAACACAATGATGTGGTTTTAAACGGCTAAATAAAAAGAGCTTAAAGCTCCTGCTGGGATTGATGAGTTAACGCAGGATTGTTTGTTTCGCAGGGATGGACGGACCAGGATGCAGCAACATGAACCGCATGAGTGGTGAGGGTCACGTTCATTTGGAGTAGATCCATCAGAGATCATGTGAGGATGCTCATCTGAGTGTGTGTGTGTGTGTGTGTGTGTGTGTATAGGGATGGGCGGAGGCTTCTCTGGGATGGACTGTATGGGTGGAATGGGAGGATTCGGTGGCAGAGACATGGGACCCATGGGCCGAATGGGAGGTAATTAGTCTGAATGACATCAATCAAATCTAATCACATGTTTTTCTGTAAGATCATTCTTTCTCTTGAATTCTCTTGCTACATTTTGATTGAGTTAATATTTATTTCTGGAGAAAGACAAACACATATAGTGATGAAAGCCACTATTTAATGTCATAAAATGAATATTTACGGCGTAATCCACTATTTTGTAGACAAAAAGACAATTTTCACTGAGATTAGGAGCCTAATTGCAGGAGGGTAAAATGATTTAAGAAAGATGGCAGCATCATTATATTATAGTCACAGAGATTATTATATACAAGTACAATTTTTGCTGCATTATACACTACCAGTCAAAAGTTTGGACACACCCTCTCATTTAATGTTTTTTTTTTTTTTTTTTTAAGTTTCTTATGCTTATCAAGGCTGTTTTCACTTGATCAAAAAATACAGAAAAAATTTTTATATTGTGAAATATTATGATTTAAATCTGTTTTTCTATATTAATATACATTAAAATTTAATTTATATCTGTAATTAAAGCTGAATTTTCAACATCATTACTCCAGTCTTTAGTGTCACATGATCCTTCAAAAATCTTTCTAATATGTTGATTTATTATCAGTATTTTTTTGGAACCTGTGATACTTTTTTTTAGGATTCTTTGATCAATAAAATGTCAAAAAAGAACAGCATTTATTTAAAATAGAAAGGTTTTCTAACAATATACACTACTGTTCAAAAGTTTGGGGTTAGTAAAATTTTATTCTTCATTTTTTTTTTAAAGAAATTAATACTTTTATTCACCAAGGATGTGTTACATGAATAAAAGGTGATAGCATAGATTTACATTGTTAGAAAAGATTTATATTTTGAATAAATGCTGTTCTTTTTAACTTTTTATTCATCAAAGAATCCTGAAATAAAATCACAGGTTGCAGAAAAATATTTAGCAGCACAACTGTTTCCACCATTGATAATTCTAATAATAAATCAGGATATTATAATGATTTCTAAAGGATCATGTCCCACTTAAGACTGGAGTAACAGCTGATGAAAATTCAACTTTGCATCACAGGAATAAATGATATTGTAAAGTATATTAAAATAAAAACCATTGTGTTATATTGTAATAACATTTAGCAATATTACTGTGTTTTTCAGTATTTTTGATCAAATAAATGCAGCCTTGATGAGCAGAAGATACTTCTTTAAAAAACATTAATGAGAGAGTGTGTCCAAACTTTTGACTGGTAGTGTATATCCATGGAGGCAGTTCAAAAATTAGAAAAACGCACTTTTCATGTTTTTTTTTTCTAAAGTTTGCATGCCTGTAACATAAGAAATATTAAATATATATTAATATCCTTTTAGATGTTAATTCCTAACACACTTTTCTTTTAGCGTTTTCATTTTATAGGTCGCATATGGCTCGTTTCCGGAGTTATTGGGATCTCAATGTGGGTGTAGGAGTAAATTGTTTACATTTTCAGTGGTTAAAACCAAATGTGAATCACTTTGCTTTTAGCAGAAGCTTTTTTCTTTTAAAGAGAAATGAAGAACAAATAATGCTGAAACTAAAAATATACCCTGCGTGTCTCTATCAAAGCAAATGCATAAAACATTCTTGTCTGAATGAAAAAATACTCTTTTTAAAGAATATAAAGAAATTAAAGATATCTCAGTGTAACTAAATCCTGGTTGTCAACAAAGGTTTCTTTTGATTTGTTTATTTTTAAGACCTGGTTCAGTCCCAGAGATGTGAGCACTGCAAAAAAAACTTTTCTTACTTAGATTTTTTTTTGTCTTTTTTCCAGCCAAAATATCTTAAAATTCTTAAATCAATAAGGATTTTTTAGACAAGTAAAAATTTCCTTTTTTTTTCCAGAAAAAAGTCAAAAATGAAGTGAGTTTTTGCTTAAAACAAGCAAAATAATCTGCCAATGGGGTACGCAAAATAATCTTATTTCAAGCAGAAAACGCTTTTACCTGCTTTTTTCTGAAAACAAGACAATAATATTTACTTGTCTAGAAAATCCTTCTTGATTTAAGAATTTTTAGATATTTTGGCTGGAAAAAAAGACAAAAAATCTAAGTGAGAAAAGCATTTTTGCAGTGAGGACATCAGTGTGGCTCCATGGGCAAATTTTCATTAGTCAAAAACAAAATACTAAAGCACAAGTTTCAACTAGACACCTCACAAGCTCTTCTGTCCCCCGATGTGAATGAGAGAAATCGGGAGTAAGATGTTACTTTAATTCTAGAATAAATGTAAACACACATTAATTCATCACTCACAAAAAAAAAACAGATTCAGTATTCCTTAAAATGAATAAAATCATTGAAATGCAACTCAGAATTTGATGCAAACCTGCAATAATTAAATATGTAAAATAATACAAAAATCTTTTATGTTTTTAATCCCATTTTGTAACCAGTGTGTTTGCTTCTGACCTTTTAATGATCCAATGCAACCATAATAAGCAAAATTCACTCAAAATAAAACTAACATTTGTTTTACTTCTTTTTTTTTTCTAAAAAGTGTTGAACTTTCTTCTTCTGCGTTTACTGTACAGATGTAAAAGCCTGAGGCTTTTGGTGTGAAAGGGCTTTTACATTATCAAAAATATAACTTTTTATATTAAAAACAAACATGCAAACCCTTCCCAAACTTAAAAAGTAACGCTAAAGTAATCTAACGCATTACTTAACATAATTAGTTACTTTCACTGCAAAAAATGCTTTTCTTACTTAGATTTTTTTTGTCTTGTTTCCAGCCAAAATATCAAAAACGTCGTAAATCAAAACAGATTTTCTAGACGAGTAAAAATTTTCTTATTTTCAGAAAAAATTAAGTGCTTAAAACAAGCACAATATTCTTATTTCTAGCAGAAAGCTAGATGATATTGCTTACCCCATTGGCAGATAATTTTGCTTGCTTTAAGCAAAAACTTACTTAATTTGAACATATTTTGTCTGAAAACAAGACAATAATTTAATTTGTCTAGAAAATCCTTCTTGATTTAATAATTTTTAGATATTTTGGCTGGAAACAAGACAAAAAATCTAAGTAAGAAAAGCATTTTTTGCAGTGTGTTTTTTGGAAGTAGCTCTATAGTGTAATGCATTACTTTTAAAAGTACCTTTCACCCTGAAACACTAAACAGGATAATGCAATCGATGTGAATGTATGCTCTTTTGACAGTAATGTCATTCTTCAGATCAGTTGTTCAGTTTTCACTCGTGTTTTTGCACAGATATGTATCGCTCTGGAATGACGGGGATGGACAGAGACTTCAGCAGAAGTGACATGGGAATGAACCGCCCCTTCGGAGACTCGTTTGGAGGATTGGGTGTGTACAACTGTTTGTGTGTCTGGTATATATGGTTTATGAGGACACGTGTATAATGTGTATAAAGATAGTATGGTGTAAACATGGTTTATGAGGTTCACACTTCCTCCTGTGTCCCTGTAAAACAAAAGGCTAAAAAAAAACATACTAAATGGTGTTGCCTGTAGTTTTTACACCTATACGAGAGTGTGTGTTTACACTTGAGCTGTTGTTGATGAACTAAAGTGAATTTAAAAACCTTCTTTGATGTAATTTTGCATTTTATATTCTATATTGTTGTTATTGATGTTTTTATTTATGTAAATGTTTTATATAAATGTTATTTATTAATTATTTTTTAAATTGTTATCTGTTTTGCCATGAGATAGCCATTGCAGCTGATATGGCAATAAATAATAAATGAATGAATGAGCTGTTGTTGATGTTGATTCTTTGTTCTCTTTATCATCAGGTGGAGGATATGCAGGAATGGGGAATGCTGGGATGGGACCCATGGGCTCTGGATTAGGTCACTCATCTCACGCTCTCATACGCAAAATTGCTTTTATTTAATGTGCAATTCATTTTAATTTCACACAAACACTTTTCAGGCTTTCTGCCAGCCTTAAAAAATCTTAAAGGCTTAATTTGTACTGTAACAAATGAAGACCTTAAAAAGCTCTTAAATCAGAGAATCTTACATTCATAAAGTTGTGGCATTAAATGTTGCACTCAAAAAAGGCTTTTCTTCTTAGTATTTTTGTCTTGTTTCTAGCCAGAATATCTAAGAATTCTTAAATTAAGATGCATTTGCTAGATAAACAAAATGACATGAGATATTTAGTCTTGTTTTCAGAGGAAAAAAAACTAAATTAAGTTCAGTTTGCTTAAAATAAGTAAAATTATCTGCCAGTGCGGTAAGTAAAATACTCCTTGTTTTAAGAATATTTTACTTGCACTGCAAAAAAACTTTTTTTTCACTTAGATTTTTTTGTCGTTTCCAGTTGAAATATCTAAACATTCTTAAATCAAGAAGGATTTTCTAGACAAGTAAAAATTCTTGTTTTTTGAAAAAAGTGAGTTTTTAAGTGAGTTTTTACTTAAAACAAGGAAAATAATCTGCCAATGGGGCAAGCAAAATAACCTTATTTTAAGATGAAAACTAGATTATTTTGCTTACCCCATTGACAGATTATTTTGATTGTTTTAAGCAAAAACTCACTTAATGTTAACTTAACTATTTAATTGTCTAGAGAATCATTATTGCTTTAAGAATTTTAAGATATTTTGACTGGAAACAAGACAAAAAATCTAAGTAAGAAAAGCATTTTTGCAGTGTACTCCTCTGGCAGATCATTTACTTGTTTCCAGAGGGAAAAACTAAATTAAGTGCATTTAGCTTAAACAATATTAAATATCTTAGTCATTTTGCTTGTCTAGTAAATGCATCTTAATTTAGGAGTTTTTAGATATTTTGACTAGAAACAAAACAAAAATGCTAAGTAAGATAAGCCTTTTTTGCAGTGTGAGAAATGTAACATAACTGAGTTTATGCTTAAAAA
Source organism: Cirrhinus molitorella (assembly GCA_033026305.1). Lineage (NCBI taxonomy): Eukaryota > Metazoa > Chordata > Actinopteri > Cypriniformes > Cyprinidae > Cirrhinus > Cirrhinus molitorella. The sequence goes on from CM065127.1 coordinate 979,213, forward strand.
ACAAAACAAATATCTGAAGTATATGACAACTTATTTACCTATTGAATTAAGCAGATATTTGTCCTTTTTATCTCATTCACATCCTTTTGATAAAATTTTGCAGAAAAAAGACTTGTTTTTTATATCTATTTTGATGAATATTTGAGTATTTTTTTATGTGTGTAAAAATTAATTAAAATTAAGTTCTGTAGGACATTATATGTTCAAACTCTGAATGTACACTGCAAAAATGCTTTTTTCCAGCCAAAACATCTAAAAAATCTTAAATTAAGAAGGATTTTCTAGACAAGTCAAAATTATTGTCTTGTTTTCAGAAAAAAGAAGTCAAAATTAAGTGAGTTGTCACTTAGAACAAGCAAAATAATCTTAATTCAAACAGAAAACAATATTATCTTGCTTACCCCATTGGCAGATTATTTTGGTTGTTCTAAGCAAAAACTCACTTAATTTTAATTTATTCTTTTCTGAAAACAAGACAATCATTTTTACTTGTATAGAGAGTCCTTCTTGCTTTAAAATTTTTTTGATATTTTGGCTGGAAGCAAGACAAAAAATCTAAGAAAAGCATTTTTGCAGTGTACTCCTCTGGCAGATCATTTACTTGTTTCCAGAGGGAAAAACTATATTTATACTATATTTTGATATTTTGACTAGAAACAAGACAAAAATGCTAAGTAAGATGAGCCTTTTTTTGCAGTGTGAGAAATGTAACATAACTGAGTTTATGCTTAAAAACAAAACAAATATCCGAAGTATATGACAACTTATTTACCTATTGAATTAAGCAGATATTTGTCCTTTTTATCACAAATCCACATTCTTTTGATAAAATTTTGCAGAAAACAAGACTTGTTGTTTTTTTATATCTATTTTGATGAATATTTGAGTGTTTTTTTTATGTGTGTGAAAATTAATTAGAATTAAAAGTAATGGAGATCTGCAGGAAGTTATATGTTCAAACTCTAAGTGTAACACTGCAAAAATGCTTTTTTGTCTTTTTGCCAAAATATCTAAAAAATCTTAAGTCAAGAAGGATTTCAAGAGAAGGAAGTCAAAATTATTGTCTTGTTTTCAGAAAAAAAGAGTCAAAATTAAGTGAGTTTTCACTTAGAACAAGCAAAATAATCTTAATTCAAACTGAAAAAAATATTATTTTGCTTGACTTCTTTTTTCTGAAAACAAAGACAATAATTTTGACTCGTCTAGAAAATCCTTCTTGATTTAAGAATTTTAAAATATTTTGGCTGGAAACGAGACAATCTAAGTAAGGTTTTTTTATGTTCAATTAAATTTCTTCCTTACATTTTATATATTAATAGATATATAAAATGTGTGTGTTTTTCAGGTGGAGGAGGGATGGTGAACATGGGAATGGACCGCATGAACTCTGGATTTGACCGGATGGGCGGGAACATGGATATGGGGCGTGGCTTCGGCCAGTACGGAGGCGGCTCGGGTCACATGGGTGGAATGAGTGACAGGGGGGTGGGGTCTAAGGCCGGATGCCAGATCTTTGTGAGAAACGTACGTATGATGATGAGTGAAGCACACATGAAGTATGTGTGCTCCTGAAGTGTGTTTGATGAGGATTGTGTGTGTTTCCTCAGCTCTCGTATGATCTGACCTGGCAGAAGCTCAAGGAGAAGTTCAGTCACTGTGGTATGCGTCTTAACTCTCATTTTTGTGTGTATTAAAAACATAAAAATTAACATCTGTTCCCACGGATCCTTGAAATCCTTGAAAGTTTGTGAAAGAGAATTTTTTTCATGTGTTATTTCGCCAATGCTTTGTGGTCTATGCACACTAGCTTGCTTGATTTACGTTAGTTATGTGCATTTATGCGTTAGGTTGTGTGTCCTGCTAAATAAAAAAAAAAAGGTAATTGCAATTCAGACTTTTTTTTTTTCTCTGAACTGCGAGATATAAACGCACAATTGCTAGTTGTAAAGTCTGAATAGTCAGAATTGCAGACTTTTTGTATCTCGCAATACTGACTTTTTTTTCTTGTAATTGCGACTTTGTATCTCACAATTCTGACTTTTTTTTTTCTCAGAATTGTAAGATATAAACTTGCAATTCTGACTTTTTTTTTCTCGTAATTGCGACTTTGTATCTCACAATTCTGACTTTTTTTTTTCTCAGAATTGTAAGATATAAACTTGCAATTCTGACTTTTTTTTTCTCGTAATTGTGAGATATAAACTTGCAATTCTGACTTTTTTTCTCAGAATTATAAGATATAAACTTGCAATTCTGACTTTTTTTTTCTCGTAATTGTGAGATATAAACTTGCAATTCTGACTTTTTTTTCTCAGAATTATAAGATATAAACTTGCAATTCTGACTTTTTTTTTCTCAGAATTATAAGATATAAACTTGCAATTCTGACTTTTTTTTTCTCAGAATTGTGAGAGATAAACTTGCAATTCTGACTCTCTTTTTTCTCGTAATTGCGACTTTGTATCTCACAATTCTGACTTTTTTTTCCTCGTAATTGTGAGATATAAACTTGCAATTCTGACTCTCTTTTTTCTCGTAATTGCGACTTTGTATCTCACAATTCTGACTTTTTTTTTCTCGTAATTGCGACTTTGTATCTCACAATTCCGACCTTTTTTTTTCTTAGAATTGAGATATAAACTTGCAATTCTGACTTTTTTTTTCTCGTAATTGCGACTTTGTATCTCACAATTCTGACTTTTTTTTTCTCGTAATTGCGACTTTGTATCTCACAATTCTGACTTTTTTTTTCTCAGAATTGTAAGATATAAACTTGCAATTCTGACTTTTTTTTTCTCGTAATTGCAACTTTGTATCTCACAATTCTGACTTTTTTTTTTCTCAGAATTATAAGATATAAACTTGCAATTCTGACTTTTTTTTTTCTCGTAATTGAGATATAAACTTGTAATTCTGACTTTTTTTTCTCGTAATTGTGAGATATAAACTTGCAATTCTGACTTTTTTTTTTCTCGTAATTGAGATATAAACTTGTAATTCTGACTTTTTTTTCTCGTAATTGTGAGATAAACTTGCAATTCTGACTTTTTTTTTCTCATAATTGCGACTTTGTATCTCACAATTCCGACCTTTTTTTCTTAGAATTGAGATATAAACTTGCAATTCTGACTTTTTTCTCATAATTGCGACTTTGTATTTCGCAATTCAGACTTTTTTTTTCCTCGTAATTGTGACTTTGTATCTTACAATTCTGACTTTTTTTTTCTCAGAATTGTGAGATATAAACTTGCAATTCTGACTCTTTTTTTTTCTCGTAATTACGACTTTGTATCTCACAATTCTGACTTTTTTTTTTCTCGTAATTGCGACTTTGTATCTCACAATTCTGACTTTTTTTTTTCTCAGAATTGTAAGATATAAACTTGCAATTCTGACTTTTTTTCTCAGAATTATAAGATATAAACTTGCAATTCTGACTTTTTTTTTCTCGTAATTGTGAGATATAAACTTGCAATTCTGACTTTTTTTTCTCAGAATTATAAGATATAAACTTGCAATTCTGACTTTTTTTTTCTCAGAATTATAAGATATAAACTTGCAATTCTGACTTTTTTTTTCTCAGAATTGTGAGAGATAAACTTGCAATTCTGACTCTTTTTTTTCTCGTAATTGCGACTTTGTATCTCACAATTCTGACTTTTTTTTCCTCGTAATTGTGAGATATAAACTTGCAATTCTGACTCTTTTTTTTCTCGTAATTGCGACTTTGTATCTCACAATTTTGACTTTTTTTTTCTCGTAATTGCGACTTTGTATCTCACAATTCCGACCTTTTTTTTTCTTAGAATTGAGATATAAACTTGCAATTCTGACTTTTTTTTTCTCGTAATTGCGACTTTGTATCTCACAATTCTGACTTTTTTTTTCTCGTAATTGCGACTTTGTATCTCACAATTCTGACTTTTTTTTTCTCAGAATTGTAAGATATAAACTTGCAATTCTGACTTTTTTTTTCTCGTAATTGCAACTTTGTATCTCACAATTCTGACTTTTTTTTTTCTCAGAATTATAAGATATAAACTTGCAATTCTGACTTTTTTTTTTCTCGTAATTGAGATATAAACTTGTAATTCTGACTTTTTTTTCTCGTAATTGTGAGATATAAACTTGCAATTCTGACTTTTTTTTTTCTCGTAATTGAGATATAAACTTGTAATTCTGACTTTTTTTTCTCGTAATTGTGAGATAAACTTGCAATTCTGACTTTTTTTTTCTCATAATTGCGACTTTGTATCTCACAATTCCGACCTTTTTTTTCTTAGAATTGAGATATAAACTTGCAATTCTGACTTTTTTCTCATAATTGCGACTTTGTATTTCGCAATTCAGACTTTTTTTTTCCTCGTAATTGTGACTTTGTATCTTACAATTCTGACTTTTTTTTTCTCAGAATTGTGAGATATAAACTTGCAATTCTGACTCTTTTTTTTTCTCGTAATTGCGACTTTGTATCTCACAATTCTGACTTTTTTTTTTCTCGTAATTGCGACTTTGTATCTCACAATTCCGACCTTTTTTTTTCTTAGAATTGAGATATAAACTTGCAATTCTGACTTTTTTTTCTCGTAATTGCGACTTTGTATCTCACAATTCTGACTTTTTTTTTCTCGTAATTGCGACTTTGTATCTCACAATTCCGACCTTTTTTTTCTCTTAGAATTGAGATATAAACTTGCAATTCTGACTTTTTTTTTCTCGTAATTGCGACTGTATCTCACAATTCTGACTTTTTTTTTCTTGTAATTGCGACTTTGTATTTCACAATTCTGACTTTTTTCTCAGAATTGTGAGATATAAACTTGCAATTCTGACTTTTTTTCTCGTAATTGCGACTTTGTATTTCGCAATTCAGACTTTTTTTTTCCTCTTAATTGTGACTTTGTATCTTACAATTCTGACTTTTTTTTTCTCGTAATTGCGACTTTGTATCTCGCAATTCTGACTTTTTTGTTCTCGTAATTGCGACTTTGTATCTCGCAATTCTGACTTTTTTTTCTCAGAATTGTGAGATATAAACTTGCAATTCTGACTCTTTTTTTTTTCTCGTAATTGCAACTTTATCTCGCAATTCTGACTCTTTTTTTTTTTCTCGTAATTGCAACTTTATCTCGCAATTCTGACTTTTTTTTTTCAGAATTATGAGATATAAATTTGCAATTCTGACTTTTTTTGCGATTGCGAGTAATAAAGTGCAGTTTTTAGGATAAAAAAAAGACTATGTTCACACAGAATTGTGAGTTTATATCAGATCACAGAATTCTGACTTCATTTCTCAGAATCTCTGAATTCTCACTTTATAACTCACAGTTGCAAGTTTGTATCTTGCAATTCGGACTTTATAACTTGCAATTGTGAAGATGCACCAGAACAAAATTAGAACTTTTTTTTTTTTTTTTTCGTGGTGGAAATGGGCTTCCATACATACTTTGTGTTTTACCTTGTCATGAGGGTGTGAATCTTTATATTTTGGTAATACTACATTAGACAGGGGAAACAATAAAGATAAAAAGCTGTTGTTAATTCTTTTGGCGGCTAGTAAAAATGACTAATTACTAGAAAGTGGTTAAAACCAGAGTCACCCACAGTGGTAGAATGGATTGATATAGTGCATAATATATATGATGGAAAAATGATTGTTTTCTCAAACGGAAGATTTTTTTTCAGATTTAGTGTAAATGGATGGACTACATTAAACCAATACGCCTAGATTTTTCCTAATTTGTAATTGAAATGTAACTTTTTCCTGATTTTTGCTTAATTGTGGGCAATTATCTAAATTTGTGTCTTTGTGAATTTACTTTTCTTTTTTTTTTTTTTTAAGGTCCAGGGACACACTCTGTATTTGTATTCAAAATAGTTTTTATTTCTGCGAAATTGTTTATGTCCTTGCATCTGAATGTATTTTCTATCTGAAAAGAAAAATTACAAAGAAAAAAAAAAAGAAAAGAAAACTGTAACAATGTATCTTACAAAGTACAAGGTAATGTAACCTTGCTCTCACCTGAAATGTGTCCCCATATTATTTCCTTGAATTGGAGGGTATTGGACCTGGAAAGTCCTAGAAAGGACCTTGAATTTGAAGTTAACCAAGGTGTGTTAACCCTATGTGTTGTTCAGGTCAGGTGATGTACGCTGAAATCAAGATGGAGAACGGCAAATCCAAAGGCTGCGGGACGGTGCGCTTCGACTCTCCTGAGAGCGCTGACAAAGCCTGTCGGATGATGAACGGAACCAAGATCAACGGACGAGAGGTTGACGTTCGTATCGACCGCAACGCTTAAATCACACACACACACTTGCGTCACAGAGCCCAGCTTTTGTTTTGTTTTAAAAACATCATGACTGTCATATCAGCACTCTCACCAGCCGCTTCGCTCCACGTGTTAGTGACCACCGCACCTTCTTTTTCTTTTTTTGTAAGCATTTTAATTTGTGGGACGTTCGTCTCTGACTAAATTTTAAAAAAAATAAAAAGCTGGCTGTAAATTTGGTCTGGGTCTCAGTTTGTCAGATATTTTCAAATGTAATTTTTTTTTATTTTGTATTCCCAAAAATACTTCCTTAAGAATATGAATATATCTTACGACTTTTTAAATAATTTGACATAATGTAAAATAATTTCCAAGTTTTCAAAGGTGTATGATTAGTGAGCTGGAGTTATTTAGCTTCTTTTTTTTTTTTTTTTTTAGTAATCAAAAAAGTGAATTCTCCTGTGACGGTTAGAGGAGTAGTTCACTTGTCATCCAAGATGTTCATGCCTTTCTTCAGTCGTAAAGAAATTATTTTTTGAGGAAAACATTACAGAAATTTGAGTTTGAACTTCCAAAATACAGCTTCAAAATGCTCTAAATGATCCCAGCCGAGGAAGAAAGGTCTTATCTAGCGAGGAAAAAAAAAATGCAATCTATATACTTTTTAACTGCAACTCGGGGGCACCAGAGATATCCATTATATGGAGAGAAGGCCTCAAAAACCAATTTCTATACAACTGAAGAAAGAAAGGCATGAACATTTTGGATAAGGGGTGAGTACATTATTTTGTACTGGAAGTGAACTACTCCTTTAAGGTAATTTTCACATCTCACACACTATATTAAAACACTGTTAATATAGACGGATGTCATTACGATTTTCTATTGTAAAGTTTTGAATTTGTGTTAAGACAAATATATATGAGACGAGGCAACAATCATCAAAACCTGCACTGCAAAAAATGCTTTTCTAGCTTAGATTTTTTGTCTTGTTTCCAGCCAAAATATCTGCAAATTCTTAAATCAAGAATTATTTTCTAGACAAGTACACTTTAATGTCTTGTTTTCAGAAAAAAGTTGTTAAAATTTTGAAACAAGCAAAATAATCTGCCAATGGGGAAAGCAAGATAATTTGTTTTCTGTTTGAAATGAGATTATTTTGCTTGTTCTAAGCAAAAACTAACTTTGACTATTTTTTTCTGAAAACAAGACAATAATTTTTACTTGTGTAGAAAATCTTTCTTGATTTAATAATTTTTAGATATTTTGTCTGAAAACAAGACAAAAAATCATAGGTAGAAAAGCATTTTTTGCAGTGTTAATTTATTCTAAAGAAATTTAAGGTGTCCTTAATGCATTTGAGACCTTAAAGGGATAGTTCACCCAAAAATGAAAGTTTGATGTTTATCTGGCTCAGACAAGATGGATGTTGTGGTAAAAAAAAAAAAAGATATAAATACTGTTCAGTTTTTGCACAAATCGTCATGTTTTGTTTGTGTGTGTGTGTGTGTTTTTTTTTATTCTCAAATATTTGGTAGCCATTGACTGCTATTATATGACTAACATACTGCATTAAAAATCTTTTTGCGTTCTACTGAAGAGACAAAGCCACCTACATCTTAGATGCCCTGGGGGTAAGCAGATAAACATCAAATTTTCATTTTTGGGTGAACTATCCCTTTAAGAAATACTTTTCAATAATTGCACCTTCTTATGAACATACACTGCAAAAAATGCTTTTCTTACTTAGATTTTTTGTCTTGTTTCCAGCCAAAATATCTAAAAATTCTTAAATCAAGAAGGATTTTCTAGACAGCCAAAAATGATGTCTTGTTTTCAGAAAAAATAAGTCAAAATGAAGTGAGTTTTTGCTTAAAACAAGCAAAATAATCTGCCAATGGGGTAAGAAAAATAATCTTATTTCAAGCGGAAGACTAGATTATTTTACTTACCCCATTGGCAGATTATTTTGCTTGTTCTAAGCAAAAACTTACTTAAGTTTGACTATTTTTTTCTGAAAACAAGACACAAATTTTCACTTGTCTAGAAATTCGTTCTTGATTTAAGAATTTTTAGATATTTTGGCTGGAAAAAATCTAAGAAAAGCATTTTTTGCAGTGTAACCAAGCTTAGGAACTTTTTTCTTAACATTCGTAAACATTTCATAATGGCTATTTTCATATTCTAATTTAAGAAAAAAAAAACACATTTGTATTTACAAAAATACTCAATTTGATGATTCAGTAATTGTTTTAAAGCCACTGAAAGTTTAACATTTAGCACACTGTTTATTAAAAGGTTACAGTTCCTAATAAATGTATAAATTTATGTTGTGGGTATTTATTAACAGTAAGATTGGATAGGAAAAATGTTAAGAATGTTTTGTACTCCCAAAATACTTAAGAAGGGTTTTATATTAGGTAAAATTTGTATTTTAACACAGCATAAAATAACCTGCAAGACATTTGATGGAATTTGTTAGACTTTCAAATATGAAACATTAATCACAGTGATCTAGCAAATGAACTTTCAATGTTAAGGGCTTATAGATGGACTAATATATGACTTAGATTTACCAGAGTAAGGGATCATTTACAATCATGTCACTGAATAAAAGTTTTGAGAAAATGTTTGAGAACTTTTCCTTCATGGACTTTGAAACATTCTTAGAAGCTTAGAATTTATCTCAAGAACTATTGTTTTGTGTTGTTTTTTTCTGAAGATTTTAACGAATCCAGCACCATATTTCTGACTCAAAGATGCATCAATGAAGAAATGCTTTTGCAAAAACAAAAAATAAAAAGAGTAATTTTATTATTGCAATCTGATGTATTACAGTAATAAGAACCACCAAAAATAATAATAAAATAAAACTGTCTGGATGAATTGAGTGAGGTAGGCGATGTTTACACTGCTAAACATGAACAGAAGGAAGAAATGCATGAGATCTGGGTACAATCAACTGTGTTTGGCATGCTGATTACTAAAAGAATTGAATTTGAACTACAACAGATCTTTTCTCAAATAGCTAATTTTATAACATTGACCAAAATCCCTGAGCAATTAAGTTTTAGAAAGACTCAACTCTTGCCACCATCAAAATTAACTGGGAAACCAAGAAAAAATTGCTTATTATAAGCATAAGATGGCAAATTGTCAACTGGAGCAAAAAAAAAATTACACAAATGTATTTTTGTTGGGCCTCTTCATTTTTTGGATCACACTTGGTACCCTCATGGTCAAAAATGATTGAAGCCTTAAAATGTAATTTTTCCCATGAATATTTAGAATTTTGTGTGGATTTTATAATACTATGCAATATTTATACAGTTTTTCCACGGTCATTTGTGACTGCAAAGGTACCAAGTGTTACTTTATTACTTGACCCTTTAACATCTGGGTCATGTCCATGATTTTTATTTTTTGTGTGCGTTTACATCTCTAAAAATCACCCATTTTGGTCCCATTTTGGTCAAATGTAAAAACTTTAGGTCAGTTCTGAGCGAAGAGGCCCAGAGGGTTATCACTTCATGTTTGTTGTTGTTTATTAAAAAAAAAAAAATTAGCAGCTTCCATATTTAACCCTTGTGTGCACTTATGGACATTTTTATCTTTTTCAGATTAGTTTTTTTGATCATTTTGCCTGTTAATGCCAATTGCATAACTTTTTTTTGTATGTAGTTTTATTGGAATTTTAATATTTCACCCTTGTTTCCTTTAATAAATCTATTTTACACTAGGTACAAAATAATAGTTCATCTCAGGACCTTAAAGGACAACAATTACACCCATTTGAAACCCATTAAAACTGCCATTTTTAATCCCAGGGCCATTTAACTATAAAATGACGCAATATTTGTTAATAGGCTTTCATTCTGTTGGCAAGGCTTCAGAATGTAATTTTTAACTGGCTTTATTCCAATTTTCTGCTTATGCATATTATAGAGGATCAATTCTGCAGCTATAATTGTGTGTGTGTATGTTGGTATAGATGTCAGAGTGTGGTTTGTATGTGTGTCCTAAATAAAATGTATTGTGTGTTTGTGTACCTGTGATGTTTGAGAGAGAGCAATTACACTGCAAAAAATGCTTTTCTTACTTAGATTTTTTTGTCTGGTTTCCAGCCAAAATATCTAAAAATTCATAAATCAAGAATGATTTTCTAGACAAGTGAAAATTGTCTTGTTTTTAGAAATAAGAAGTCACAATTCAGTGAGTTTCTGCTTCAAACAAGCAAAATAATCTGCCAATGGGGTAAGAAAAATAATCTTATTTCAAGACGAAACAAATTTTACCCCATTGGCAGATTATTTTCTTTTGTTTAACCAAAAACTCACTTCATTTTGACGTATTTTTTCTGAAAAGACGATGATAATTTTTACTTGTCTAGCAAATCCTTCTCGATTTAAGAATTTTTAGATATTTTGTCTGGAAATGAGACCAAAAATTAAAGTAAGAAAAGCATTTTTTTTTGCAGTGAAAGTTTGAAACTATTGCATTAAAGGAAAATATTGAAAAAACAGTTTTACTGCAAAAAAATTTTTTTTTCTAACTATAATTTTTGGTCTTGTTTTCAGACAAAATATCTAAAAAAAAAACAAAAATTTGTTTTTTTTTTTTTTTTTGTCTTGTTTTCAGAAATAAAGACGTCAACGTCAAGTGAGTTTCTGCTTAAAACAAGCAAAATCTTTCAATCTTTTAAGCAGAAAACTAGATTATTTTACTTTTTTTTCTTCTTCAAGAAAAAAAATCAATTTTAACCTTTTTTTCTGAAAAAAGACAATTTTGACTTGTCTAAAAAAATCCTTCTTGATTTAAGAATTTTTAGATGTTTTGGCTGGAAACAAGACCAAAAATTAAAGTAAGAAAAGTATTTTTCCTTTAATGCAATAGTTAGATTTTTTTTTTTTTTTTTTTTGAAGTTTGAAATAATTGCATTAAAGGAAAATGTTGAAAAAAACAGTTTCACTGCAAAAAATGCTTTTCTTACTTTAATTCTTGGTCTTGTTTCCAGCCAAAACATCTAAAAAATCTTAAATCAAGAAGGATTTTCTAGACAAGACAATTTTTTGTCTTGTTTTTAGAAAAAATAAGTCAAAATCAAGTGAGTTTTTGCTTAAAACAAGCAAAATCTTTCAAACAGAAAACTAAATTATTTAGCGTGTTTAAATTTTTTTTTTCTTAAAACATTTTTTTATTTTTATTTTTTTTAAACAAAACAATTTGTACTTGTCTAGAAAATTCTTCTTGATTTAAAAATATTTAGATATTTTGGCTGGAAAAAGACTAAAAATCTAAGCAAGAAAAGCATTTTTTGCAGTGTTCAAAGAGCAAAAAAAAAAAAAAAGAAAACATATGTGAATGTATTAGTTTCAAGAGCATCCCTTGTGACAGAATCACCTTATGGACAATCGTTTGACACGACTGATGCTCTGATGTGGTTGATCTTGATTCTGAAGTCAATAAACCAGTAAAAAACCTCACAACCTTTTATTTTTGTCCATAAAGTATCCTTACGATCGATGGAGCACCGGCTCAAATCCACATTTATCAGTTATAAATCAGTCAGCGCAGGAGCGGATGGGATTGTTCCCGATGATCCCAAGCTCGTAGAGAATGGACAGCGTGGCGAAGAGCACATAACACCCCAGAGACACCAAACCCAGCTTCCAGTCCAGCTTCCATCCGTTGATGTGGACGGCCACAAAAAGGAAGACGATGGAGAGCAGCAGCGTGCAGGACATGAAGACCAGACCAGTGCTGTTGACCTCCACTGGAGACCCGGTGTCCACAAACACCGTCTTGATGAACCACGGCAGACCCAAACACAGCATGTCGAACACGTTTGAGCCCACGATGTTGGACATGGCCATGTCTGCTTTACCTGCAAACAGTGTTGGGGAACGTTACTTTTAAAAGTAATGCGTTACAATATTGCGTTACTCCCTAAAAAAGTAACTAATTAGGTTACTTAGTTACTTTTTATGGAAAGTAATGCGTTACAATATTGCGTTACTCCCTAAAAAAGTAACTAATTAGGTTACTTAGTTACTTTTTATGAAAAAAGGGATGCGTTACAATATTGCGTTACTCCCTAAAAAGTAACTAATTAGGTTACTTAGTTACTTTTTATGGAAAGTAATGCGTTACAATATTGCGTTACTCCCTAAAAAAGTAACTAATTAGGTTACTTAGTTACTTTTTATGGAAAGTAATGCGTTACAATATTGCGTTACTCCCTAAAAAAAGTCACTAATTACGTTATTTAGTTGCTTTTTATGGAAAAAGTAACTAATTAGGTTACTTAGTTACTTTTTATGGAAAGTAATGCGTTACAATATTGCGTTACTCCCTAAAAAAAGTCACTAATTACGTTACTTAGTTACTTTTTATGGAAAGTAATGCGTTACAATATTGCGTTACTCCCTAAAAAAGTAACTAATTACGTTACTTAGTTGCTTTTTATGGAAAGTGATGTTACAATATTGCGTTACTCTCTAAAAAGTAACTAATTATGTTACTTAGCTACTTTTTATGGAAAGTAATGCGTTACAATATTGCGTTACTCCCTAAAAAGGCAACTATTATGTTACTTAGTTACTTTTTATGAAAAAAGGGATGCGTTACAATATTGCGTTACTCCCTAAAAAGGCAACTAATTACGTTACTTGGTTACTTTTTATGGAAAGTGATGTGTTACAATATTGCGTTACTCCCTAAAAAGGCAACTAATTACGTTACTTGGTTACTTTTTATGGAAAGTAATGCATTACCTTACTATTTAGTTACTTTTTAAATCTGGTCAGGGCTTGCTTTTTAATATAAAAAGTTTGATTCTTATCAAATGTAAAAGCCCTTTCACACCAAAATGAAATGAAGTGAATAAGGCTAAGGCTAAAGGAAAATTAAATTGAGGTCTGTACAGTAGAACTGTAGGAAAAGAAAGAAACACTCTTCAGCAATGAGGAAAAAAAAGCACAAATGTTAATATAAAGTAAGTTTTGCTTATTAGTACACTGCAAAAAAATGCTTTTCTTACTTAGATTTTTGTCTTGCTTCCAGCCAAAATATCTAAAAATCAAGAAGGATTTTCTAGACAAGTAAAAATTGTCCTTTTTTCTGAAAACGTCAAAATTAGTGTTTTTGCTTTAAACAAGCAAAATAATCTTGTTTTCTGTTTGAAATAAAAACAAATTTCTTAACCTATTGGCAGATTATTTAGCTTGTTCTAAGCAAAAACTTTTTCAATTTTGACACTATTTTTCTGAAAACAAGAAACGTACTCGTCTAGAAAATCCTTCTTGATTTAAGAATTTTTCTATATTTTGGCTGGAAACAAGACAAAAAATGTAAGTAAGAACAGTATTTTTGCAGTGTACGGTTGAATTGGATCAAAGGGCAGCAGCAAAGTCATTGGTTAATAAAATGGGATTAAATACATAAAGGAAACAAAAAGTTTTTTGAAAAAGAAACTCAGATATTTTCTTGGAAATTAAAAAGTAATGTGTTACTTTACTAGTTACTTGAAAAAAAGTCATATTATTACTTTATTATTACCCCAACACTCCCTGCAAGAGACTGATCACTGATGAAAAGCACATTCTGCACTGCGATGATTGGACGCACGAGGGTTTTCTTTACCTTCACGAGCGACCATCACACTGGCCACGGTGTCTGGGATACTGGTTCCTGCTGCCAGAAGCGTCATTCCCATCACTGTGTCCGGGATTCCCAGCGTCTCTCCTGAACACAAACAACAGATGAAGAACATTGACTGCAGATCCTGTTAAGATTTCCTTTAATAACAGACATAACTAAACAGTTGGCACACTGCAAAAAATGCTTTTCTTATTTAGATTTTTTGTCTAATTTCCAGCCAAAATATCTAAACATTCTTAAATCAAGAAGGATTTTATAGACGAGTAAAAATTGTCTTGTTTTCAGAAAAAAGTTAAAATTGTTTAAACAAGCAAAATAATGTAGTTTTCTGCTTGAAAGAAGATTATTTAACTTGTTTTAAGCACAAACTCACTTGATTTTGACATTTGTTCTGAAAACAAGACAAAAATATTGTCTTGTCTAGAAAATCGTTCTTGATTTAAGAATTTGTAGATTTTTGGCTTGAAACGAGACCAAAAAAATCTAAATAGGAAAAGCATTTTTTTGCAGTGCAGCATGAAACATAATATTGCAAAAAACTGTTTTTCTTACTTGGATGTTTTTGTCTTTGTCTTTTTCAAAAAAATTCTTAAATCAAGAGGATTAAAAGTAAACACTATTGTCTTTTTTTTTTTTTTTTAAGTTATTATTAAGTGTATTTTTGCTTAAAACAAGCCACATTACGGTATAAATAATCTGCCAATGGGGTAAGCAAAATAATCTAGTTTTCTGCTTGAAAGATGATTATTTTGCCTACCCCACTGGCAAATTATTTTGCTTGTTTTAAGTAAAAACTCTCTTATTTTTTCTGAAAACAAGACAAAAATATTGTCTTGTCTAGAAAATCCTTTTTGATGTAAGAATTTGTATATATTTTGGCTTGAAACGAGACCAAAAAAAAAAAACTAAATAGGAAAAGCATTTTTTGTAGTGCAGTATGAAACATAATATTATGGAAGTCAATGGGTCAAACTGTTTGCTTCCAGACATTCTTCAAAATATCTTCTTTTGCGTTCAACAACAGAAAGAAACTCATAAAGGTTTGGAACAACATTCATTTTTTAGGGTGAAGCAGCAAATCACACTGCAAAAAATGCATTTCTTACTTGGATTTTTTGTCTTTGCTTTTTTCAAAAAATTCTTAAATCAAGAGGATTAAAAGTAAACTATTGTCTTGTTTTTAGATAAAACAAGTCATGATTAAGTGTTTGTTTTGCTTGAAACAAGCCACATTACGGTAAAAAAATAATCTTGTTTTCTGTTTGAAATTGGCAGATTTTTTAGCTGCTTGTAAGCTTTGACTCACTTAATTTTGAAAATGTTTTTGCCTGTCTTGAAAATCTTTCTTGATTTAAGATTTTTTTAATATTTTGGCTAGAAACAATTACACTGCAAAAAAAGTTTCCAGTCAAAATATCTAAAAATGAACAAATTAAGACACATTTACTATATAAGCAAAATTACAAAATATTTAGTCATGTTTTAAGCAAAATGTACTTAATTTAGTTTTTCCCTCTGAAACAAGACTAAATATTTTGTCATTTTGCTTATCTAGTAAATGCATCTTAATGTAATCATTTTTTAGATATTTTGACTAGAAACAAAGACAAAAATTCTATGTAAGATAAGCATTTTTTATTTATTTATTTTATTTTTATTTTTTTGCAGTGTAGAATGATTTCTGAAGGTTCACTGCAAAAAAGGCTTTTCTTACTTAGTATTTTTGTATTTGTTTCTAGTCAAAATATAAAAAAATTCCTAAATTAAGATGCATTTACAATATAAGCAAAATGACAAGATACTTAGTCATGTTTCAAGCAAAATGTACCTAATTTAGTTTTTCCCCCTGGAAACAAGACTAAATATTTTGTCATTTTGCTTATCTAGTAAATGCATCTTAATTTAATAATTGTTTAGATATTTTAACTAGAAACAAAGACAAAAATAATAAGATAAGCCTTTTTTTGCAGTGTAGAATGATTTCTGAAGGTCCACAATGCAAAAAAGGCTTTTCTTACTTAGTATTTTTGTCTTTGTTTATAGTCAAAATATTAAAAAAAAAACCATTAAATTAAGATGCATTTACAATATAAGCAAAATGACAAGATATTTAGTTGTTTCAAGCAAAATGTACCTAATGTAGTTTTCCCCCTAGAAACCAGACTAAATATTTTGTCATTTTGCTTATCTAGTAAATGCATCTTAATGTAATAATTGTTTAGATATTTTAACTAGAAACAAAGACAAAAATAATAAGATAAGTCTTTTTTTGCAGTGTAGAATGATTTCTGAAGGTCCACAATGCAAAAAAGGCTTTTCTTACTTAGTATTATTATAGTCAAAATCTAAAAAAAAAAACCATTAAATTAAGATGCATTTACAATAAAAGCAAAATGACAAGATATTTAGTTGTTTCAAGCAAAATGTACCTAATGTAGTTTTCCCCCGGAAACAAGACTAAATATTTTGTCATTTTGCTTATCTAGTAAATGCATCTTAATTTAATACTTTTTTTTATATATTTTAACTAGAAACAAAGACAAAAATAATAAGATAAGCATTTTTTTTTTTTTTTTTTGCAATGCAAGGACCACACTGCAAAAAAGGCTTATCTTAGTATTTTTGTATTTGTTTCTAGTCAAAATATCAAAAAATTCCTAAATTAAAATGCATTTACAATATAAGCAAAATGACAAGATACTTAGTCATGTTTCAAGCAAAATGTACCTAATTTAGTTTTTCCCCCTGGAAACAAGACTAAATATTTTGTCATTTTGCTTATCTAGTAAATGCATCTTAATTTAATTTTGTTTGTTTTTTTGTAAGTAAGATAAGCCTTTTTTTGCAGTGTAGAATGATTTCTGAAGGAACACAATGCAAAAAAGGCTTATCTTAATTTTACTTAGTATTTTTGTCTCTCTAGTCAAAATATCTAAAAAGTATTAAATTAAGATGCATTTACTAGATACACAAAATGACAAAATATATTTAGCATAAAGCACTTAATTTAGTTTTTCCTCCTCTGGAAACAAGTCAAATAATCTGCCAGTAGGTTAAGTAAAATATTTCTAAAACAGGTACTTTACTTACCCCACTGGCAAATAATTGTACTTATTTTAAGCAAACAGCACTGCATTTTTTAAACTATTTTAAGGACCACACTGCAAAAAAGGCTTATGAAATGACCTGTTATTTTGCTTATCTAGTAAATGCAACAAAATGTAGATATTTTTACTAGAAACAAGACAAAAAATACTAAGATAAGTGTTTTTTTTTGCAGCGCATGTGAGACTGAAGACTAGAGTAATGATGCTAAAAAAATCAGCTTTGATCACAAAAATAAATTACATTTTTAAAACAGATTCACATGAAAAACTGCAATTTTAAATTGAAATAATATTTCATATTTTTCTATATTTTTTGGTCAAATAAATGCAGCCTCGGTGAGCATTAGAATGACATTAAAACTGTCTCATGCGTCTGTGAGCTGCGGAATTGAGGGGCAGGAGGTTCAATGCTCCTGTAGTGGATGACGTCCTCATCCTCAGGGTTTCTCTCTCTCAGTACCTGCTCTCATTAGTGTTCCTCTAAAGCTCCTCTGGCTCTCCGGCGCTCATGTGAATGTGTGTGACCGTGTGCAGGATAATAATCCTATTATATGCGGCTGCATCACATGGTTTCTCACGGGCCCCGTGGGCTCCAGCCAGCCGTAATCCAGCGCGGACCGAGCGGAGAGACTCGAGTCTCTGGCATCATAATCCTTCAGGATACAGCGCTGGCATTTCAGGAATGGAGACGGAAAGCATGTGACCCGTCGACGTGTGACCCGCTCAAAACCCCAAACATCTGCAGCCTCTGCGGCCAGGAACTAACGCACTGTGATGCTGATCAATGCAAAGTAATCCATCAGAACAAACCAGACGGAACTAGACCAGACATCTGCAAAATACACAACTCTGAGCTGAAATATGCTCAAACATGACTAACAGGCCAGGATAAAACTACATGTGACTCTGGAACAACTGCAGCTCTTTCTTCAATTTCATCCAGGAAACTTCCAGACAGTATGAAATATCCAGAAAGGGCAAATCATTCACTAGATCTACTGTATGTCGCAATAAATCAGTCCTGACCTGTATGTCGCACTGATGCTGAGAAATTGAGATGTTCTGGTAATTGTATTGAACTAAGCCTTTAGTTCAATACATTTCATAAAATAGATTCACTTACTCTTGCTTTTAACAAAACGTCAAACATTTTAATCTCTCAATTGAACAAAATTGACCAGTGTTTAAATCTGTTAATCTAACATAGTCAACCAATATTTATATTTCACAAACAAACCTGACCAATGTGTAAATCTCTTAATTGAACAAAACTAACCAATACTTACATCTGGTAATGAAACAAAACTGACAAAAATTTAAATCTTATAATCAAACAAAACCAACAAATATTTAATTCTCAAAATCGAACAAAACCAACAAATATTTACGTTTTGTAATCAAACAAAATGACAAACAGTTAAATCTCGTAATTAAACAAAACCAACAATTATCTAAATCTCAAAATCTAACAAAACAACAAACATTTAAAACTAGTAATTATACTGCAAAAAATGCTTTTCTTACTTAGATTTTTTGTCTTGTTTCCAGACAAAATATCTTAAAATTATGTGAGTTCATGTTTGAAATGAGCAAAATTATCTGCCAATGGGGTAAGCAAAATAATCTAGCTTTCTGTTTGAAATAAGATTATTTTGCTTACCCCATTGGCAGATTATTTTACTTGTTTCAAGCAAAAACTCTCTTAATTTTATCGTATTTTTTCTGAAAACGAGACAATATTTTTTACGTGTCTAGAAAATCCTTCTTGACTTTTTAGATATTTTGTCTGGAAACAATACAAAAAATGTAAGTAAGAAAAGCATTTTTTGCAGTGTAAACAAAACCAACCAATATTTAAATCTCGCAATCAAACAAAACCAACAAATATCTAAATCGCATAATCGAACAAAACCAACAAATGTTGGTTGAAATTAGATTTAAATGTTTGTTTTGTTCAATTTTGTCAGAAATATTGTTTAAATCCAACTGAACATAACTGACAAAGTTTGAATGTCAAAATCATATTAAACCAAACAAATTTTCTTGTAATCAAACAAAACAACACACATTTAAATCTCTTGATTAAACTAAACTAACAAGACGTTTAAATCTAAATTAACATAACCAACAGTTTGAATCTTAAAATCAATCAAACAAAATCAAACTAATTTTAAATCTTGCAATCCAACAAAACCATCAAACATTTAAAACTCATAATTGAACAAAACCAACAACTGTTTAAATCTCAAAATCAAACTAAGCCAAACTTTTTTTTTTTCTCTTAATCAAACAAAACAACAAACATTTAAATCTCTTGAACAAACAAAACTGACAGACGTTTAAATCTAACTGAACATAACCAACAAAGTTTGAAAAACCACACTAATTTTAAATCTCGTAATCAAACAAAACAACAAACATTTAAATCTCAAAATCAAACAAATTTTAAATATTGTATTCTAACAAAACAAACATTTAAATCTCTTAAGTGAACAAAACCAACCAATATTTAAATCTCAAAATCTAACAAAACCAAGCAATATTTAAATCTCACAAACAAAACAACAAACATTTAAATCTCTCAATTGAACAAAACAAACATTTAAATCTTGAAATCGAACAAAACTAACAAATATTTAAATCTCAAAATTGAATAAAACCAACAAATATTTAAATCTCATAATTAAACAAAACAATAAACATTTAAATCTCTTAACTGAACAAAACCAACCAATATTTAAATCTAAAAATGTAACAGAAACAAAAGATATTTAAATCTCGCAATCAAACAAAACGACAAACATTTAAATCTCATAATCAAACAAAACCAACAAATGTTGGTTGAAATGAGATTTAAATGTTTGTTTTGTTCAGTTTGGTCAGAAACATCATTTAAATCCAACTGAACAACCGACAAAGTAAAAATCTTGTAATCAAACAAAACCAACAAACATTTAAATTTTGTAAACGAAAAAAACAAACAAATATTTTAATCTCTTAATGGAACAAAACTGACCGCCATTTAAACAAAAGCACTAAGGAAGTCTTTCTGCAGTGCCATACAGATAAACTTGACTTGTATTTCCTGTAGCTAATCGAGTTGAGCGTGATGTTCGTAACACAAAGGTCGTGGGTTTGAGTCACTGCATGAACAGAACAAACAGACAGACAGACGTGTGCTTACCGACGACGGTGACCATCCACACCAGCACATATGTGAATGCGGAGATCCAGACGGCAGACATCAGGAAGGTGATCATGTAGCATTTCCTCCAGAAGCGTCTCCTGCAGTCAGGAATCGTCAGAAACAGCAGAACGATAACCGGCAGAGACAGAACCCATAGGATCCTCTTCAGATCGTGATCCGGCATCGTGAACACACTCTTCTGCTCTGAGAGAGACAAACGTTCAAACATCATTATTATGGTTTGTTATAAGCAGTGGAAACTTGTTTGGTGGAGATGAGAATCTTTTTAGGTACTACAAAAATTATAATAAAAAGACGATGCAACAGAAAAGCAGAACGTTTTTATGTGTTGTGATTATGTACCATCGACAGTGTTGGGGAAGGTTACTTTTAAAATTACGTTACTCCCTAAAAAAGCAACTAATTACGCTACTTAGTTACTTTTAAAAGTAATGTGTTACAATATTACGTTACTCCCTAAAAAAGTTACTAATTACGTTACTTAGTTACTTTTAAAAGTAATGCGTTACAATATTACGTTACTCCCTAAAAAAGCAACTAATTACGTTACTTAGTTACGTTTTAATGGAAAGTAATTTGTTACAATATCGCGCTACTCCGTAAAAAAGCAACTAATTACGTTGCTTAGTTACTTTTTATGGAAAGTAATGCGTTACAATATTACGTTACTCCCTAAAAAAGTTACTAATTACGTTACTTAGTTACTTTTTTGGAAAGTAATGCGTTATAATATCGCGTTACTCCCTAAAAAAGCAACTTATTACGTTACTTAGTTACTTTTAAAAGTAATGCGTTACAATATTACGTTATTCCCTAAAAAAGCAACTAATTACGTTACTTAGTTACGTTTTAATGGAAAGTAATTTGTTACAATATCGCGCTACTCCGTAAAAAAGCAACTAATTACGTTGCTTAGTTACTTTTTATGGAAAGTAATGCGTTACAATATTACGTTACTCCCTAAAAAAGTTACTAATTACGTTACTTAGTTACTTTTTTGGAAAGTAATGCGTTATAATATCGCGTTACTCCCTAAAAAAGCAACTTATTACGTTACTTAGTTACTTTTAAAAGTAATGCGTTACAATATTACGTTACTCCCTAAAAAAGTTACTAATTACGTTACTTAGTTACTTTTTTGGAAAGTAATGCGTTACAATATTACGTTACTCCCTAAAAAAGCAACTAATTACGTTACTTAGTTATTTTTTATGGAAAGTAATGCGTTACAATATTGCGTTATTCCCTAAAAAAGCAACTAATTACGTTACTTAGTTACGTTTTAATGGAAAGTAATTTGTTACAATATCGCGCTACTCCGTAAAAAAGCAACTAATTACGTTGCTTAGTTACTTTTTATGGAAAGTAATGCGTTACAATATTACGTTACTCCCTAAAAAAGTTACTAATTACGTTACTTAGTTACTTTTTTGGAAAGTAATGCGTTACAATATTACGTTACTCCCTAAAAAAGTTACTAATTACGTTACTTACTTTTTTGGAAAGTAATGCGTTATAATATTGCGTTACTCCCTAAAAAAGCAACTTATTACGTTACTTAGTTACTTTTAAAAGTAATGCGTTACAATATTATGTTACTCCCTAAAAAGTTACTAATTACGTTACTTAGTTACTTTTTTGGAAAGTAATGCGTTACAATATCGCGTTACTCCCTAAAAAAAAGCAACTAATTACGTTACTTAGTTACTTTTTAATGGAAAGTAATTTGTTACAATATCGCGCTACTCCGTAAAAAAGCAACTAATTACGTTGCTTAGTTACTTTTTATGGAAAGTAATGCGTTACTTTACTAGTTACTTGAAAAAAGTAATATTATTACATAACTTGCGTTACTTGTAATGCGTTACCCCCAACACTGACCATCGGTTATCTCGTTCAGACCATGCAGACTGAGTGACAGGTGGGAATATCCTGAGTCCTCCTGGAAGATGCCGCTGTCAGCTCTGGAGCGGCCGTGAAGGCGGAGGCTGCTTTCGTCGCTCCATCCCATCAGCGGCTGCTGCTCCTCACGCTCCTGAGAGCTCTTATTCAGACACGAGCAGCACGGACTGAAGCGCTGAATCACATACTCACTGATCTTCAGATCGAAACACAGCACACACACGTACACTCCATACACCAGCAGAAGACACGCGCTGTCATACCTGCACACATCCAGAGTACAGTCATCAAGTTAGAGCATTAATGTACATGGATATTGGAAAATGATGTACTCTCCTAGGACAAACTGTAAGTGATGTTCGCAATTTAAAAATAATATGCACTTTTAAATAAAAAAAGTAAATTGAAAGTTGTTGCAACACACAATTGTGAATAAAAAAAATTCTGCAAGTTTTTGGATTTTTAATTTATTTTTTGTCATTTTTTGATTATTTTGATTATTTTTATGAGTTAACATCTTCCATTTCTAACAGGAATAGTCAGAATTGTGAGATATAATTGTGACTGCAAAGTGTAGAAATGCGAGATAAAAAGTCACGATTTTAAATACTTGGGAGATGTTTCTTTCAAAGTTTCCATCTTTCAATTCTGTCTTTTTTCCTGTCTGAAATTATTGGATACCACAGACTGTAAAAAAAAAAAAAAAAAAAGATTTCTTTCTGCTATAGAAAAGTGAAGCCAAAACATCTCAGTATGGCTGCTGCAGATTTGTGAAAATTATGTAATTTGGAGCCCAGGTCTTTGCAGTACTAATTCATTTGTAGCTAGATTCTGTGCAGTAAGTGATTCGTATGGAGCCAGAGTCTGCGCATTAGTGATTGTTTGGAGCTAGAGTCTGCGCATTAGTGATTGTTTGGAGCCAGAGTCTGCGCAGTAGTGATTGTTTGGAGCTAGAGTCTGCGCATTAGTGATTGTTTGGAGCTAGAGTCTGCGCATTAGTGATTGTTTGGAGCCAGAGTCTGCGCAGTAGTGATTGTTTGGAGCTAGAGTCTGCGCAGTAGTGATTCGTTTGGAGCCAGAGTCTGCGCAGTAGTGATTGTTTGGAGCTAGAGTCTGCGCAGTAGTGATTCATTTGGAGCCAGAGTCTGCGCATTAGTGATTGTTTGGAGCCAGAGTCTGCGTATTCGTGATTGTTTGGAGCTAGAGTCTGCGCATTAGTGATTGTTTGGAGCCAGAGTCTGCGCATTAGTGATTGTTTGGAGCTAGAGTCTGCGCATTAGTGATTGTTTGGAGCCAGAGTCTGCGCATTAGTGATTGTTTGGAGCTAGAGTCTGCGCAGTAGTGATTGTTTGGAGCTAGAGTCTGCGCAGTAGTGATTGTTTGGAGCCAGAGTCTGCGCATTAGTGATTGTTTGGAGCTAGAGTCTGCGCAGTAGTGATTGTTTGGAGCCAGAGTCTGCGCAGTAGAGATTCGTTTGGAGCCAGAGTCTGCGCAGTAGAGATTCGTTTGGAGCCAGAGTCTGCGCATTAGTGATTGTTTGGAGCTAGAGTCTGCACAGTAGTGATTCGTTTGGAGCCAGAGTCTGCGCATTAGTGATTGTTTGGAGCTAGAGTCTGCGCATTAGTGATTGTTTGGAGCCAGAGTCTGCGCAGTAGAGATTCGTTTGGAGCCAGAGTCTGCGCATTAGTGATTGTTTGGAGCTAGAGTCTGCGCATTAGTGATTGTTTGGAGCTAGAGTCCGCGTAGTAGTGATTGTTTGGAGCTAGAGTCTGCGCAGTAGTGATTGTTTGGAGCTAGAGTCTGCGCAGTAGTGATTGTTTGGAGCTAGAGTCTGCGCATTAGTGATTGTTTGGAGCTAGAGTCTGCACAGTAGTGATTCGTTTGGAGCCAGAGTCTGCGCAGTAGTGATTGTTTGGAGCTAGAGTCTGCGCATTAGTGATTGTTTGGAGCCAGAGTCTGCGCAGTAGAGATTCGTTTGGAGCCAGAGTCTGCGCATTAGTGATTGTTTGGAGCTAGAGTCTACGCAACAGTGATTCTGTATCAAAGTCCCATTCAAAGTCCTGCAGACCCAATCACAAGCTCACAATGATGATGCCACACCCTGATTTATAGCATCAAATAACCAACTATAAGGATATTAGAAACAAAGGGACTCTTGGTCTCACCAGTGAACTCTGTTATCTGAGATGATGGCGATGACTGCAGCGACGCTGATGGCATACGCCACAGAATCCCTGAACAACGGCCAGCAGGAGAGACGACCCACCTGAGCAGAGTAAAACACACACAGATACAGACACACACACGACACGCTAACGGCGTGAGAACAATGATAGCGTCACGCACCGCAGAGGTCAGCAGGCCACACGCCGCACAGATGCACAGCAGGTTATAGACGGCCGATCCCATGATGGTGCTCACGCCGATGTCTCCCTTCGTCACAAACACACCTGAGCACAAACACACCTGACATTAGGCTGCACTGAAAGCCATGGGTTCACCAGTGATATCTTATGACATGATTATAAGTGTTTACTGTAAACAGATTGCTTTGAAGCAATGAATCAGTCATTGCAGAGGCGGACAGTAGTGAAGTGTTTTTACTCTGCTCTGAGTGTCTGTACTTTATCACTATATTCCAAAGCATAATGCTGTACTTTTTTTTTACTGCACTACGTTTCATATTAAATGTCATTTGATACTTTATTACATTAGAAATCTAGTACTTTCTTACTTTTACTAAAAGCAATTAAAAGATTTACTTTTATTTATGAAATGAAGTGCAGTAAAAAGAATGACATTATGCTTTGAAATGCAATTTTGATTAAAAAGAATGAATAGCAAAGTGTTGCAAGACACCGTTATTTTTATTTTTTTTTACTTTTTGCATGTTATTTATTTATTTATTTATTATTATTTATTTTTTTTCCAATTTTTAAGATAATGAAATTTTGCTAAACTGAACTGCAAATTGTTGCTGGACACAATTGTGAGATTTTTTTTTTGCTTGTTAAAAAAAAAGATATCAGTGAGATATAATTACGTGAGATATAATAAAAAAAAAAACGTAGACATATGTGAGATCAAAAGCCACAATTACATTTAAAATATATATATATATATATTTTAAACGTAATTTATAATTAAATTAAACGTAATTTATAATTAATTAAATTGTTGTAAACGTAAAAGAAAAACACTAACGTACATGATGATAAAGTATAAACGCAAACGTTTATACTTTATCATCATGTACGTTAGTGTTTTTCTTTAGAAAACTTTACTTCACAATATTCCAAAGCATAATATTGTATTTTTTACTGCACTATGTTTTATATCAAATATCATTTAATACTTAATTACATTAGAAATCTGGTATTTTTAAATTTTTACTCAAGTAAAAACAATTCAAAGATTTACCGGAGTACAAGAAATTACTACATTTTTAATGTTTTTAAGTATTAAAGGTAAAACAAACAACAACTTTTACTTATTAAATGAAGTGCAGTAAAAAGTATGACATTATGCTTTGGAATGCAATTTTGATAAAAAAAAAAAAAAAAAAAAAAAAAAAAGTGAACTGCAAGTTGTTGTGAGAATTTTTATTTTTGTTAAAAAAAAGTTTTTGGATTTTTTTTTTTTTTTTTTTTGCAATTTTCAAGATTTTTCAAAATTTTGATAAAGTGAATTGCAAGCTGTTGAGGGAAACAATTATGAGATTTTTTTTTTAATTATGCAATTTGATAAAAAAAAAAAGTGAATTGCAAGACGTTGCAAGACACGGTTGTGAGAAAAAAATATGTCTTATTTTTGTAATTTTTTTTTTTTTTGCAATTTTAAGATACTTCACTACTGTCTGCCTCTGCATTTCAGTTATAATTGCAACTTCAAAAAAAATTCCAATAACATTTTTTTTTTTATTTTGTTATTCAGTGGCAGATACAGGCTTCCATATTCATAGGGCAAACTGTAAGTGATGTTTGCAATTTTCAAAATTAAGCAATTTGCTAAAAAAAAAAAAAAAAAGTGAATTGCAAGTTTTTTTTTAAGTTTTTGGATTTTTTTTTTCAATTTACAAGATCCTTCACTATTGTCCGCCTCTGCATTTCAGTTATAATTGCAACTTTAGTTTCAACTGTAAAGCAGCTCTACATAATATAGCAACCTCATTCAATAGCTTCAAGTATAGTTCAATTGAAAAAAAAAGTTACTACAGTATTATCTGTCTTTATATATCAATTTTGTCTAAGATGTTTATCCAAAAAATCCAACATTTATCCAAAAAATACCCAGAAATGCAGTGACCAGTTCAGGTGCCGAGCTCCCGGCGGCCATAAAAGTGGCTCCAGCGACGTCCTGCGAAAGACCGAGACCTGAAACACACACAGATCCATTGAAATCACACTGAACAGCACACATCAGCAGAAACAGGACAAAACACAGCTTACGCTCGCTGATGAGCTCCAAAGACGGCAGGAAGTAGTCATCGCACACAATGGACACGGACAGAAGCATGTAGAAA
This sequence comes from Cirrhinus molitorella, assembly GCA_033026305.1. NCBI lineage: Eukaryota > Metazoa > Chordata > Actinopteri > Cypriniformes > Cyprinidae > Cirrhinus > Cirrhinus molitorella. Next base: position 1,005,883 of record CM065127.1, read on the forward strand.
ATGATCATGAAATAAATCAAAATCCCTCCGTCCTTCCTCTCCTGAAGCGTGAAGAATCCTTCAGGAAATTCAGACGACTGCGGTGGGATGCAGTCAGAGGCATTCTCTGAAACACACACACATCTGAATGACTTCTGACATCAGTTTGAAAGGTCAAACCCTCTGGTGTCTTTTCTCAATGAAATGAATGATTTTTATTTAATATTATGGTTCTGAAACTTTATTTATGGAATGGTTTTGATCCATTTATTACTTATCCATAACCACGTTTTGATGAAACTGAAAATGAACTGAAATTTCCAACTTAAAAACCTCCAACTTGAACACTTTGGAGAACAGATCCAAGTTTGGTCTCTTTTAAAGAAAAATTATGAAAAGTTTAAAAACGTTTTCGTTATGAAAAAATACTGCTTTTTACATTTTATATGAAACATACTTTCATTTTTACTCTAAAACTGCAAGAAAATTAAAGCCATAAATCTAAACAAGTTGTGTTTCAAATTTGAGGTTGATATCAGAAAACAACAAAATCAGATTTTGTTTAGCCACTGTACCAACACTGCAAAAAAATAAATAAATAAATAAATAAATAAAAATGCATTTCTTACTTAGATTTTGTGTCTTGTTTCCAGCCAAAATATCTTAAATTTTTTAAATGAAGAAGGATTTTCTAGACAAGTCGAAATGATAAAGAAAAAAGAAGTCAAAATTAAGTGAGTTTTTGCTTAAAACAAGCAAAATAATCTGTCAATGGGGTAAGCAAAATAATCTAGTTTTCTGCTTGAAATAAGATTATTTTGGTTGTTTTAAGCAAAAACTCACTTAATTTTGACTTCTTTTTTCTGAAAACAAGACAAAAATTTGTACTTGTCTAGAAAAAAAAGATATTTTGGCTGGAAATAAGACACAACATTTAAGTAAGAAAGCATTTTTTTGTAGTGAAATGTTACCAATATGGTCATTTTTCATCATGACCATTTTCAGGACTATTTAACATTTTTAAATCATATCCATAATTTTTTAGTGTTCACATAGCAAGTACCAAAACTTTGACAAACCTTTGTACCATTCTGATGAAGAAAACAATACTAGAAAAACAAAATCTAAAACTTTTTTCAGGGTAAGCCAAATGTCAAATTTCCTAAAAAGCTGAATTTCTATGACCTTTAATGAATGGATTCATCCATTTGCAAGCTTTATTTACTTGATCACAGATGTTTTTAGTACAAAACTCACGTTTACTCTACTTTAATAAACTATTTCTACAGAAATGTATTTATGGTTTTTATAACCATGACCTAACCATAACAAATATGCAAAACATGTGAAACAACGCAATAAAACAAAATACAGTATAGAAAAATTACATTTTGATAAACACTGCAAAAACGTATTTTCTTCCTTAGTATTTTTGTCTTGCTTTTTAGTAGAAATATCTATCCAAGTAAAATGACTTAAAATATTATGTCTAGTTTTCTGAATAAATAATGTACATTTTTGCTTAAAACAAGCAAAAGTATCTGCCAATGAATTAAGATTATTTTTCTTACCCCATTTGCAGATATTTTTGCTTGTCAGTTAACTTGTCAAGTTGTTTTGAAAACAAGACAAAAATACTTAAGGATACTAAATAATTTTTTGCAGTGAATGGAAACAAAAAATTCAAAGCAACAAACAAAAAATCCCTGCACTGCAAAATGCTTTTCTTACTTAGATTTTTATAATTGTATTTTTTATTATTATTTTACAAAATATCTAAAAATTCTTTCAAAATCAAAAAGGATTTTCTAGACGAGTAAAAATTATTGTTTTGTTTTCAGAAAAAACAAGTCAAAATTAAGTGTTTTTGCTTAGAACAAGCTAAATAATCTGCCAATGGGGTAAGCAAAATAATCTTATAAATAATCTTATTTCAAGCCAAAAACTAGATTATTTTGCTTACCCCATTGGGAGATTATTTAGCTTGTTCTAAGCAAAAACTCACTTAATTTTAACTTATTTGTTCTGAAAACAAGAAACCGAAAACGACAATTTGTACTTCTTGATTTAAGAATTTTTATATATTTTGGCTTTAAGACAAAAATTATAAATAATAAAAGCATTTTTCACAGTGTAGAGCTGAAACTGTATTTGTTTTTTCATAGTTGCATAGGACTTCATAGTTTAATCAGTCTCTGGCTCTCAAACACTTTCTGAATGAGTGAAATCTCTCTTACCCAGATCTCGCCGGACTCTAGCAGCAGCCGAACCCTGAAAACTCTTCCCAGCGTAGAAGATGAGATGAACCGCAGCGAATATCAGCAATACTACAGCAATGATGTACAGCAGAACTTCTCTGCGCTTCCTCCTTTGAAGAACCACGTCTGTCCTCATCATTCCCACCGACTAAAGACGCATCAGGAGGAGACCCAGAGAGACTCCGACCTTCAGTGTGTGTGTGTCACGGGACTTATTTTTCTGCATGAATGAGTCTCAAGCCTTCAGGGCCGAAGTGGTTTGACAAATACAAATGTTATCATGCGCAATGACGTGCCTCTTAAGGAGATCATTTGATTCTCTGTGCAAGATTTTAATGCTTTTTAAAGACTTTTCTGCTCTTTAAGGCTGTTTATTTGATTCAAAATTCAGAAAAAAAACTGTATTATTGTCAAATATTACTGCAATTTAAAATAATGGTTTTCTGTTTAATTATACTTTAAAATATAATTTATTCCTGTGATGCAAAGCTGAATTTAAATCAGCTGTTACTGCAGTATTTAGTGTCACATGATCCTTCAGAAATCATTCTAATATACTGATTTTTTATTTTTTTGGAACCTGTGATACTTTCTTCAAGATTCTTTAATCAATAAAAAGTTAAAAGAACATGAAAAGTGATAGTAAAGACTTATATTGTTAGAAAGAAAATTCTATTTTGAATAAATGCTGTTCTTTTTCACTTTTGTATTCATCAAAGAATCCTGAAAAAGTATCACAGGATTCAAAAAAATATTTAGCAGTTGATATTGTTTCCAACATTGATAATAAATGTAACTAGATAAAAAAGTTTGTCAAGACTTGAGAAAGCCGGACCAGAAAGTTTATAAAGTTTAAAGAGTTTAGGAAGTTTTAAAAAGTTTTCAATTTTTGAAGTTTAAAGTAGTTTTAAAAGCTTAATGTTTGATAGATAGATAAGTTATTAGCATGTTGTTAGCATGATTAGCAAGTTACTGGCATGTTGTTACCATGATTAGCATTGGTACTAGCATGTTTCTAACATGATTAACAAGTTACTAGCATTTTGTTACCATGTTTTTAACATGACTAGCATGTTGCTAGCATGATTCTAGAATGATTATCAAATTATTAGCATGATTAGCCAGTTACTAGCATGATTCTAACATGATTAGCAAGTTGCTAGCACGATTCGAGCATGATTAGCAAATTATTAGCATGATTAGCCAGTTACTAGCATGATTCTAACATGATTAGCAAGTTGCTAGCATGATTCGAGCATGATTAGCCAGTTACTAGCATGATTCTAACATGATTAGCAAGTTGCTAGCATGATTCGAACATGATTAGCAAGTTACTGGCATGTTTTTAACATGACTAGCATTTTGCTAGCATGATTCTAGAATGATTAGCAAATTATTAGCATGATTAGCCAGTTACTAGCTTGATTCTAACATGATTAGCAAGTTGCTAGCATGATTCAAGCATGATTAGCAAGTTATTAACATGTTGTTAACATGTTAATTAACATGTTGTTAGTATGTTTCTAGCATTGGTACTAGCATGATTCTAGCATGATTAGCATGTTACTAGTATGTTGTTAGCATGTTTCTAGCATGATTAGCATGGTGCTAGCATGCTGCTAGCATGATTCTAGCATGATTAGCATGTTACTAGCATGTTTCAAACATGATTAACAAGCTACTAGCATTTTGTTACCATGTTTTTAACATGACTAGCATGTTGCTAGCATGATTCTAGAATGATTAGCAAATTATTAACATGATTAGCCAGTTACTAGCATGATTCTAACATGATTAGTAAGTTGCTAGCACGATTCGAGCATGATTAGCAAGTTACTAGCATGTTGTTAGCATGTTTCTAACATGATGCTAACATGATTAGCATGGTACTAGCATGCTGCTAGCATGATTAGCATGTTACTAGCATGTTTCTAACATGATTAACAAGTTACTAGCCTTTTGTTACCATGTTTTTAACATGACTACCATGTTTGCTAGCATGATTCTAGAATGATTACCAAATTATTAACATGATTAGCCAGTTACTAGCATGATTCTAACATGACTAGCAAGTTACTAGCATGTTGTTGGCATGTTTTTAACATGACTAACGTGTTGCTAGCATTATTCTAGAATGATTAGCAAGTTACTACCACGATTCTAACATGATTAGGGTTAGCAAATTGCTAGCATGATTCTAGCATGATTAGCAAGTTACTAGCATGTTGTTAGAAATCGGAGAGAACTGCGCACCTTTCTGTCTCTTCACCTGCTAAAAATGTCAGAAATAGTTCAACGTTTTATTTTAGTGCAGGATAATCAAACATTTTCCTTAAATTATATTGAAATATTACAATTATTTAGTTTACTTTTTTTTTTTTTTTTTACAATAAACTTAATATGCAATCTTAAAATTGTGGACCAAATTGTGCAAACAAGCAGCAAACCTGGAACAATAAAAAATATATATATTAAATCATAACTGCAAGAGTTCGACTTTAGACTTTAATTAGCTTTACAAAGAGTAAAATGATAAATGGTGCCGAATGCGTATCAAAACGTTGACAAATCTGTTTCAAAACTACAGAACTGAATGTGTTCGAAATATAAATACGAAATATAAATGTGAGTACAGTAAAAATAGAGCATTTACATGTTATTGTACAGACGGCGGCGATCACTTCAGTTCAAACACGCTTCAGCACTGATTATTATGGAGCTAAAACAGTCTCAAAATTAATCAAGCAACATTTCGATGATTTAAAACAAACTGCATTTTGATTGGCTGGACAGAAAACTCACATCTGATTGGCTAACGATGTAAAAAATCACTCATCTGGCAGAAAAGCGTCAAACACAAATCCAGAGCAACTGAAAGACACAGAAACTATGGAAACGTTTAGAAATGTGCTCAAATATTTATGAATTGAGTTTGCATTTGTAAATTTGCTTGTGCATTCAGTTTGTTTCTAGTTTGTGAATTTGCAAACATATACACTTCTTGGTAACACTTTACTTAAAACCTATAAAATGCATAATATACACTACTCAAAAGTTTGGACACACCCTCACATTTAATGTTTTTAAAGTAGTTTCTTATGCTTACCAAGGCTGTTTTCACTTGATTTAAAATAAAGAAAAAAATTTAATATTGTGAAATATTGTTACGATGTAAATCAATGTTTTTCTATATTAATATACATTAAAATTAAATTTTTATATCTGTAATTAAAGTTGAATTTCAAGAATTATTACTCCAGTCTTCAGTGTCAAATTTATTATCAGTGCTGGAAACTATTTTTTTTTTTTGGAACCTGATACTTTTTTTATTGATTTTTTGATCAATAAAAGGTTAAAAAAAGAACAGCATTTATTTAAAATACAAAGGTTTTCTAACAATATACACTACTGTTTAAAAGTTTGGGGTCAGTACATTTTTATTCTTTCTTTTTAATTAATACTTTATTCACCAAGGATGTGTTAAATTAATAAAAAAGATTTACATTGTTAGAAAAGATTTATATTTTGAATAAATGCTGTTCTTTTTAACTTGTTATTCATCAAAGAATCACAGGTTGCAAAAAAATATATATATAATTCTAGTAATAATCAATATATTAGAATGATTTCTGAAGGATCATGTGACACTGAAGTAACAGCTGATGAAAATTCAGCTTTGCATCACAGGAATAAATTCTATTGTAAAGTATATTTAAATAAAAAAACATTATTTTAGATTGTAATAACATTTTGCAGTGTTACTGCTTTTTTTCTGTATTTTTGAACAAATAAATGCAGACTTGAAGAGCAAAAGAGACTTCTTTAAAAAACATTAAATGAGAGAGTGTGTCCAGTTTTTTAACTGGTAGTGTATATAATGCATAAGTATTTCTAATGCATTAATTTAACTTTTAATGCACTGTATGATCTTATGAATAAATAATAATAAACCACACTTATAAAGCATTAAAACTAAATTTAAAACTACTACTGAATAAAAAATAAAGGGTAATTGCGACTTTTTATCTCGCAATTCTGACTTTTTTTTTCTTGCAATTTCAAGTTTACAAGACTTTTGTTTCTCAGTGAGATATAAACTCACAATTGCCAGAAATATGGAAGCCTATTTCTGCCACTGAATAAAAAATACAAAAGGTTACTGCAACTTTGTATTTCGCAATTCTGTCTTGCAATTGCGAGTTATAAATCCAGGTCTGAGGAGACAAAAAAGAATGTTTATATCATGCAATTTTGACTTTATAACTTGCAATTTTGAGTTTATATCACAATTCTGAGAAAGAAATGTCAGAATTGTGAGTTTGTATCTTGCAATTCTGACTATAACTTGCAATTGTGAATTTATAATCACAATTCTGAGAAAAAAAATGTCAGAATTGCGAGTTTATATCAGCAATTCTGACATTCTAACTTGCAATTGTGAGTTTATATTACAATTTAGAGAAAAAAAATCAGAATTGCGAGTTTATATCATGCAATTTTGACTTTATAACTTGTTATTGTGAGTTCATTTCACAATTCTGAGAAAAAAAAGTGTCAGAATTTTCTGTATCATGCAGTTCTGACATTATAACTCGCAATTGTGAGTTTATATCATGCAATTTTGATTTTATAACTTGTTATTGTGAGTTCATTTCACAATTCTGACGTTTTTTTCTCAGAATTGTGAAATGAACTTTGAAAATTGAATGAAATTGTGAGTTTGTATCATGCAGTTCTGACATTATAACTTGCAATTGTGAGTTTATATTACAATTTAGAGAAAAAAAACAACAGAATTGCGAGTTTGTATCATGCAATTCTGACTTTATAACTCGCAATTGTGAGTTTATATCATGCAATTTTGATTTTATAACTTGTTAGTGTGAGTTCATTTCACAATTCTGACGTTTTTTTCTCAGAATTGCGAAATGAACTTTGAAAATTGAATGAAATTACGAGTTTGTATCATGCAATTCTGACTTCATAACTTGTAATTGTGAGTTTATATCATGCAATTTTGATTTTATAACTTGCAATTGTGAATTTACATCACAATTCAGAGAAAAAACGTCAGAATTATGAGTTTATATCATGCAATTCTGACTTTATAACTTCTCAATTGTGAGTTTATATCACAATTCTTAGAAAAAAACGTCAGAATTAAGTTTATATAATGCAATTTTGACTTTATAAGTTGTTATTGTGAGTTCATTTCACAATTCTGACGTTTTTTTCTCAGAATTGTGAAATGAACTTTGAAAATTTAATGAAATTGTGAGTTTGTATCATGCAATTCTGACTTTATAACTCGCAATTGTGAGTTTATATCACAATTCTTAGAAAAAAACGTCAGAATTAAGTTTATATAATGGAATTTTGACTTTATAACTTGTTATTGCGAGTTCATTTCACAATTCTGACGTTTTGAACTTTGAAAACTGAATGATATTACAAGTTTGTATCATGCAATTTAGATTTTATAACTTGCAATTGTGAGTTTACATCACAATTAAAAGAAAAAACGTCAGAATTATGAGTTTATATCATGCAATTCTGACTTTATAACTCGCAATTGTGAGTTTATAACACAATTCTTAGAAAAAAACGTCAGAATTAAGTTTATATAATGCAATTCTGACTTTATAACTCGCAATTGTGAGTTTATAACACAATTCTTAGAAAAAAACGTCAGAATTAAGTTTATATAATGCAATTCTGACTTTATAACTTGCAATTGTGAGTTTATATCACAATTCTGAGAAAAAAAGTCAGAATTGCAATTTTGTATCATACAATTCTAAGATCAAGTCAGAATTGTAAGATAAGTTGCAATAATCTTTTTTACATTTTTTTATTCAGTGGCGGAAACAGGCTTCCATGCAAATATTATAATGCATTTAACTTTACAATTATTTAAGAAAAGATTTAATGCATTTCAACATAGGCACATAATGCATTATACAACAAGGATTTGTTCAGTGAATGTAAACTAGTTTCTGCATTTTAAATACACTAATTTTGAAACTATTTTAGCTCCATTTGATAATTCTGTCAGTATGAATCATTGTCCATCTTTGTGTTTTTGCTCTTGAAGCTCATCAGTGACAGTTCACCTGACATTAACAGAGAAAAGAAAGCTGCGTTTCAGATCTGGATTGAGTTTTACACGTTCGCACCGCAGTTCAACGCTCTGAGAGATTCATTTTGTCCTGTTCACACAGACTCGATTCACTCTGAATTCACATTAAACCCGCGCAGCGTGAACAGAAGTGAAGTGGTTGTTAATGCAGTGATGTATTGTCTCCTCATCCTGTGCTTTAGTGTTCACATGTGACACACAGAGTACATACTGATCTCATGATCACACCGACACGCTGCACCTGATCTGATGGAAACGTCCTCGGCTGCCGTTCGGTCTGTATGAGCTGCAGTTTCACTCATCTCCCATCCAAAGAGAACTAGTGACGAGCGCTTAGTCTGTGTTTCGGTCAGAGAGCGGCTGCTCATGATCTCTGTCTCCAGTGTGCGGAGCTCCTCTGAGCCACACGCGTGCAGGACGCGCAACACGCCTTCTGATAGTAATCGTACACGCAGAGACGAGCCTGAACCACCACGTTACAGTTGAAGTATTTATCACGACACTTCTCATCTGAAACACACACAAATCAACAGGTGCAATGGTGAATCTCACAAAAACAGCCACACTTCACCATGAAACCAGAAGAAAACAACTGCATAAGGATAAAAAATAAATAATTACTTTGCACAAGAAAATGAGGTCTATTTTTGCATTTTGACAATATATTCATGCTAAATAAGCATATTTTCCTGCAATCTGTTTTTGTTTATATCCATTTCGCAATTCTGACGTTTTTTTCTCAGAATTGTGAAATGAACTTTGAAAATTGAATGAAATTACGAGTTTGTATCATGCAATTCTGACTTTATAACTTGCAATTGTGAGTTTATATCATGCAATTTTGATTTTATAGCTTGCAATTGTGAGTTTACATCACAATTCAGAGAAAAAAACGTCAGAATTATGAGTTTATATCATGCAATTCTGACTTTATAACTTGCAATTGTAAGTTTATATCATGCAATTTTGGTTTTATAACTTGCAATTGTGAGTTTATATCATGCAATTCTGACTTTATAACTTGCAATTGTGAGTTTATATCATGCAATTTTGATTTTATAGCTTGCAATTGTGAGTTTACATCACAATTCAGAGAAAAAAACGTCAGAATTATGAGTTTATATCATGCAATTTTGGTTTTATAACTTGCAATTGTGAGTTTATATCATGCAATTCTGACTTTATAACTTGCAATTGTAAGTTTATATCATGCAATTTTGGTTTTATAACTTGCAATTGTGAGTTTATATCATGCAATTCTGACTTTATAACTTGCAATTGTGAGTTTATATCATGCAATTTCAACACAAATCAACAGGTGCAATGGTGAATCTCACAAAAACAGCCACACTTCAGCATAAAACCAGAAGAAAAAAAACTGCATAAGGATAAAAAATAAATAATTACTTTGCACAAGAAAATGAGGTCTATTTTTGCATTTTGACATTATATTAATTATAAATAAGCATATTTTCCTGCAATCTGTTTTTGTTTATATCCATTTAGCAATTTTATGATTTGATTAATTTGTAGTATTTTTATTTTACCCTTTAACAAATATATCAAAATTATACTTTGCACAAGGAAATTTGGCCTGTTTTGGCATTTTGACATTATATTAATGATAATTAAGCATATTTTCCTGCAAATGTCTGCAATCTGTTTGTTTTGTTTATATTCATTTAGCAATTTAAAAATGTTATTAATTTGTAGTATTTTTTTATCTTACCCTACCCTAAAATTATAAGGAAAAAATATTAAAAAATATACTTTCCATAAGGAAATTATGCCTATTTTTGCATTTTGACATTATATTCATGATATATAAGCATATTTTCCTGCAATCTGTTTTTGTTTATATTCATTTAGGAATTTTATGATTTTATTAATTTGTAATATTTTTATCTTACCCTACCCTAAAGTCATAAGAACAAATATATAAATTATACTTTGCACAAGAAAATTATGCCTATTTTTGCATTTTGACATGATATTAATGATCATTAAGCATATTTTCCTGCAAAAGTCTCTTTGTTGCAATCTGTTTTATTTGTTTTGTTTATATTAATTTAGCAATTCAAAATTTTTATTAATTTGTAGTATTTTTTTTTATCTTACCCTCACAAGGAAAAAATTAAAAATATATACTTTGCATAAGGAAATTATGCCTATTTTTGCATTTTGACATTATATTCATGATATATAAGCATATTTTCCTGCAATATGTTTGTTTTGTTTATATTCATGTAGGAATTTTATGATTTTATTAACTTATAGTATTTTTATTTTACCCTACCCTAAAATTATAAGAACAAATATATCAAAATTATACTTTGCACAAGGAAATTTGGCCTGTTTTGGCATTTTGACATTATATTCATGATAATTAATCACATTTTCCTGCAAATGTCTAATTGCTGCAATCTGTTTGTTTTGTCTATATTCATTTAGCAATTTTATAATTTTATTCATTTGTAATATTTTTATCTTACCCTACATTAAAATCATAAGAACAAATATATAAATTATACTTTGCACAAGAAAATTATGCCGATTTTAGCATTTTGACATGATATTAATGATAATTAAGCATATTTTCCTGCAAAAGTCTCATTACTGCAGTCTGTTTAATTTGTTTTGTTTATTGTAATTTAGCATTTTTATGATTTTATTCATTTGTAGTATTTTTATCTTACCCTACCATAAAATCAAAAGAACAAATATATACAAAATATACTTTGCACAAGAAAATGATGCCTATTTTTGCATTTTGACATTATATTCATGATAATTAAGCATATTTTTCTGCAATCTGTTTGTTTTGTTTATATTCATTTAGCAATTTTAAAATTTTATTAATTTGTAGTATTTTTTTTTTATCTTACCCTACCCTAAAATCATAAGGAAAAAATATAAAAAATATACTTTGAATAAGGAAATGATGCCTATTTTTGCATTCTGACATTATATTCATGATAATTAAGCATATTTTCCTGCAAAAGTCTCATTACCACAATCTGTTTGATTTGTTTTGTTTATATTAATTTAACAATTTAATGATTTTATTAATTTGTTGTATTTTCATCTTACCCTACTCTAAAATCATAAGAAAAAAATATATAAATTATACTTTGCATAAGGAAATAAGGCCTATTGTTGCATTCTGACATTATATTCATAATAATTAATCACATTTTCCTGCAAAAGTCTCATTATTATTTTTATACTCTGCATAGAAAAAAATTAAGCCTATTTTTGCATTCTGGCTGTATATTCTAAATAATTAAGCACATTTATAAAATGTAGGAAATATAGCAACTTTCTAATTATTAGAATCAGTTTGATTTTGATTGTTTTTTATTTTAAAATAATTTATATTTAGTAATTTTATGATTTAATTTTTTTTCTCTCAATTGTCATTATTCTCAGTGATTATTATCATTTGATTCTTATTACTATAATAGTATTTTTATTACTTTTTAAGTTTTTAAATAAAAGTTATAGAACAAGAATGGGATAAAAAACAAAAGCACAAAACCTTTTTATTTCTTATTCTCAGAATTGCAGCATGAAAACTTGAGTTAAGAATTGTGAGATAAAAACTCACAACTACATTTTTGTTTTATCTCAGCAGAAATAAACATCTATAGTAATATAATATGTGCTGCTTATGTAAATACCAGCATGATAAACAACTACTTTGCATTTAAATATGTCAGTATTATTCATATTTCAGCAATGACCAATAAAACAGTAAAAAAAGACTTCACTTTCTTCATGCAAAATACAATTTTTTTTTTTTGTGATAGCATTAGGTGCTTTCATGAAATGAGCACAGATGAATATGCAGTGGCATGTTCACATATTAATGAGGGGACTGACCAATGAGAGGCAGGCAGGGCTCAGGGTGACACTCCTCCTTGTCATGTGGCTTCAGTGTTTCCTCGCAGCGGTCGCTGGTCATCATTTCATCAGACAGACAGCGCACCTCTCGCACCCGGTAGCCCGTCTCACACGTCTTTGAGCACTGCACACGAAGAGCCACAGAAGAGCCACATGTGGTTACCCAGCAAACACAGAACGTTTCCCTAATTTGGTTATTTTTTTCCCAAAACGTTCCCTGCATTTTGAAATTTTATTTTTATAACCTAGAGAGAATATTCACAGATCGTTCCCTGCAAGTTATTTTTAGTTATCATAATCACATAAATCATGTAATTAAACATTGCAGATGTTTCTGGTTATTTTAATGCTGAAATGTATATATATATATATATATATATATATATATATATATATACATACATAAACAAACTATTTTTGCAGAATTTCATGTCTGAAAAAAGCTTTTAATAAAGCATAGACATCAAAGTGGCCAAATTGCATTAGGATGATAATATAACTCAAACTGTATAGCTAAAAATAAGCCAAGGTTAAGCTAGTCTGAAAAACATAACATAAACACTGGATTTATTTCTGCGCACCTCTGATCTGCACTAAATGACTAATATTCGTTGATCGATCTCTTTAATAAATAATTACTTATAATTAATATATATGTATATACGAGAGTAAATATTGTGATTTCAGGGAGATTTGACACGTCTAATTGAAGAGAACACCAGAACATTGCGGCACTTTCCCGGAACGTTCTCCTTAGGTTAGAGGAACGTTCCGGGAACCTACTGGGAACGTTTCCAGAACATTGCGGGAACGTTCTCCTTAGGTTAGGGGAGCGTTCCGGGAACCTACTGGGAACATTTCCAGAACATTGCGGGAACGTTCTCCTTAGGTTAGGGGAACCTACTGGGAACATTTCCAGAACATTGCTGAAACGTTCTCCTTAGGTTAGGGGAACATTCCGGGAACCTACTGGGAACATTTCCAGAACATTGCGGGAACGTTCTCCTTAGGTTAGGGGAACCTACTGGAAACGCAACCAGAATATTGTGGGAACATTGCTGGAACGTTCTCCTTAGGTTAGGGGAACATTCCGGGAACCTACTGGGAACGCAACCAGAATATTGCGGGAACATTGCTGGAATGTTCTCCTTAGGTTAGAGGAACATTCCGGGAACCTACTGGGAACATTTTCAGAACATTGCGGGAACGTTCTCCTTAGGTTAGGGGAACCTACTGGAAACGCAACCAGAATATTGTGGGAACATTGCTGGAACGTTCTCCTTAGGTTAGGGGAACATTCCGGGAACCTACTGGGAACGCAACCAGAATATTGCGGGAACATTGCTGGAACGTTCTCCTTAGGTTAGAGGAACATTCCGGGAACCTACTGGGAACATTTTCAGAACATTGCGGGAACGTTCTCCTTAGGTTAGGGGAACCTACTGGGAACGCTTCCAGAACATTGCGGGAACGTTCTCCTTAGGTTAGGGGAACCTACTGGAAACGCAACCAGAATATTGTGGGAACCTTGCTGGAACGTTCTCCTTAGGTTAGAGGAACATTCCGGGAACCTACTGGGAACGCAACCAGAATATTGCGGGAACATTGCTGGAACGTTCTCCTTAGGTTAGGGGAACATTCCGGGAACCTACTGGGAACATTTCCAGAACATTGCGGGAACGTTCTCCTTAGGTTAGGGGAACCTACTGGAAACGCAACCAGAATATTGTGGGAACCTTGCTGGAACGTTCTCCTTAGGTTAGAGGAACATTCCGGGAACCTACTGGGAACGCAACCAGAATATTGCGGGAACATTGCTGGAACGTTCTCCTTAGGTTAGAGGAACATTCCGGGAACCTACTGGGAACGCAACCAGAATATTGCGGGAACATTGCTGGAACGTTCTCCTTAGGTTAGAGGAACATTCCGGGAACCTACTGGGAACGCAACCAGAATATTGCGGGAACATTGCTGGAACGTTCTCCTTAGGTTAGGGGAACATTCTGGAAACCTACTGGGAACGTTTCCAGAACATTGCAGGAACAATCCTGGAACGTTCTCCTTAGGTTAGGGGAATGTTCTGGGAACCTACTGGGAATGCTTCCAGAACATTGCGGAACGTTCCCGGAACATTCTCCTTATGTTAGAGGAACATTCCAGAAACCTACTGGGAACGTTTCCAGAACATTGCGGGAACGTTCCTGGAAGGTTCTCCTTAGGTCAACTTTCTGGAAATGTTCCCAGTTGTTTCCTGGAACATTAAGAAAACTTTCCTGGCTAACCAACAGGGGACCTTCTTGGGAACATTAGGGGAACGTTCTGGGAACCAAAAATTGTTAGCTGGGTATGTGATGTCTCACCGCGCTCCAGTCGGTGTGGTACCACTTGGCTCCACAGGTTTTGATGAAGCAGCTCTGCTGGCTGAGGGGTTTGTCCAGAGAAGAGCACTCATACACTGGCATTATGGACAAACCCTCGTCAGACCGCATCAGACACGCCACTGCCCTCTGCTGGCTGCCAGAGCCACACTCTGCCGAACACTGACACACACACACACACACACACACACACACACACACACACACACACACACACACACACACACACACACACATTACAAATAACACAAGTTATGTAATCAGATTATTTTTTTCAAGTAACTAGTAAAGTAACGCATTACTTTTTAATTTACAAGAAAATATCTGAGCTACGTTTCCAAATAATTAAGCCAGTTACTTTGTTTTCACATTTATTGACTCTCCCCATGATGTTACTTTAGTTCTAGACTTAATCTGACATCATTATCTTTTCATGAACTCATAAAGCCCAGTTTAATAAACTACAGGCTTATATTAGCTTATTTTTGTCTTGTTTTTAGTCAAAATAACTAAGATGCATTGACTAGATAAGCAAAATGACATGAGATATTTAGTCCTGTTTTAAACAAAATGCACTTCATTTAGATTTTTTCCCCCTAGAAACAAGACTAAATATCACATAATTTTGCTTATGTAGTAAATGCATCTTAATTTAATACTTTTTAGACATTTTGACTAGAAACAAGATAAAAAATACTAAGTAAGACAAGCGTTTTTTGTAGTGAACATTGGTCGCTGTAAATACCTGACTCCAGGGCCCGGTGAACCACTCGGTGCGGCTCTCACAGGGGCCGTTGTTGCAGGGCTGCACCTCAGTGGGCCGTTGGGAGCCGCAGCCCTCCAGAGGCAGACTGCTGATGTGATTGTTGAGACACTGAACGCTGCGCGTCCGCAAACCCGCACCGCAGTCCGCCGAACACTGCATCACAGCAAACACATTCAGCAAACGCAGCGAAAAATGCCTGGTCAGATAGTATAGCGTTATTTTAATGACAAATGTCGAGAGCGCATTTTTGTAGCGCAAAAGCACAGTAATAGAATGCATGAGCGCGAATCTCTTCGCTCGCAGATTTCCTTTGCTCTCACACAAAACTGGATACTCAGGGCCTTTCCTTGATTTTTTATTGTTGCATTTTTGTTTGAATATAAATTGGTTATTGTACATTGTTTTACTACTTCATCTCATTTGTATTTTGTTATTTTCTGTGAATGCACACATGCATCACTCTATAAAGTACTTTATAAAGACTGTTTTGAAACCGTATTGGCTGGGAGGGAACTGAAGCTAGAATTCTTTTGACTATCAAAGATGGATCTTTCATTTCTTTCCAGTTTAGTAATATTTCGCAATGTTCATGAAATTAAGCCTATATTAGAAATTGGGTGCTTGGATGATTTCCACATATAACCTCTGTCCAAGTGGTGTCTA
This sequence comes from Cirrhinus molitorella, assembly GCA_033026305.1. NCBI lineage: Eukaryota > Metazoa > Chordata > Actinopteri > Cypriniformes > Cyprinidae > Cirrhinus > Cirrhinus molitorella. Next base: position 1,021,969 of record CM065127.1, read on the forward strand.
AGCGATTTATCTAAAAACAACATATGTCTATGGCTCTAAAGGCTTCATATAAAACACCAATGTTATGTCAGATACCTCAACTGAATTCAAAATCATTGCAATAAATTCTCAGTTGGTATGATGGCAATAACAAGTAACAATTCATATCAAATCAACATCAAATGCAAAAATGGATGCAAATGATGCAAGATATATGTTCACAATAAATGTTTAGATAGCATCGCTATTTGGACATTTATTGGGAGTTTCTTTGTTGTTGTTGTTGTTTTTAATCCAGTGTTTGTTTTCAGCTCTGATTTTAGTAAGAATGTAAAAAATCATTATAGTGTTATATAGTGTTATATTCGGTCTCCAAATCTTAAGCATCAGTTTAGGGAATAGTGCATCTGACCCTTACCTTACCTTACCATTTTGATTTCATTTTTAGTGTCTTATTACATATTTAGCAAGTGTTTTATTTTGATTGCTTTGATTCATTAATCATTTATATCAATTTTGCATTCAGACATTATTTTTTAGTTTTTTATTTGGTTTTTATTTCAAAACTTTTTTTGAAATAAACACTTACTTTTAATTTTAGTAAGTGTTTTATTTAGCATGTTTTAATTTTACAATCATTTCACTTTTGATTTTTTACATTTACTTTTAGTAAGCGTTCTTTATTTGATAGGTGTTTTTTTTTTCTTCAATTTTTGGAAATATATACATCATACATCATTTGAAAGCTGAATAAATAAGCTTTCCACTGATGTATGGAATCTGAGGGTGAAAATCACCTTTAAAGTTGTCCAAATGAAGTTCTTAGCAATGCATATTACTGCATATTATTACTTATATAATAATAATTTACATAGTAAAATGCATATTACTGCATATTATTGTCCAAATGAAGTTCTTAGCAATGCATGTTACAGTTTTCTGCTGATATTTAATTTCTTATGATTTCTAAAACATGGTAGGGAAAGTCTTTTTGTGACAAAGGTCAGAACTCCTGTTATGAAGTAGATTTCTGAGGTGCACTCTTGTCATATTATTACTATGTAATTGCAACATTACATAGTTCTGTCTTAAATCAGAAGATGTTTTTGCAATTAAGCTCTTGTGAGGACAGACACGTTAAGTGTGCACAGTCTCTCTGGGCGAGAGCAGCGTGTATCAATAATGCGCCCTCGACATTTGTCATTGAAATAACGCCACAGTCAGAAGCGGGACTCACCTGAGCGCTCCAGTCGCTGAAGAACCAGCTCTTGGTGCACGCACCCGCATCGCAGTTCTCCACATCGCTGGGACGCAGCTTCATGTTGCACTCCTCGTCAGCCACAATGTCACCTACATTACTGACACAGTGCACCTCACGCGACCTTTGACCCACACCGCAGGGCACCGAACACTGACAACACACACAAGACATAATATTAACATGCGCCAAGCATAAACGTGACCCTGGACCACAAAACCAGTCATAAGGGTCCATTTTATAAATTAAGATGTATACATCATGTACGGTTTGTTAGGATAGGACAATATTTAGCCGAGATACAACTATTTGAAAATCTGGAATTAGCTTTATAGCTAACTCTGGCACAGCGCTTTTGTTGTGCATTGTCCCTGTATAAATAAATAAATTGATGGGTGCAAAAAAAAAAAAAATATATATATATATATAGAGAGAGAGAGAGAAAATTGCCTTTAAAGTTGTCCAAATGAAGTTCTTCGTCAATGCACATTACTAATCAAAAAAAGTTTTGATATATTTGTAGGAAATTTACAAAATATCTTCATGGAGCATGATCTTTACTTAATATCCTAATGATTTTTAGCATAAAAGAAAAATCTATAATTTTGACCAGTGTTGGGGAAAGTTACTTTTAAAAGTAATGCATTAAAATATTGTGTTACTCCCTAAAAAAGTAACTAATTACGTTATTTAGTTACTTTTTATGGAAAGTAATGCGTTATATTACTTTTGCATTACTGTTGTGTTACTTTTGCGTTACTTTTTAAATCTGGGCAGGGCTTGCTTGTTTGTTTTTAATATAAAAACATTTGATTCTTAGCAAATATAAAAGCCCTTTCACTCCAAAATGAAATGAAGTGAATAAGTCTAAGGCTAAAAGAAAATTAAACTGACATCTGTACAGTAGAACTGTAGGAAAAGAAAGTTCAACACTCTTCAGCAATGAGAAAAAAAGCACAAATGTTAGTTCATCTAAAGTAAGTTTTGTTTATTAGTACACTGCAAAAAATATTTTCTCACTTAGATTTTTTCTTGTTTCAAAGTTAAGTGTGTTTTTGCTTGAAACAAGCAAAATAATCTCCCAATGATGTAGGCAAAATACTCTTGTTTTTGTTTGAAATAATATATATATATTTGTTTGCTTACCCCATTAGCAGATTATTTTGCTTGTTCTAAGCAAAAACTCACTTAATTTTGACTTTTTTTTCTGAAAACAAGAAAATAATTATTTACTTGTCTAGAAAATCCTTCTTGATTTAAGAATTTTTTGATATTTTGGCTGGAAACAAGACAAAAAAATCAAAGTAAGAACAGTATTTTTGCAGTGTACGGTTGAATTGGATCAAAGGTCAGCAGCAAAGTCATTGGTTAATAAAATGGGATTAAATACATAAAGGAAACAAAAAGCAACTAGTGTTACTTTTTTGAAAAAGTAACTCAGATATTTTCTTGTAAATGAAAAAGTAATGTGTTACATTACTAGTTACTTGAAAAAAGTAATATTATTACGTAACTTGAGTTACTTGTAATGCCTTACCCCCAACACTGATTTTGACCCATATACACTGCAAAAAAATGCCTTTCTTACTTAGATTTTGTGTCTTGTTTCTAGCCAAAATATCTTACAATTCTTAAAATCAAGAAGGATTTTCTAGACCAGTCAAAATTATTGTCTTGTTTTCAGAAAAAAGTTTTAGCTTGAAACAAGCAAAGCAAAATAATCTGCCAATAGGGTAAACAAAAAAAAAATCTAGTTTTCTGCTTGAAAGAAGATTTTTTTTTGCTTACCCCATTGGCAGATTATTTTGCTTGTTCTAAGCAAAAACTCACTTAATTTTGACTTACTTTTTCATGAAAACAAGACAATAATTTTTACTTGTCTAGAAAATAGCAGTAAATTATGCCATGGCCCTGGCAACACTGACCCTCAGATTCCAGATGTTCATCAGCTTTCAGATGATGTATAAATTTCAATTTTAAAAAATTGACCCTTATGACTGATTTTGTGGTCCAGGGTCACAAATGTGTAACACACAATTAAAACTGTGTTGAAATATTACTATTATAAAACGTAATGGTTCTATATAAAATAATAATAGCAATTAAATTTGTTTTTCTAGATTGCAGTTCTCAACCCCAAGCTCCGCCCACTGCCCCCGCTGATAGGCTAGTGCTCAGAGTCCTCACGTGTGTGGCCAATCAGCGGGGAGGAGGGGCAGTGACTGACAGCTGTCACTCACGGGGCTCCAGTCCGAGCGGATCTGCCACTCGCTGCAGATCTTCAGCTGGCAGGAGCTGCTGGTCTCGGGTCGCTCCAAGTGGCGGCAGTGGCTGCTGTGAACGTTCATTGTGCGGTTGGCATACGGCTGACGACACAGGACCTGACGATGCTGCATGCCCAAACTGCACGTCTTACTGCACTCGGACCACTCGCCAATGTCCCAGCTAAACACGGACACATCAAAAATCAGTAGTGAGAGATGACAGCAGTCACAATGTGAATTCTTACATAAATACAACAAAACCAAAAAGCAAAAACATCCTTATATGTGACCCTGGAGCACAAAAGTACATTTCCTACCGTAAATACATCAAAACATAATTTTTGATTAGTAATATGCATTGCTAAGAACTTCATTTGGACAACTTTAAAGACAGTTTTCTCAATGTTTGCATTTTTTTGCACCCTCCAGTGTTGGGGAAAGTTACTTTTAAAAGTAATGCATTACAATATTGCGTTGCTCCCTAAAAAAGTACCTAACGTTACTTAGTTACTTTTTATGGAAAGTAGTGCGATGCATTATTTTTGCGTTACATTCAAATCTGGACAGGGCTTGTTTTTTGCTTTGTTTTTCATATAAAAAGTTTGAGTTTTAGCGAATGTAAAAACCCTTTCACATCAAAATGAAATGAAGTGAATAAGGCTAAGGCTAAAGGAAAATTAAATTGATGTCTGTACAGTAGAACTGCAGGAAAAGAAAGTTTAACACTCTTCAAAAAGCACAAATGTTAGTTAAAGTAGGTTTTGCTTGCTAGTACACTGCAAAAAATGCTTTTCTTATATAGATTTTCTGTCTTGATTCCAGCCAAAATATCTAAAAATTCTAGTAAGAGTAAAAATTATTGTCTTGTTTTTTCTGAAAACAAGTCAAAATTAAGTGTGTTTTTGCTTGAAACAAGCTAAATAATCTCCCAATGGTGTAAGCAAAATAATCTTGTTTTCTATTTGAAATAAGATTTTTTTTGCTTACCCCATTGGCAGATTATTTAGCTTGTTCTAAGCAAAAACTTGCTTAATCTTGACTTGTTTTTTTCTGAAAACAAGAAAATAATTATTACTTGATTTAAGAACTGTTTGATATTTTGGCTGGAAACAAGACGAAAAAATCTAAGTAAGAACAGTATTTTTGCAGTGTACAGTTGAATTGGATCAACAAAGGTCAGCAGCAAAGTCATAAAGGTTAATAAAATGGGATTAAATACATAAAGGAAACAAAAAGTAACTGGTGTTACTTTTTTGAAAAAGTAACAGATATTTTCTAGGAAATGAAAAAGTAATGTGTTACTTTACTAGTTACTTCAAAAAAGTTATATTATTATGTAACTCGTGTTACTTGTAATGCATTACCCCCAACACTGGCACCCTCAGATTGCAGATTTTCAAATAGTATCTCGGACAAATATTGTTTTATCCTAGCAAACCATACTTAAAAAAAAAAAAAAGTAAAAAAATTGACTTTTATGACTGGTTTTGTGGTCCAGGGTCACATTTGATTTGCATTTGCTCTCCACAAGATGTCAGTATAAGCTCAAGACCACTGACATACAATCATTTACTGCAGTGTTCTTCAAATTTGGTCCTGCTGAGTTTAACTCAAACCTGAAGCAGATCATGAAGCCTTCAGGATCATTACAGGCAGTTAGATCAGAATTGGAGCTGAACTTTTGAAGAACCCTAATTCACCAAATATGAAGAAAAAGAAGAAGAAGAAGAGACTCACAATGCAGGGCAGGGCTGGGTATTACACGGCTCCTCCTGCGGGCTGGGTTTGGTGCTGCTGTCGCACAGACTGATCTGCACTTGAGCGTGAGTTACTCGATGAACACAGATGAACACTGTGAACCTGCTTCCTGAACATCGCATACAGCAGTCAACAAACTTCATGTCAAATTTCTTAAAAAATCAGCCTCTCATGCAGCAGATTTTCTTCTTAAAGGAATAGTTCAGCCAAAAATGGAAATTTGATGGACATCCCAGATGTAAATGAGTTTGTTTCTTCATCAGATTTGCAAAATGTGTCATTCCATGACTTGCTCGGCAATGGATCCTCTGTAGCGAATGGGTGCCGTCAGAATGAGAGTCCAAACAGCTGATAAAAACATTACAATAATCCACCAGTAATCCACACCACTCCAGTCCATCAGTTAACATCTTGAGAAGACAAAAGCTGAAACAAATCCATCATCAAGATGTTTTTAACTCAAATACTAAGAGTCCATAATCCATAATAACACTACCTCCAGTGAAAATGTTTATCTCCTGTTGTCCTGTAAACGCTGCTTGATCTATGCACATTTCTCTCCTGATTCAGACCCAGACCACTTTTCACTAAAGAAAGCTTTATTATACATTATGGACTCATCTTTTAGTTAAAAACATCTTAATGCTTCAGCTTTTGTCTTCATTGATGGACTGGCGTGGTGTGGTTTACTTGTGGATCATTGTGATGTTTTTATCAGCTGTTTAGACTCTCATTCTGACGGCACCCATTCACTGCAGAGTGGATGGAGTGCAAATTTGTTGATGTGTTAAATAATAACCATTTCATATATCTACACACATTTTTTTGCCAGCATGGTCTGAAGATGATCTGAGACAAATTTGGTGAAAATCGGACCAATAGTCTAGGAGGAGTTTGAAAAAGTAGGTTTTCAACATAGATCAAAATGGCACACAGGAAGTTCGGTTGACTATTGCAAAACTGGTATTTATATTCTCAGCATGATCCAAAGAATATATTGAGACCAGTTCCATTATAATAGGCTAATACATTCAAAAGTTATTAGCATTTCTTTACTTTTGCTGCCATAAAACTTTTTGAGTACCATCATACTGACTTTCGTAACGATATGCCAATGCGTTCGTAAAATTAAGCATTTTATGACAAAATTCAAAATGGCTGACATGGGAAAACTGACATATTTCTCCAAATTTGATAAAGAAACAAACTCATCTGCATTTTGGATGGCCTGAGGGTGATCACATTTTCATTTTTGGGTGAACTATTTGTTTAAAGGCACAATATGTAAGATTTTTTTGAATAAAATATTGTTATATATTTAGTTGATTTACAATACTCCCAAATGTTTCCAAGAATGTTAAAATCCAGAGAAATAAGAATTTTAACTAGTGTAATGGATCGTGTCATTGTGTCGCCTGCCAATGACGTCAAACGCTTTGATTTCCAGTTTTACTTTGAAGAAAATATGGAAACATTAAAGATGCTTTGTTTTGTTATGCGTTGTATTAGACAGGTGGACTAGGTTATGGTTAGCAAATACTAACCCTATGCACAGAATAGCATTATAACAGAACTTTCAACACTAGTATGATAAAACAGCGCTGCTTTTTCCTACATACACATTACCAGAAGAAGCGAAAGCGGTTGTCTGTGGCACCAGTGTTGCCAATTCTGCGGTTTTCTCATGGAATTGGGATTTAACACTGTTGCCGCGGGTTGTTTTGGATGTCCGCGGGTTGAATCGACCCCAATAATGTCACATTTAGCCCCTGAAATGCGAATTTACCAGGGGAATACCGAAAAAAGCGTGTATTTTATCTCCCAGAATGCAATTTTTAAAAAGCGACTGGTCTAGTTTTGAGGTAGTTTTGAGTAGCAATTGGGTGGGTTTTGTTGTGAAAACCTGGCAACACTCTGTGGCACAATAAAAGCTCCGCTGCTTTTAAGCGGTGTGTGATCGTCTCTCATTAGCAATTGCTCCAGAGTCCTCATTTTGCTTTTCTATCAGATTGCATCAGCTGTGGGGATGAAGATGACAACTCCCATAATTCCACACTCAATCACGGAGTCATCAAACTACGCGTTTGTTTCATTGTTTGTTTTGAATATGCGCCAAAAGTGCCAAAAATTACATGTTGTGCCTTTAAGTTTCACTTAATCAGATACAGTGTTTCTGTAAATGAACACCTTGTCCGCATGAGGCGCTGCAGTCTGTGGTGCCACTGAGTTTCCAGTTATATTCTCTGGCTTTGGTTGAAGGCGGAGCAGCAGGAAGCTGATTATCCGGGACGGGAGGAGGATATCTGACCCCTGACCTCTCACGATCCTCCGGGGTCGACCGGCCGTTTGCATCAGAACCATCCTGACTGTTCACAACATTAACTGTGGAGGGATGCAAGATACATTGAAAAGAATGCAATATTTTTTTACAAAGACAATGCAAAGAATCCAAAGGAAACAAACATTTTACAAGTCTGTTGGATTGCTTGACATAAATCACATCTCATTCCCAATCACTGTTAAAAAATGAGCTTAATATATATTGACTAACCTTCCAGATGGTTCTCTTTAAGACGTGGGGCGTCTACAGCATTCTTTGACGGCATGATGAACTCATAATGAACGCCTGGATTGGGCTGCTGGTAGATCATCTGAGGACAGAAAAACACACAAATGAGACATCAGTGATGATCAGATGAGTGCATTACAAACTACTGTCAGCTATAGACTTATAGACTATGGCAGAATTTGTATTTATGTTCTCGGCATGACCCAGGGAATAATTACAATGGCCTAATGCAATCAAAAGTTATTTGCATTTTTAGAATGTTTTTATTAATGGGAAATGAAAAAGCAAATTAGTTGATGTGTTAAACGATAACCATTTCATATATATCTACACAAAATCAACATTTTTTATTTTTTTTTGCCAGAATGGTTTGAAGATGATCTGAGACAAATTTGGTGAAAATCGGACCAACAGTCTAGGAGGAGTTTGAAAAAGTAGGCTTTCAACATAAATCAAAATGGCACACAGGTAGTTCGGTTGAATAATGCATAATTGGTATCTATATTCTCGGCATGACCTAAAGAATATTTTGAGACCATTTCCATTATAATAGGCTAATACATTCAAAAGTTATTAGCATTTCTTTACTTTCTTTACTTTACCATCAGGGCATGATGCCAAAGATACATACTGACTTTCGCAAAAATATGGCAATGTGTTCGTAAAATAAAGCATTTTATGACAAAATTCAAAAGGCTGACATGGGAAAACCATGTATGGTTTTACTCAGCATGCTCCATTGAATCTAAAGAGACCAGTGATGTTTGACCAAAACATTCAGAAGTTATTAGCAAAGATAGTAATTTTTGTATCTCCTGACCACTAGGTGGCGTTGCTCTGAGACTCTGCAGGTAGCCTCAGGCCATGCTTATTATAACACACACCAAGTTTGGTCTCAAAACGCCAAACCGCTACAGAGATATAGCCTCACATCCATTTTTGTGTGAATTCGTTCACACGTTATTTGAGAATGGTTTGACTAATCAACTTGAATTTCATAACTGTTTGCCAGCTTGGTCTGAAGATGAAATGAGCCAGTTTAGATGAAAATCAAACAGAGTTTAAAAATGTAGGATTTTCAAACTATTAAAAATAGCTAAAAAACTAAACCTTACGACTTTTTAAACGTTAAGGTCGTTGCACACAGAGACACTGCACAGTCAGAAATTTTCGTATGCATTTTTTTTTCTGTATTTGTCATCCTTTCCAATCCATGCTTGCAATGGATGCAAAAATGCAGAAAATCAAACCTGATCTGAATTTTTTATGACAGACAACATTTCGGAGACAGTGTGTAAACATGACTGACACAACGTGAGGTCATATTTATTTTTTAACGCGCAAAATTTCGAACTTAGTGTGTAAAGACCTTAAGCGTTCATCCGACTCGGCATGAGCCAAGGATTCACAAAAAAAAATTCCTTTTAGGCCTATACGGTTCAAAAGTTATTAGCATAAACAAAGTGAAAATTTGGACAAGTGGTGGCGCTAAAGAGTTAAAGTTAGAGACTCCAAACTTGCTATGGATAATGGTGAGACTGTCCTCTATCAGTGTGCCAAATTTCATAACGTTCCTGCAAGCAGTTCTATGGGCTATGAACTCACAAGCGAAAGAAACGGAAGAATAATACGAAAATTAACGAATACAAGAGGTGCCTTCGCACCTTTGGTGGGATAGTGCAATACATATATACCTATAAATTATATTATAAAGTTCTAATAATAAAATAAAACATTATATGTGTCCCTGGACCACGAAACCAGTCTGAAGTCGCTGGGGTATATTTGTAGCAATAGCCAAAAATACACTGTATGGGTCAAAATTATAGATTTTTTTATGCCAAAAATCATTAGGATATTAAGTAAAGATCATGTTCCATGAAGATATTTTGTAAATTTCCTACCGTAAATATATCAAAACTTAATTTTTGATTAGGAACATGCATTGCTTAGAACTTAATTTGGACAGCTTTAAAGGTGATTTTCTCAATATTTAGATTTTTTTGCACCCTTAGATTCCATATTTTCAAATAGCTGTATCTCAACCAAATATTATGGAAAGCTTATTTATTAACTTTCAGATTATGTATAAATCTCAATTGACACTTATGACTGTTTTTGTTGTCCAGGGTCACATATTAATATATATATAAAAAAGAAAGTGCTAACAATAGATATCCATTCACTCACATACACATCCAGGATTTCATTGGTTGGCCCCTCGGCCAGGAAGGACTCTCCTGCAGTGCTGCTGATCTCATTGGGCCGTCGGTACGTGAACATCGTTCCCACTCCCTCATACATTCCTGGACGGTCAATGGCCCAGTTTCCATTAATAATGGATCGTCCAGACCGGCTGAGCAGGGCTGCACACACAGACACACACACACACACACACACACACACACACAGTAGCTGCTCAGAGTTATGACCGGATTGTTGCTGACAGGGAAGTTCAGCAGTTAACGGTGCTTCTGACACATGCTGACATGCACATAAAACTCAAAGCGCTCGCTGAATAACACACGCAGCTCACGTTTAGTGACCTCAGGCCATCGCACGGCTCATCTTTGCTCTCTGAGTGCCTACGTGGGATGTTTATTGAATCCTGTGGCTCATAAATCAGCAGAAGGAAAATCCGGACACTGTGAGAAAAGAATTTTCCGTCCTCTGCTGAGTTTGTCATTGAATAAAGCCGCGGTTAGTCCTGCAGCACTGACATCTGATCCTCTGCAACACAAACCATGTTCAGCTACTGGAAACAAGCAACAGAAGCGTCACACTGTTGAATTAGAAATGCTGAGCTGGAGGCTGAATGATGGGGAGTGTGTTTATCTGCGCAGCCGCAGGCGCAGGAAGGAGGCCGTGAAACCGCTGAGCAGCAGCGTGACGCTCATTACAGCAGCGACTATAAAAACTTCAGTCTGGGTTTTAACTAACAAACCAGCACTTACAGAGACTCAAATATACGTTAGGATGTTTTTCATTGTAATTGCACAGATCTGATGTGTTTTACAAGCCAATGTTGGTTAGGAGCCGGTTTAAAGTAAGGGGTTCTGAAATAGTTGCAGAAGACAGATCCTGGTTTTACTTTTTAAGACACTTCTGGAGTTTGGAGCTTTACTAGATGGAGCTACAAAATTACAGCCAATCTGAACTTTAGTGGCATTTTTATACCGTGATCATGCAAGATTTCACTATGCGTGGAGCCAATCATGCAGTATTATCGAGACTAAAAATGTGATGGTGTGATGAAGGCTGGTTATGAGGAGCTGGAAATTAAGGGCTGCTTATACCAAGAATTATTACTATAATTACAATAATGTTTTCAGAATTACACATTTCAGCAATAAAAACACACATTTTAGCAATAGAAACACACTACAGAAATAACGAAAGAGAATTAATATTAAAGTCTGCTAATCATGTGCAGTTAGAGTATGTCCAAAAACATCTCATTTTCTCCTCCAACTTCAAAAAATCATCCTACATTGCTGCCATCTATTCGTGGCAATGAATGAAGAGTTATCATATCGATCACAAGTGCAGTATGGAGTGCCTCAAGGCTCAGTACTAGGACCATTACTTTTTTATGCTTTACATGTTACCCTTAGGAGATATCATCAGGAAACATGGTGTTAGCCTTCACTGTTACGCTGATGATACTCAGCTCTATATTTTTCTGTGGCCCGGCGAAGCATACAAATTGGAACGGGATGCATAGTTGATATAAAAAACTGGATGACAAGTAATAACTTAAAACACGTTCTAATACTCGATGGCTGCTCTGTAAATTCATCATCATCAGTTAGGAACCTAGGTGTGTTATTTAATAGCAACCTTTCCTTCGAAAACTACATTTCTAGCATTTGCAAAACATTTTTCCATCTTAAAATTTTTTTAATTACGACCTATGCTCTAATGTCAAATGCGGAAGTGTTAATTCACACATTCATGACCTCCAGGATAGATTATTGTAATGCTTTATTGGCTGGTTGTTCTGCACGCTTAATAAACAAACTCCAGCTGGTCCAAAATGCAGCAGCTAGAGTTCTTACTAGAACCAGAAAGTATGAGCATATTATCCGCTTCTGTCAACACTGCACTGGCTCCCTATTAAACATGGTATCGATTTTAAAATCTTGCTAATTACTTATAAAGCCCTCAATGGTTTAGCTCCTCAGTACTTAAGGGAGCTCTTATCACATTATAGTCCCTCACGCCCGCTGCGTTCTCAAAACTCTGGCAATCTGATAATACCCAGAATATCAAAATCAACTGCAGGCGGCAGATCATTTTCTTATTTAGCGCCAAAACTCTGGAACAATCTACCTAACTTTGTTCGGGAGGCAAACACACTCTGTCAGTTTAAATCTAGACTAAAGACCCATGTCTTTAACCTGGCTTACACATAACACATTAACACATTTCTATAATTCAAATCTGTTAAAGGATTGTTAGGCATCGTTGCCACTCAGATCCAGTTTGTATCCTGATCAGATGGTCACTGCAGTCTCCTGATCCAGTCCATATCCAGATGGTGGGTCAGCATCTATAGATGACCTCTACAGGTATAAATTGCTTGTTTGTTGGTCAGAGGAGAACTGACCCCCGACTGAGCCTGGTTTCTCCCAAGGTTTTTTTCTCCATTTCTGTCACCAATGGAGTTTGGTTCCTTGCCGCTTGCTCAGTCTGGGACACTTAATTTCCAGCGATATTGTATACTAATTGAACTGAGCTGGATGATAACATCACTGAATTCAATGATTAACTCCCTTTAACTGTTTCCTTTTGCGTTATTGATACACTTCCTTAATATTTGATACTGTAAATCTCTATTGTAAAAAGCGCTATATAAATAAAGGTGACTTGACTTGACTTGCAGAAGTACCGACCCAGTGTTTACAAAGTGAACGTGCAATCAAACACCCTTTACAAAAAAAGGTAAAACAGCGATGTAGGACGATTTTGAAGTTGGAGGAGAAAATGAGATGGAAGTTTTTCGACATACCCTAACTGCGTTTGTGCATAAAACATACAAATATTAATTTATTTATAAAAATAACTAATCATTTTGCTATATAAGACCCTTCTTTCTCGGCTGGGATCATTTAGAGCCCTTTGAAGCTGCATTTAAACTCCATTTTGGAAGTTTAAACTCACAGGCATCATAGAAGTCCACTATATGGAGAGAAATCCTGGAATGCTTTCCTCAAAAAACATAAATTCTTTACGACTGAAGAAAGAACAAAAGACTTGGATGACAAGGGGGTGAGTACATTATCTGTACATTTTTGTTCTGGAAGTGAACTAATCCAGCTGTCAACCATGTTGGTATGCAAATGAACGATCTGAACTTATTTACACAGCGCATTTTTTACACACCTGCATACCACTTATCAGTGTTGGGGAAAGTTACTTTTAAAAGTAATGTGTTACAATATTGCGTTACTCCCTAAAAAAGTAAGTAATTATGTTAGTAACTTTTTATATAAAGTAATGTGTTACTTTTTAAATCTGGGCAGGGCTTGCTTGTTTGTTTTTAGTAGAAAATCATTTGATTCTTAGCAAATGTAAAAGCCCTTTCACACCAAAATGAAATGAAGTGAATAAGGCTAAAGGAAAATTAAATTGACATCTGTACAGTAGAACTGTAGGAAAAGAAAGTTCAACACTCTTCAGCAATGAGAAAAAAAAGCAGAAATGGTAGTTAATCTAAAGTAAGCTTTGCTTATTGGTACACTGCAAAAAATGCTTTTCTTACTTGGATTTTTTGTTTTGTTTCCAACCAAAATATCAAAAAAATTCTTAAATCAAGAAGGATTTTCTAGACAAGTAAAAATTATTGTCTTGTATTTTTTCAGAAAACAAGTGTGTTTTTGCTTGAAACAAGCAAAATAATCTCCCAATGGTGTAAGCAAAATAATCTTGTTTTTTGTTTGAAATAAAACATTTTTGCTTACCCCATTGGCAGATTATTTTGCTTGTTCTAAAAAATTTTTTTGACATAAATAATATCTGAAATAATTTTGATGAGATAATAAGATGAGAATAATTTTTTTTTGATATTTTGACAAAAAATGTAAGTAAGTAAAGTATTTTTGCAGTGTACGGTTGAATTGGATCAAACAAAGGTCAGCAGCAAAGTCATTGGTTAATAAAATGGGATTAAATACATAAAGGAAACAAAAAGTAACTGACGTTACTTTTTTGAAAAAGTAACTCAGATATTTTATTGGAAATGAAAAAATAATGCGTTACTTTACTAGTTACTTGAAAAAAGTAATATTATTACGTAAATTGCGTTACTAATGCGTTACCCCCAACACTGCCACTTATGTGCACCCCTAGATATCATAGTTATGGTTCCTGCTGTGGATGTCTCTTTACTCACCCAGGTAGTTCCTGCTCTTCACCATCTCTGTGACGTTGATCTTGGTGGCTCCCGGTGGGATCTCCACAATCTTGTGATAGCCCACTTTGGACAGGCTGGGCTGAAACAGGCCAGAGACGAGTTTACACGCGCTGTTGTCCCCGCCGCACACGCCACACTTATCAGGAACCTTCCCAGAACCCAAGAGATCGTCGCAGCCGGCGCTCTAAACACACAAACACAATACAATGAACACACGCATGACCTCTGCCACACTGAGGTCAGATAGAGCTTTATCAGAATCAGAAAGAGCTTTATTGCCACAGTATTCTTGCGCATACAAAGAATTTGTTTTAACATTAGCTTCCAGTACACAGAGACAACAACAATACGCAGGCAATAAAAATAAGATGAGAATAAAAAATACACATGTACATATAAATAGTAGGGGTGTGACGAGACACTTATCCCACGAGACGAGACAGAAGACTGGGTTTATGAAAACGAGACGAGACGAGATTTTTTGACTTTTTAAAAGAAATTCTTAATAATGAAATATATAAGGAAAAATAGTATTACAACTGAAAAATAAAAAAATATAGGTGCATTTTGATATGAACTTGTACTTTATAAAATTAAACTTCTATTTTAATGAATTAAATGCAGTGATAAACATGTACCTGGATAAATAAAAAAAAAAACATTTAAAAAAAAATTGGAGATCACGATTCTCTCATGATTCTGAAGAAAAAAAAAGATTAGATTAGAAATCTAAACAAAATAACAATTTACCAGTGACTCTGACACAACATTCATTGCTTACGTCTTTTTTTATATATATATTCGATCAAATTAATTAATAAAGACTTAATTTACTACTGGAATCTTCTGAATGAATGATTTATTGATAAATGCGTTTTTAAAGGTGCAGATGTCGCCACCTCCTGGTGGAAGAGGATAAACATTACAATACATACAACGTGTTAAGATATTTTTGCTTTGATCGCTATTATAGACATTAAGTGTTACCATGGTTACATGCAACATGAAGATAAAAGTTTTAGTTAGAAATTTTATGCATTTGGAAAATATATTTTTTTTAAATATTTTTAAAAATATATATATATATATATAAAAAAAAACTCTTCTTGTGCCTGGTCATCCTGGTATTTTGGGGCTCTGTAGCGCCAGCCAGACGGCAGTTCAAAGAGGGAATGGCTTGGATTTGAGGGATCCAGGGTGATTTTCTGAGCTCTTTTCCTCACTCTGGATTAGGGGTGTGCGATATTGACAAAAAATAATATCTCAATATTTTCTGGGATTTTGTCGATGGCGATACTTAGACGATATTTTTGCTGTGTGTGTTATTGTGCTTAAAAAGGACTACAGTGCTAAAGTTTTTGATATTATTCATATTCTGTGTGGTCAGTTCACAGCAGTGATAATTATTATTTTCCTAAAAGTTTAAATGCACCTTTTATGGGCATTTTTTACTTTTATAAAGCCATTTTTTTTCTAAAAGTGTGCATCAACTTTGAGTCCAATTCTTACATTTAATCAGTCAATTATAATAATAATACATTTAGTCTGTTACTAAACAAATCAAATCAGTATCAACAAAATTCATATTTGCAGAAGCTGCATATAAAGTGGCATTTAGATGCATTTCCACATTAAAACCGCCAGCAGGTGTCAGTAAATCGCTGTTAATAAGCGAGTCGTTGCGATTGAACCGAATCATTTAAATGGTTGATTCATTCAGAAACTAAACACCTTCATGTTGCTCAGAGACGCAAAACAGTCATGGGGCTGCGTTTGGAATGATTTTTGTTTGTCAAAAATTAAGCAAAAACAGGAAATATGCTGTCTAAAACGTAAGTTAATATTAACTTCTTGTTTCTTGAACTGTGTATAAAATCAACGTCACATTTGTAGTCATGCTGATTTTTGAAGGAAAAACTTCACTCATTATGTGATATTGTTTAACTAGATGAAATGATATGATATATGTATATATATACATTTTCTGTCCCCAAATCTTGAATTCTGTGATCATTTCTAAATGCATTTTAATAGACTGAATCATGCAGTGAAAGAATGACCTCTAAATGCGCACTTACAGACTTACTCACATATTGTAACGTTATGCGTGCACTCTGTAGGTGTGTTTTGTTAGTTTTTCGCATTATACTCGATAATGTGAAACTGCACATCATTAAAACAACAATTTCGATATTATCGCAGACGATATATATCGCGCACCCCTACCCTGGATGTATACAGTTCTTGAAGGGTGGGCAAGGGAGCACCAATAATCCCCTCAGCAAGTTTCAGTAGAATCTGCTGTCATGTGATCAGTTTATCTGGCTAATGGTTTGGACAGCTTGATCTCCTCCGAACACTGTACGTCTGTTTTCATGATGCGACACTGACATAAGCGGAAATGGCCATTAATCAGACGTCAGCGCTGGACACGGGGAATATATTTCTCTTTTCATCGCTTCATAAATCCAGCCCAGACTGTAAAACCAAAGGTGCAGAAAGACGGGAGTTAAAAGACAGAAAGTGAGAGAAACTGAAAATGAGGAAACGATTTAGATAAAGAGTCTGGAGCCAGCGAGCCTGTGGAAGGTACAGACATACAAAACACCCATAATCCCTTGCTGAAGTCAGAGCCAGCGGTCACTCAGCATCTGACCTTCTGTCAAACCACGTCCAGATCTCCAGAACAACGGCTGTTCCTTCCAGAGCGCAGCAGTAGTGTTTTACAATCAGTGAACTCACACAAAAGCACACAGCGCTCGCTGGAGACATAGGAAGAAAGGTTTGCCAGCAGGGTTGCCAGGTCTGCGAAACAAAACCAACCCAATCTTGTATTTTTCTGCTGTTATCCCGTCTATCAGAATAGTTGTCCAGAGAGATCACTTTAAGCAACACATCAAAATCCACCTGCAGCAATAGTAAATAGTAATAGTACAACAGTGGACTTGGCAACCCTGTTTGTCACTTACAGTTTTTCTCAGTCACTTTGGTACATTTCTCAGATCAGAATTGAAATTCTCAAAACTACCTGTTCAAAAAAGCAGTTTCTCATTTCTCAAGTTGCAAATGCTTTGGTACATCCATGCAAATGATTCTGTACAATTCTCTGCTGTTTCCTACATTATCATTTGCTTACGTCATGTTGGTCAAAATCCATTATAATGGGTCTCTGTTGAATAGTCTCACCCCCCACAACATTTAGGCATCAGTTCATAGCATCTGTCTTTACATGCAAAATAGTTAAACAAGTTGTCATAATATGTCAAGCATGTTTCTATACATTTCCATTAGACTTTTTTTTCTCTAAATCTGTTCTGAATTGGTAAATTGCTCCCAAGTGTATCTTGACTTAAGAAGGTGCATCTCATGAACCATCAACTGGCAAGTATATATATAGCTGGAGCACAACACAATGGTGATGAAATAAGGATTTTAAGCAAGAGACTGGCCTTTGCAGGTAATCCATGGTGTTTTGCTATTTGTACAAATTGTTTTGAGAAATGCACTTATTGTTTTGCAAATGTTAAGGATGATTTGAGAAATGTACCAGAGGGACTGAGAAAAACTGTAAATGAAAAAATATCAAAATCAGACAGATAAAAAAACTGATTATGAAACTATCCATTTTGTCAGACCAAACTGCAAATCTTTTTTTTTTTTTGTACAAATAATGACTTTTCAAACTATAAAAACACAATACAAAGAATACATTTTTTTCCCAGCTGATGAACAATTCAGAATCCATCTGACCCAGTGTTTATATCGTTGATGAATAATTTTCGTCATCAACATTTTTTTCACAGACGAAAACGAAACGATAACGAACTAAAATTCTTTTTGAATGAGAAAAACCTACTGGCATTTTCGTCAACAAATAAAAACAAGATGAAAATGTTAGGGAGAAACGATTTGGAAAGAGATTCATTGAGAAAAATCTGTTGTAGGTTAGATGCGTACAAACCGGTGGGACACAAGCTAAAATACACTTGCTGCACGTCTAATAAAACGTTAAAAAATGTCAATATGTGGGAGAAGTGCAGACATATGGATACATTTGACGACGCAAGAGAGAACTCAATTTGGTTTTGGTCAATCCAAAGCATACACACAGAAAACACATCTCACACTCTTTCGCATTGCATGAACTGAGAAATACACACAAAATTATCTCGAATAGATAGATAGATGGAACGATAGTACGATAGATAGTACAATTGATAGATAGTACAATTGATAGATAGTACAATTGATAGATAGTATGATAGATAGCAGAATAGATAGTACAATAGATAGTATGGTAAATAGTACGATAGTAGGATCGATAGATAGTATGATAGACAGATAGATAGTACGATAGATAGATAGTACGATGGATAATACAATAGATAAATAGTACGATAGATAGTACGATAGATAGTGCGATAGTACAATAGTGCAATAGATAGTACGATAGATAGATAGATAGTACGATAGATAGATAGTACAGTAGATAGATAGTATGATAGTACGATAGATAGTGCGATAGATAGTACGATAGATAGTATGATAGATGGATAGTATAATAGATAGATAGTACAATAGATAGATAGATAGTACGATAGATAGTACGATAGATAGTACGATCGATAGATAGTATGATAGACAGATAGATAGTACGATAGATAGATAGATAGTACGATAGATAGATAGATAGTATAATAGATAGATAGTACAACAGATAGATAGTACGATAGATAGATAGATAGATAGTACAATAGATAGATAAATAGTACAATAGATAGTACGATAGACAGATAAATAGTACAATAGATAGATAGATAGATAGTACAATAGATAGTATGTACGATAGATAGATAGTACAATAGATAGTACGATAGATAGTATGATAGATAGTATGATAGATAGATAGTATGATAGATAGTACGATAGTACGATAGATAGTACGATAGTACAATAGATAGTACAATAGATAGTACGATAGATAGTGCGATAGTACGATAGATAGTACGATAGTGCGTTAGTATGATAGTACGATAGATAGTACGATAGATAGTACGATAGATAGTGCAATAGTACAATAGTGCAATAGATAGTACGATAGATAGATAGATAGTACGATAGATAGATAGTACAGTAGATAGATAGTATGATAGTACGATAGATAGTGCGATAGATAGTACGATAGATAGTATGATAGATGGATAGTATAATAGATAGATAGTACAATAGATAGATAGATAGTACGATAGATAGTACGATAGATAGTACGATCGATAGATAGTATGATAGACAGATAGATAGTACGATAGATAGATAGATAGTACGATAGATAGATAGATAGTATAATAGATAGATAGTACAACAGATAGATAGTACGATAGATAGATAGATAGTACAATAGATAGATAAATAGTACAATAGATAGTACGATAGACAGATAAATAGTACAATAGATAGATAGATAGATAGTACAATAGATAGTATGTACGATAGATAGATAGTACAATAGATAGTACGATAGATAGTATGATAGATAGTATGATAGATAGTATGATAGATAGATAGTATGATAGATAGTACGATAGTACGATAGATAGTACGATAGTACAATAGATAGTACAATAGATAGTACGATAGATAGTGCGATAGTACGATAGATAGTACGATAGTGCGTTAGTATGATAGTACGATAGATAGTACGATAGATAGTGCGATAGTACGATAGATAGTACGACAGTACGATAGTACGATAGATAGTACGATAGCTAGTACGATAGATAGTACGGTAAATAGTATGATAGTACGATCGATAGATAGATAATACGATAGATATATAGTACGATGGATAGTACAATAGATAGTACGATAGATGGATAGTACAATAGTACGATAGATAGTACGATAGATAGATAGATAATACAATAGATAGATAGTACAATAGATAGATAGTACAATAGATAGATAGATAATACAATAGATAGATAGTACAATAGATAGATAGTACGATAGATAGTACAATAGATAGTACGATAGATAGTACGATAGATAGTGCGATAGATAGTATGATAGATAGATAGATAGATAGTACAATAGATAGATAGATAGTACAATAGATAGATAGAACAATAGATAGATAGATAATACAATAGATAGATAGTACAATAGATAGATAGATAGATAGATAGATAGTACAATAGATAGATAGATAGATAGATAGTATGATAGACAGATAGATAGTACGATAGATAGTATAATAGATAGATAGTACAATAGATAGATAGATAGTACGATAGATAGAACAATAGGTAGATAGATAAATAGTACGATAGATAGTACGATAGACAGATAAATAGTACGATAGATAGATAGATAGATAGATAGTACGATAGATAGAACGATAGATAGTACGATAGATAGATAGATAATACGATAGATAGTACGATAGTACGATAGGTAGTACAATAGATAGTACGATAGTACGATAGATAGTATGATAGTACGATAGTACGATAGTACGATAGATAGTACGACAGTACGATAGTACGATAGATAGTACGATAGATAGTACGATAGTGCGATAGTACGATAGATAGTACGATAGTGCGATAGTACGATAGATAGTACGACAGTACGGTGGTACGATAGATAGTACGACAGTACGGTGGTACGATAGATAGTACGACAGTACGGTAGTACGATAGATAGTACGATAGTACGATAGATAGTGCGATAGCTAGTACAATAGATAGTACGGTAAATAGTATGATAGTACGATCGATAGATAGATAATACGATAGATAGATAGTACGATAGATAGATAGTACGATGGATAGATAGATAGTACGATAGATAGATAGTACGATAGATAGATAGATAGTACGATAGATAGATAGTATAATAGATAGATAGTACAACAGATAGATAGATAGTACGATAGATAGATAGATAGTACAATAGATAGATAAATAGTACGATAGATAGTACGATAGACAGATAAATAGTACAATAGATAGATAGATAGATAGTACAATAGATAGTATGTACGATAGATAGATAGATAGTACAATAGATAGAACGATAGATAGTATGATAGATAGATAGATAGATAGATAGATAGTATGATAGATAGTACGATAGTACGATAGATAGTACGATAGTACAATAGATAGTACAATAGATAGTACGATAGATAGTACGATAGATAGTGCGATAGTACGATAGATAGTACGACAGTACGATAGTACGATAGATAGTGCGATAGTACGATAGATAGTACGATAGTGCGTTAGTATGATAGTACGATAGATAGTACGATAGATAGTGCGATAGTACGATAGATAGTACGACAGTACGATAGTACGATAGATAGTACGATAGATAGTGCGATAGTACGATAGATAGTACGACAGTACGATAGTACGATAGCTAGTACGATAGCTAGTACGATAGCTAGTACAATAGATAGTACGGTAAATAGTATGATAGTACGATCGATAGATAGATAATACGATAGATATATAGTACGATGGATAGTACAATAGATAGATAGTACGATAGATAGTACGACAGTACGGTGGTACGATAGATAGTACGACAGTACGGTGGTACGATAGATAGTACGATAGTACGATAGATAGTGCGATAGCTAGTACAATAGATAGTACGGTAAATAGTATGATAGTACGATCGATAGATAGATAATACGATAGATAGATAGTACGATAGATAGATAGTACGATGGATAGTACAATAGATAGTACGATAGATAGATAGTACGATAGATAGATAGATAGTACAATAGATAGATAGTACAATAGATAGATAGATAATACAACAGATAGATAGTACAATAGATAGATAGTACGATAGATAGTACAATAGATAGTACGATAGATAGTACGATAGATAGTGCGATAGATAGTATGATAGATAGATAGATAGTACAATAGATAGATAGATAATACAATAGATAGATAGTACAACAGATAGATAGTACGATAGCTAGTACGATAGATAGTACGATAGTACAATAGATAGTACGATAGATAGTATGATAGATAGATAGTACGATAGCTAGTACGATAGATAGTACGATAGTACAATAGATAGTACGATAGATAGTATGATAGATAGATAGTACGATAGATAGTACGATAGATAGTACAATAGATAGTACGATAGCTAGTACGATAGCTAGTACGATAGTACAATAGATAGTACGTTAGTGCGATAGCTAGTACGATAGATAGTACAATAGATAGTACGATAGTGTGATAGCTAGTACGATAGCTAGATAGATAGAACGATTGGCTTTCTCAAACCAAACTAATAATG
Source organism: Cirrhinus molitorella (assembly GCA_033026305.1). Taxonomy (NCBI): domain Eukaryota; kingdom Metazoa; phylum Chordata; class Actinopteri; order Cypriniformes; family Cyprinidae; genus Cirrhinus; species Cirrhinus molitorella. The sequence continues at coordinate 1,044,546 of CM065127.1, forward strand.
ACAGAGGAACTATATGTATATATGGAAAGAAAAGTAATTGCAATTTTTCATTCTCAAAATAATTTTTCTCTAAATTGTGCAAATTTATGTCTTCTATATTCTAAGAAAAAAAGTCAGAGTTGTGAGATATAAAGTCGCAGTTACCTTCTTTATTTTTTATAGGTTATTAATTATCCTTACAGTTACTGCAATAATCACCATAACATGTCAATTCTGTCAGACCAAAATCTCTTCAGGCACAAAACACAGATGATGGCAACGGCTGTCAGCGTGTAAGTAGGACTTTCCCAAGAGGACCTGAAGGAAGACCGGAATCCAGGTCATTAGTTTCCCAAAGTCTCCCTCTCTCTCTCTTTCTCTCTGTAGGACATCCGGCCTGTTTGGCACCCGGAGAAACACCAAAACACAGATTTCAGCATTCCTAAGATTCCCTTCAGACTCGCTGCTGATGTTCACTACTCATATAAAGACACTTCTCCTCGCAGGTGGAGATGATGCTGAAGAATCAAGAGCTTCTGCATCTAATCATCAGTGTTGTTAGGGTTAGGGTTAGGGTTAGGGTTAATCATCAGTGTTATCAGTACGATAGATAGATAGATAGTACAATAGATAGAACGATAGATAGTATGATAGATAGATAGATAGATAGATAGATAGTATGATAGATAGTACGATAGTACGATAGATAGTACGATAGTACAATAGATAGTACAATAGATAGTACGATAGATAGTACGATAGATAGTGCGATAGTACGATAGATAGTACGACAGTACGATAGTACGATAGATAGTGCGATAGTACGATAGATAGTACGATAGTGCGTTAGTATGATAGTACGATAGATAGTACGATAGATAGTGCGATAGTACGATAGATAGTACGACAGTACGATAGTACGATAGATAGTACGATAGATAGTGCGATAGTACGATAGATAGTACGACAGTACGATAGTACGATAGCTAGTACGATAGCTAGTACGATAGCTAGTACAATAGATAGTACGGTAAATAGTATGATAGTACGATCGATAGATAGATAATACGATAGATATATAGTACGATGGATAGTACAATAGATAGATAGTACGATAGATAGTACGACAGTACGGTGGTACGATAGATAGTACGACAGTACGGTGGTACGATAGATAGTACGATAGTACGATAGATAGTGCGATAGCTAGTACAATAGATAGTACGGTAAATAGTATGATAGTACGATCGATAGATAGATAATACGATAGATAGATAGTACGATAGATAGATAGTACGATGGATAGTACAATAGATAGTACGATAGATAGATAGTACGATAGATAGATAGATAGTACAATAGATAGATAGTACAATAGATAGATAGATAATACAACAGATAGATAGTACAATAGATAGATAGTACGATAGATAGTACAATAGATAGTACGATAGATAGTACGATAGATAGTGCGATAGATAGTATGATAGATAGATAGATAGTACAATAGATAGATAGATAATACAATAGATAGATAGTACAACAGATAGATAGTACGATAGCTAGTACGATAGATAGTACGATAGTACAATAGATAGTACGATAGATAGTATGATAGATAGATAGTACGATAGCTAGTACGATAGATAGTACGATAGTACAATAGATAGTACGATAGATAGTATGATAGATAGATAGTACGATAGATAGTACGATAGATAGTACAATAGATAGTACGATAGCTAGTACGATAGCTAGTACGATAGTACAATAGATAGTACGTTAGTGCGATAGCTAGTACGATAGATAGTACAATAGATAGTACGATAGTGTGATAGCTAGTACGATAGCTAGATAGATAGAACGATTGGCTTTCTCAAACCAAACTAATAATGACAGAGGAACTATATGTATATATGGAAAGAAAAGTAATTGCAATTTTTCATTCTCAAAATAATTTTTCTCTAAATTGTGCAAATTTATGTCTTCTATATTCTAAGAAAAAAAGTCAGAGTTGTGAGATATAAAGTCGCAGTTACCTTCTTTATTTTTTATAGGTTATTAATTATCCTTACAGTTACTGCAATAATCACCATAACATGTCAATTCTGTCAGACCAAAATCTCTTCAGGCACAAAACACAGATGATGGCAACGGCTGTCAGCGTGTAAGTAGGACTTTCCCAAGAGGACCTGAAGGAAGACCGGAATCCAGGTCATTAGTTTCCCAAAGTCTCCCTCTCTCTCTCTTTCTCTCTGTAGGACATCCGGCCTGTTTGGCACCCGGAGAAACACCAAAACACAGATTTCAGCATTCCTAAGATTCCCTTCAGACTCGCTGCTGATGTTCACTACTCATATAAAGACACTTCTCCTCGCAGGTGGAGATGATGCTGAAGAATCAAGAGCTTCTGCATCTAATCATCAGTGTTGGGGGTAAGGCATTACAAGTAACGCAAGTTACGTAATAATATTACTTTTTTCAAGTAACTAAAGTAACACATTACTTTTTCATTTCCAAGAAAATATCTGAGTTACTTTTTCAAAAAGTAAATTAGCATGCTACTAGCATGTTGTTAGCATGATCAACATGCTACTAGCATGATTACAAGTTACTAGCTTGCTAGTATGTTGTTAATATGATTAACAAGTTGCTAACATGTTTGTAGCATGATTAACATGTTAATAGCATTTTCTAACATGATTAACATGTTACTAGCATGTAGTTAACATGATTAGCATGTGACGCATTTTGTTAACATGATTAGCAAGTTACCAGCACAATTATGTGTTACTAGCATATTGTTAACATGATTAAGTTATTAGGGTGATCCTGGCATGATTAGCATTTTAAGAGTATGTTGTTAGCATAATTAACAAGTAATTAGCACAATTAGCATACTACTAGCATGTTGTTTGCATGATCAAGATGCTACTAGCATGATTACAAGTTACTAGCATGATTAGCATGTTAAGAGTATACTGTTAGCATGATTAACAAGTAACTAGCACAATTAGCATGCTACTATCATGTTCCTAACATGATTAACATGTTATTAGCATGATTACAAGTTACTGGAGTGTTGTTAGCATGATTAGCAAGTTACTAGCATGTTTCCAGCATGATTAGCAAGTTACTAGCATTTGCTAAGAATCAAAAGTTTTTATATTAAAAACAAACAAGCAATCCCTGTCCAGATTTAAAAAGTAACGCAAAAGTATTGTAACGCTTTACTTTCTATAAAAAGTAACTAAGCGACGTAATTAGTTACTTTTTTAGGGAGTAACGCAATATTGTAACGCATTACTTTCCATAAAAAGTGACTAAGTAACGTAATTAGTTGCTTTTTTTTAGGGAGTAACGCAATATTGTAATGCATTACTTTCCATAAAAGTGACTAAGTAACGTAATTAGTTACTTTTTTAGGGAGTAAGGCAATATTGTAATGCATTACTTTTCATAAAAGTGACTAAGCAACGTAATTAGTTAATTTTTTAGGGAGTAACGCAATATTGTAAAGCATTACTTTCCATAAAAGTGACTAAGCGACGTAATTAGTTACTTTTTTAGGGAGTAACGCGATATTGTAATGCACTACTTTCTATAAAAAGTGACTAAGCGACGTAATTAGTTACTTTTTTAGGGAGTAACGCAATATTGTAAAGCACTACTTTCCATAAAAGTGACTAAGCGACGTAATTAGTTACTTTTTTAGGGAGTAAGGCAATATTGTAACACATTACTTTCTATAAAAAGTGACTAAGCGACGTAATTAGTTAATTTTTTTAGGGAGTAACGCAATATTGTAAAGCATTACTTTCCATAAAAAGTAACTAAGTAACGTAATTAGTTACTTTTTTTTAGGGAGTAACGCAATATTGTAATGCATTACTTTTAAAAGTAACTTCCCCCAACACTGGTAATCATCATCCATCGTTACATATCTGGATGTTCCTCAACGGTGCGGGTGCGACAGCTGGATACATGACGGCCGAAACACCAAACCTCTAGAGTTTCATCCTGACGGATCAGCGTCTCCTGTGATATGCAATATCCTCTCCGCAGTAAGAGCTCTTTGAAGCCGTGGGCGGCTCGAGTTTGTGGTTCACCGGCGAGAATGAAGCTGGCAGCGGGAAAGACGTAGTCGGACTGACCCGACGGCTACGGTTACAGCGGCCCGGGATATTTTACACTCCATAATGGGCGAATTCAGACAAAAGCACCTTCACACGCAGCAGAACACACACGTCTGCGCAGAACCAGTGACCTCCAATTATTTCGCCTCAATTTATTGATATTTCAAGCCCAGCACAATTATTACACTGCAAAAATGATTCAGGATTTCTGCCTTGTTCTCCAGTACAAATATCCAAGCTTTCCTAATCCAAGATACACTCACTTGAAAAGCAAAATCAAGCAAATTTAGGCCTAAAACAACACTGCAAAAAGGCTTATCTTGCTTAGTGTTTTTTGTCTTGTTTCTAGCCAAATATTTCAAAATTCTTCAATGCATCTTCGATGCATTTACTAGATAAGCAAAATGACATGAGATATTTAGTCTTGTTTCCAGAGGGGGTGCATTTTGAATCTTAAAACAAGATTAAATATCTTATGTCGTTTTGCTTATCTAGTAAATGCATCTTAATTTAAGAATTTTTAGAGATATTTTGACTAGAAACAAGATCAAAATACTAAGTTAGATAAGCCTTTTTTTTTTGCAGTGAAGAAAAAGTATCAAAAAACTTCCCTAGTTGATTTCTTTTTTAGAAGCACTGGCAGATATTTTTTTCTTGTTTTTATCAGTGTTATTTTAGTATCTGTTAAGTTCTTATTAATATTTTGAATTTATTAGCTTTTTTTATTTTCTTTTATATTTTTCATTTAAATTTTGGTTCAAGGTTTAGTCTTTTTTTGTTTGTTTTTGTCAGTAGTTTTTGGGTTTGTTTATATAGTTTTTGTTAATTTTTTGTATAAACGCTGAAATAAAAAGCGTTTATATTTTGTTAAAATTTATTTTATTTATTTATTTTTACTTATTTCTTTTTAAAAATATTTTTATAATTTTAATTTCGAGTTTTAGTAGGCTTTTTGGGTTTGTTTATATAGTTTTTGTTTAATTTTATTTTTATTGGAAATGTTTTTAACCAGCTGAAATAAAAAGCTTTTATATATTGTTTCAGTTAAAATTTATTTGACTTCAAATAACTAAAATGTTTTTATTTTTAAATTTAAAATTTGACTTTTAGTTGGCTCAAACTCACAGTTTTTTTTTCACAAACAATACTTAATTACCTTCCGCCATTTACAACAAGAAAAATATTTTTAAAATGTTTCCATAGTTCATTATTTTTTATAAGCACTAGCAGATATTTTTTCTTGTTCCTAAGCAGTGTTATTAGTATCAGTTAAGTTATATGTTCTATTATAACTTTCATATTAATTTTAGTTTGAGGTTTAGCAGTTTTCTTTTGTTTTTGTGTTTGTCATTTTAGTACTTCTTAGATTTGTTTATATAGTTTATTTTATTAAAAAATGTTTTTAACCAGCTAAAATAAAAAGCTTTTATATTTTGTTTCAGCAAAAATACAAAATCTTTCAGTTTCAGTTGGCTCAAAGTCACTCAGTCTTTCAAAAAACAAAACTTAATATCGTCTGCTGTTTGACGTCTTAAGTACATGCATCTTGATTTAAAAATGTTTTTTTGCATCGCTCAGGTGATTCAGACAAAGCAGCTCTTTATGAGTGTTTAATGCTCACGTTCACCTGGAACTTGTTTATACTTCGGATTCAAATTCTGACTCCTGTCATAAATAAAATGCAGTTGTTAGTGTCCTAAAGTCTTCTTTCTGCTCTCATATAATAAATAACGATCAGATGAAATACGGCCGCGAGCTGCTGGACGGACATCTGGGCCGCTGCTTTATGGCAGAGTCTCCCGCTCTCCGTACGAGTTCCCACGATGCACTGGGAGCGGCAGCCAGCAGCTTATGGACAGGCTGGAAACCTTTCAATGCTCTTTCCATCCAGATCAGCGTCTCCCTTACAAAGCCAACAAACAGACACCAGCTCTCAGATCACTTCGTCTGCCCAAGACTGTCAAACATCGCCATGTGCGGCGCCTATTTATGAGATAATAACCCAGAACGGTGATATCATATCATCATTATCAATTTAGATCATCAATTTAGAGCATCAAAATATCACAACACACAGTGTTTAGAAAAGAAATTACAGAAATTATATTTAATAACCTGTTCTGTGTAAAGTTACACTACCAGTCAAAAGTTTTTGAACAGCAAGATTTTTAATGTTTTTTAAAGAAGTCTCTTCTGCTCACCAAGCCTGCATTTATTTGATCCAAAGTACAGCGAAAACACAGAAAAATCTGAAATATTTTTACTATTTGAAATAACTGTTTTCTATGTGAATATCTGTAATTTAGTCATGCGATTTCAAAGCATCATTACTCCAGTCTTCAATATCACATTTTTCTGAAACAGAAATATTTTGTAACATTCTAAATGTTAAAATCTTTATCCTTACTTTACACTCTTAAAAAGTAAGGTTCCAAAAGGGTGTTTTTGCAATGATGCCATTGAAGAACCGTTTTTGGTTCCCCAAAGAGCCTTTAAGTGAACAGTTCCTAAAAGAACCATTTTGAAAGAACCTTTTCTGCATTTGAAAGTTTCCATGGATGTTCAAAATTCTTTATTAAACCGAACCATTGATGCTAATAAAGAACCTTTAATTTTAATAAAATATCATCCTTGCTAAATAAAAGTATTTATTTCTATCATTTATTTTTAATTTACAAAAAAATTATACAGACTCAAAGCTTTTGAATAGTATAGTGTATTATGTATACACTACAAAAGCTTTTTATTTCAGATAAACGCTGATCTTTGGACTTTCAATTCACCAAAGAATCCAGAAGCAAAAAGTACTTAACTCTTTAGAATATTGATAGTAATAATAAAAAAAAACAGTATATTATAATGATTTCTGAAGGATGATGTGACACCAAAGACTGGAGTAATGATGCTGGAAATTCAGCTTTGAATCACAGAAATAAATTACATTTTAAAATATATTCAGATAGAAAGCAGTTACTTTCAATAGTAAAAATATTTCAAAAAATATTTAATTTTTCCTATACTTTGGATCAAAAAAATGCAGGCTTGGTGAGCAGAACAGACTTCTTTAAAAAAACATTAAAAACCTTCGATTGGTACTGTACATGCAACATTTGAACTTCTGACATGATTATGTAAAGCTTGTAAACACAGTAACTTCCATAAACAAACAAAAATCACCACAAAAGGACAACTTAGACACTTTACGGTTCATATAACACTCATATTTGTGTCGAAACATTTATATAACTGATGTCTGATGCATGAGTCAAAATGCAGGAATCTGCAGAGACTCCTGCAGAAACATTTACAGTAGGGGCGGTGTTTGTAATTGTTTGTGCGTCACATTCCTGTGAAACTCCTGCGGCGGGGTTCATGTGGACCCCATGTGGAGGACGGGACGGCAGCATGTGTCCTCCAAACGCACAGATGCACTCCGGGACTTTAAGAGCGCAACCGCAGGCTCATAACGGCCACCGTTTACCGCGGTAAACTCCAGCACTGGAGCCGCTTTAATTACCTTCAGGCTGTAAGCGGCTGACTACCGGTCTGACACGCACAAATATATATACCCCACACAAAGAACAACTCAACTAGCACTAGTATTCCAGCTCAAACTCATCAAACCTCTATAAACGTTAAAGCTGAGTGTGTGAGTGCAGCATCTGTGCTCAAGACGTGAACGATCCTTCACATCATGTGTGTTATTGACTTCACTGAGTGATCAGATCCAGCATTTTCTATGGAAGACCGTTTCCACCACAGAATAAAAATAACAAAAGGTTATTGTGACTTTTTTTTCACGCAATTCCGACTTTATATTAGACAATTTTGACTTTATATCACGCAATTCTGACTTTATATCTTGCATTTCCGGCTTTATAACTCGCAATTCCGGCTTTATAACTCACAATACTGACTTTATATCTCGCAATTCTGACCTTATATCTAGCAATTCTGACTATATCTCGAAATTCTGCCTTTATATCTCGAAATTCTGACATTATATATCACAATTTCGACTTTATATCTCACAATTCTGACTTTTTTATCTCGCAATTCCAATTTACAGCTCGCAATTCCGACTTTATATCTCGCAATTCCGACTTATAGCTTGCAATTCCAACTTTATAGCTTGCAATTCCGACTATATCTCAAAATTCTGCCTTTATATCTCGAAATTCTGACATTATATATCACAATTTTGACTTTATATCTCACAATTCTGACTTTTTTATCTCGCAATTCCAATTTACAGCTCGCAATTCCGACTTTATATCTCACAATTCCGACTTATAGCTTGCAATTCCAACTTTATAGCTTGCAATTCCGACTATATCTCAAAATTCTGCCTTTATATCTCGAAATTCTGACATTATATATAACAATTCCGACTTTATTTCTCGCAATTCCAACTTAATAACTCACAATTCCGAATTTATATCTCGCAATTCCGACCTTATATCTAGCAATTCCGACTATATCTCGAAATTCTGACATTATATATGATTTTACATCTCACACTTCCAACTTTATAGCTTGCAATTCCAACTTTATATTTTGCAATTCTGTCTTTATAGCTTGCAATTCCGACTTCATAACTCGCAATTCCAACTTTATCTCGCAATTCCACCTTTATATCTCACAATTCCGACTTTATATCTCTCAATTCTGACTTTATATCTCTCAATTCCGACTTTATATCTCGCAATTCCAACTTTATCTCGCAAATTCCAACTATATCTCAAAATTCTGCCTTTATATCTCGAAATTCTGACATTATATATAACAATTCCGACTTTATTTCTCGCAATTCCCACTTAATAACTCACAATTCCGACTTTATTTCTTGCAATTCCAACTTAATAACTCACAATTCCGAATTTATATCTTGCAATTATGACCTTATATCTAGCAATTCCGACTATATCTCGAAATTCTGACATTATATATGACTTTACATCTCACACTTCCAACTTTATAGCTTGCAATTCCGACTTTATTGCTCGCAATTCCAACTTTATATCTTGCAATTCTGTCTTTATAGCTTGCAATTCCAACTTCATAACTCGCAATTCCAAATTTATCTCGCAATTCCACCTTTATATCTCACAATTCCGACTTTATATCTCTCAATTCTGACTTTATATCTCTCAATTCCGACTTTATATCTCGCAATTCCAACTTTATAATTCCAACTATATCTCTCAATTCTGACTTTATATCTCTCAATTCTGACTTTATATCTCTCAATTCTGACTTTATATCTCACAATCCAACTTTATATCTCACAATTCCAACTTTATAGCTCGCAATTCCGTCTTTATTGCTCGCAATTCCAACTTTATATCTCGCAATTCTGTCTTTATAGCTCGCAATTCCGACTTCATAGCTCTCAATTCCGACTTTATATCTCTCAATTCCGACTTTATCTCACAATTCTGACTTTATATCTCGCAATTCCGACTTTATATCTCGCAATTCCGACTTTATATCTCGCAATTCCGACTTTATATCTCGCAATTCCGACTTTATATCTCGCAATTCCGACTTTATATCTCGCAATTCTGACTTCATATCTCGCAATTCCGACTTTATCTCACAATTCTGACTTTATATCTCTCAATTCTGACTTTATATCTCGCAATTCCAACTTTATATCTCACAATTCCAACTTTATATCTCACAATTCCAACTTTATATCTCACAATTCCAACTTTATAGCTTGCAATTCCGACTTTATAGTTTGCAATTCCAACTTTGTATCTCGCAATTCCATCTTTATAACTCACAATTCTGACTTTATATCTCACAATTCTGACTTTTTAATACCGACCTTATAACTCGCAGTTTAGACTTTATATCTCGCAATTCATAACTGGTAATTCTGACTTTATCTTGAATTCCAACTATATCTCATAATTCCAACTTTATATCTTGCAGTTCTGATTATATCTCGCAATTACAACTTTACATCTTGCAATTCTGACTTTATATTTCGCAATTCCGACTTTAAATCTCGACATATTACAAATTCTGTCATTTTTTCTCAGAACTGTGAGATATAGTCGGAATTATGATATATATAAAGTCAGACTCAGAATTGTGAGATAGAAACTCGCAATTGCGAGATATATAGTCAGAATTGTGAGATTAAAAATTTGCAATTACCTTTATTTTTTTATTCAGTGGCAGAAACAGGCTTCCATAATTGCTGGATCAGAAAACAAGTGAAAAGATCCCACAGATCACATCTAAAAAATAACACAAAGTTGTGAGTTGCAAACATGTGAAGTGAGTCTGCATCAGCTGTAATTTACGACTCATCTGAGCGCCGACATCAGCATGAGGATAACGGAAACGAGCGACACCCAGAGCCTTAAGGGTCAAGGTTAGACCGTAAACACACAGCGTCCTCCCGTAAAGAGCACTAAAATAGACAGCCATGCTCACAGCTGGCACAAACCCTGTACTGGCTCTCATTCTTTCATCTCTCAGATCCTGTTATTAAAAGGCCAGCGATGACATTTAAAGGGCCTCTGCGGTGTCATATCAGCAGCGTTTGACATCTTCATGATGGAAGGGGAAGTGCTGGAGGAAGTGAATGTGGCATTAGAAAGCATCTGTGCAGAATAGTCACACTAATCACAATCAAACACACAATAAACGTCACAATCCCACTCAAGGAGGCTCGTTAAATCAGAGTATTTAGCAAAAATCTGGACGACGAAGTTGAGCTGACATGACTTATAGTAAAAATAGTCATTTTATTTAATTGCAGCTGCATTTATCTTGCAAATTCAATTAAAATATTTTACACATTTTATATTTACGTATTTTTTATTTTCTTGATGGACTCAAATTAAAGATCAGATGATTCACATCAAATGAATGAATCAGTCTGACATCAAAATCCTTGACTAAAAAAAACAGTAAAAAGGGTCAATTTTTTTTAATCGAAAGCTTCAGAAAGCTGAATAAATAAGCTTTCCATTAATGCAAGGATGGATGTTAGGACAAGACAATATTTGGCCAAGATACAACTATTTGATAATCTGGAATCTAAGTGTGCAAAAAATCGAAATATTGAGAAAATCGCCTTCAAAGTTGTCCAAATGAAGTTCTTAGCAATGCATATTACTTAAGTTTTTATATATTTATGGTGGGAAATATACAACATATCTTCAGGTGTTAATGACAATTGTTCTACAATTCAGTAAATGAAAATGAAATACTTTCCAAATTAAAGGTGATTAATCTCAAATTATTTTCTATTTTTATTGATGGATCTTGTTGGACTCAAATCAAATGATCAGACGATGCACATCAAATGAATGAATCAGAGTAAAAACACATTCACAAGTTCAAAACTAAAGACTCCAAATGGTTAAACTCTTATTATAAAACACATTCAGCAAATTCTGTGTGGATGTGAAGTTGTTCAAGCATCTGTTTCGCATGTTGATTTAATTAATATTTATGTGATAAGTTAGGCAATATCAAGCATCTAAAACATCTGCATCTAACAAACAACCTAAAAACAATCCAATTAATATTTTGCACAACATATCAATCTCTAAAGCCACAGTATGCAGAGTAAGACTGATAATCATTCCGCTATTTAGATCATTTAAGACCTTAAAATGCTTCCATGCTTATCTAAATGTAAATTGAAGAGGTGATTTCCCAGTGAGGAGACTCCAGAGCAGAAACATGTGTCATCAAATCAAACATGAAACACACAGACCTGTGACCATGGCTTCCCCAGAACACGCATCTGCAGACAGACAAGCAGCAGCAGAGCCACAGCAGACAGCATCATGACACGCACACGCTCTCTGTGCGACTGTGTCGTCCTCTGGAGCGCAGATCTCACACACACACACACACACACACACACACACACACACACACACACACTGAACACAGACGTGAAAGCTGAGCTGCTGGAGGAGGAACACTGGGAATGGAGAGAAAGAGAAAGAGAGGCTGGGATTCTGGAACACGAGGTGGGAAGTTTCAGGATGACTGAGAGAAACACAACAGATGAAACCAACAGCACTGACTGCATGAGTGCTCAGTGTTGGGGAAAGTTACTTTTAAGAGTAATGCATTACAATATTGTGTTACTCCCTAAAAAATTAACTATGTTAGTTACTTTTTATGGAAAGTAGTGCGTTACAATATTGCGTTACTCCCTAAGTTACTTTTTATGGAAAGTAATGCGTTACAATACTGCGTTACTCCCTAAAAAATAACTAATTACATTACTTAGTTACTTTTTATGGAAAGTAATCCGTTACAATATTGCGTTACTCCCTAAAAAAGTAACTAATTACGCTACTTAGTTACCTTTTATGGAAAGTAATGCGTTACAATATTGCGTTACACCCTAAAAATGTAACGAATTACCTTACTTAGTTACCTTTTATGGAAAGTAATGCGTTACAATATTGCGTTACACCCTAAAAATGTAATGAATTACCTTACTTAGTTACCTTTTATGGAAAGTAATGTGTTACAATATTGCGTTACACCCTAAAAAGTAACTAATATAGAAAGTAATGCGTTACAATATTGCGTTACTCCCTAAAAAGTAACTAATTACCTTACTTAGTTACCTTTTATGGAAAGTAATGTGTTACAATATTGCGTTACTCCCTAAAAATGTAACGAATTACCTTACTTAGTTACCTTTTATGGAAAGTAATGTGTTACAATATTGCGTTACACCCTAAAAATGTAACGAATTACCTTACTTAGTTACCTTTTATGGAAAGTAATGTGTTACAATATTGTGTTACACCCTAAAAAGTAACTAATATAGAAAGTAATGCATTACAATATTGCGTTACTCCCTAAAAAAGTAACTTCTTGTATCAAAAAATGACTGGTGTATTTGATGTAGTGTGAGTTATGAAGGAAAATGTAAAAAATGTTACAATTGCCCCCGGGTCTCTCCTACTATCTCAAAGCTCATAATCTTCTATACACTGAAGCTAGAGGTGGGATGCACAGAAAACTGTTTCTGTATACATGTGGGAAACTGATCACAGTACAGTCCAAACGCACATCAGCGTGGAGGTGAAGGCCACTGACGATGAGTTTAACAGATCGCCAGCCTCTGCTTCTCCTGAGACGCTTCTGTAAACCGTAAAATAAACCCAATGAGAGCAGAACTAAATGTACAGAATCAACCTCCTCTAGCAATGACACAACAATGCAATTAAAGCACACTCAGAAAACCTCACTAACGATCACAACACTGACAGAAAAACACGAAGGTTACTGAATCATCTGAACGGTCTCAGAGGAACAGAATGTTTATTTCCAATGAGTGAAACTGGACTCCCATTGTTATGATGTGTGAAGTGTGCGAGACCAGAGGAGCGAGTGTGAGCGTTTGTCATCATCAGTCTTTACATTCAGACTCTAATGTGAAGCTACAGCGATAAATCCAGCTCAGTGTAAGTAGCAGGCGCTGAAATGCATTAGATGTGCGGCTCCAGACAGACTCAAGAGCTCACATCTGCCCGAGAGACGCGCTTGATGAGCCTCTTGACACCTCACACTCACCATCAGACCCACAGAAACACAAACACATGCTAGAGATTAGCACTGGAGAAAGGTGAAGACAAGTTTAGATGCTTTTTAACAAAATATTAGTGAAAGGAGGCGCTGAAGATACTGAAAAACGTCAGATCAAACCAGTTACTACAAATCCACTGCATATATTTTATAAATAATCCTGTTTTGTGTCACGGAATGTAGTTTTAAGAGGATTTGAGGGGAGAATGTTCTTGTTTGTAGTTCAAAAATACAGTTGTTAATAAAGATAACATCTATTTGAATATTTTTGTTAACATTTTCGGACGTGTGAGCGTTCTGCGCTTACGAATCTGCACAAGATTTACCTCGGCTAGATCTTCTGGAATTTACTGCTGGCTCTGACGTCTCTATAGTGGTTAAACATGAGATATAATTCACTTTGGGTAATATAACGGGTAGTCTTTGGTTTCATTAAACTATTATTTGTTCCAGAGAATATACACTGTAAAAAACTATTTGTTGAGTCAACTTAAAATAATTTGTTACCTGGCTGCCTTACAATTTTCAGTTTAGTCAACTCTAAAAAAGTTGATTTAACTTGAAATTTAGCTTGATTTAACTTTAAGGCAGCCAAGTAACAAACACAGCTGTTAAGTTTAACAAATTTTTAGTTTAGTCAACTTGAATATCTAAGTTGTCACTTAGTACAACTTAACATTTTAACTTCAATAAACTTATTTGATGTTGGCTGAACTTAAAATTTTAAGGCAGCAGGGTAACAAATTATTTTAAGTTGACTCAACACATTGTCAAGACATAAAGTCAAAATTGCGCGACGTAAAGTCAATTCAAGATGTAAAGTCAGAATTTCAAGACGTAAAGTCAGAATTGTGAGATATAAAGTAGGAATTACGAGATGTAAAGTCAGAATTATGAAACGTAAAGTCAATTTGAGACGTAAAGTCAGAATTGTGAGACGTAAAGTCAATTGCGAGACGTAAAGTCAATTTGAGACGTAAAGTCAGAATTATGAAACGTAAAGTCAATTTGAGACGTAAAGTCAGAATTGTGAGACGTAAAGTCAATTGCGAGACGTAAAGTCAATTTGAGGCGTAAAGTCAGAATTGTGAGACGTAAAGTCAATTTGAGGCGTAAAGTCAGAATTGTAAGACGTAAAGTCAATTGCGAGACGTAAAGTCAATTGCGAGACGTAAAGTCAATTTGAGACGTAAAGTCAGAATTGCGAGACGTAAAGTCAATTTCGAGACGTAAAGTCAGAATTGTGAGACGTAAAGTCAATTGCGAGACGTAAAGTCAATTTGAGATGTGCAGTCAGAATTACGAGACGTAAAGTCAATTGTGAGACAAAAAGTCAATTTCGAGATGTAAAGTCAGAATTGTGAGACGTAATGTCAATTGCGAGACGTAAAGTCAATTTGAGATGTAAAGTCAGAATTGTGAGACGTAAAGTCAATTGTGAGACGTAAAGTCAATTGCGAGACGTAAAGTCAATTGCGAGACGTAAAGTCAATTTGAGACGTAAAGTCAGAATTGCGAGACGTAAAGTCAATTTCGAGACGTAAAGTCAGAATTGTGAGACGTAAAGTCAATTGCGAGACGTAAAGTCAATTTGAGATGTGCAGTCAGAATTACGAGACGTAAAGTCAATTGTGAGACAAAAAGTCAATTTCGAGATGTAAAGTCAGAATTGTGAGACGTAATGTCAATTGCGAGACGTAAAGTCAATTTGAGATGTAAAGTCAGAATTGTGAGACGTAAAGTCAATTGCGAGACGTAAAGTCAATTGTGAGACGTAAAGTCAATTGTGAGACGTAAAGTCAATTTCGAGACGTAAAGTCAGAATTGTGAGACATAAAGTAGGAATTACAAGACGTAAAGTCAGAATTGTGAGACGTAAAGTCAATTGCGAGACGTAAGCTGCCTTAAAATTTTAAGTTAACATGAAATGTTAAGTTGTACTACATGAAAACGTAGATATTTGAGTCGAGTAAACTTAACATTTTAGGGCAGCTCATGCTCTTACTTATTTAAGTTGAAAGAACTTTGTGTTGTTTTTGCCAAAACTACACTGTAAAAAACAAAAAACATTGTCGAATTTACGAATTTACAAAAACATCTCAAATTTATTTTGTCTCACAATTGTGACTTTACATCTTGCAACTGACTTTACGTCTCAACTTGACTTTACATCTTGAATTTACTTTACGTATTGCAATTCTGACTTTACACCTTGAATTGACTTTACGTCTCGCAATTCTGACTTTACATCTCGCAATTGACTTTACATCTCGAATTGACTTTACGTCTCACAATTCTGACTTTACATCTTGAATTTACTTTACTTTGTGCAATTCTGACTTTACATCTCACAATTCTGGCTTTACATCTTGAATTTACTTTACTTTGCGCAATTCTGACTTTACGTCTCGCAATTGACTTTACATCTTGAATTTACTTTACGTCTCACAATTCTGAGTTTACGTCTTACAATTTACTTTACGTCTCAAATTGACTTTACGTCTTGAATTTGCTTTACATCAAGCAATTCTGACTTGTATTAATACAAAGCAAATTCACTGATTACATTAAAGGTATGATATTGTTAGCTGATTTAAATTTCAGCTAAATTTTGCAAGGCAAATTTATCAAATATATTATAGTTCAAATAAAGTGTTTTATTCTAACTAAAGCATGCATACTCCAAAAACATGGTGTTATTTTAAATGACATTTCCAACCGACTTTTCATGTCTCTCCGTGAAGCACATGAGATTTGCACCTTTATTGCTTGTATAAATAAGTTGTCGGAAGCCCAGTTTGAGCTATCATTGGGAAGTGCTGTTGTTTCTCTTCTCTCCCTGTGTTTCTCTGCAGTATTTCATCTCGCTCGGTCACGTTCAGCTTACAGTCTCCATCACTGATGCTGTCGCACAGAAAAAAACGGTGTTCAGAGCCGTAACTCACCACATTTACATTAATGCATCTGGCAGATGCTTTTATCCTAAGAGACCTAAATTGCATTAAAGGTATATATATTATAAAGATCATGCATTCCTTGAGCCTCAAACCCGTGACTCTGGAGTTTTTACTGACATGAGCTATGGGTGCGCTGACATCAATCTCACTCATTAACAAGTCAAAATTATTTATATAGCGCTTCTCACAATGTGCATCATTTCAAAGCAGCTTTACTGCAGTAATAATTTCTTACATTCCAGAAAGTAGCTGTTAAAAAAATAATAGGGCGACTATGGCAATAAACAAAAACTCCATAAGGTGTTTACAGCAGACAAAAACATAACATAAACCCTGAATGTATAGAGGCTTGGAAAAAAAAGAAAGAAAAAAGGTAACATTTTATCTCACAATGCTTAGAAACAAAGTCAGAATTGCAAGATATAAATGTACAATTCTGAATTTATATATAAACTGTGTAAGATAAGGCTTGCAACTACCCTTTTCCACTGCTTTTTTATGTTAATATGTGAATGCAATTCAATCACATATTATATTTTGAAAGGCAAACAAGGGTATTTTAAGCAAATAATGTAGGTCACCGGGGTTCCGATGACAAAAAAAGGTTGGGAACTCCAGCTGTAAAGACACACACACACACACACACACACACACACACACACACACACACACACACACTCCTCTGGCATTTCGCCGCAGCTCAGTGCTCAGTGGGATTCCCTTCATAAAGGCTCTTTCTTTTCTTCAGTGTGTGAAACGGTGAAATTCCCTCTCAGGCTCGTCTACAGCTGCAGTTACACTTCTTCAGCATTTACCAACACGCCAAACTGTTTCAGGACAGTAAATGTACCCTAAACACACATTTATTCATCTCTGCATGAAATTTTCTTTGGCAACAAGAAACAAATTTACTTTGGCATATGATGAAAGGTTAACACTTTATAGTAAGATCCCGTATAATGCATTAATTAACTATGAGCAATACTGTTATAGTGTATATCTGTTATAGTATTTATTAATCTGTGATAGCATTAGTTAATGCAGATATGACTAGTCATTATTAGCTCATATCATCTTAGGTCCATTAAATAATATCAATACAAGTTTTGATTTTAATAAATGTAAATGCTGAAATCAACTAAGAATAATAAATGCTTAGACATTGTTTATTGTTAGTTTATGTAGTTTACTAATATTAACAAATATAAGGAAAGCTATGAAAGCCTGTTTCTACCACTCATATAAAAAAGGATCAAAAATAAAAAAAGGTTTAAAGTGTTTAAAGTCAGAATTGCAATATAAATTTAGAATTGCGAGATGTAATGTCAGAAGTCAGTCAAGTCTGACTTTATGTCTCGCAATTCTGGCTTTATGTCTCACAATTGATTTTAGGTCTCGCAATTCTGACTACGTCTCGTAATTCTGACTTTACGTCTCACAATTGATTTTAGGTCTCGCAATTCTCACTTTATGTCTCGTAATTCTGACTTTACATCTCGTAATTCTGACTTTATGTCTCACAATTTATTTTAGGTCTCGCAATTCTGACTTTACGCCTTGCTATTCTGACTTTACGTCTCGCAATTCTGACTTTACGTCTCGCAATTCTGACTTTACGCCTTGCTATTCTGACTTTACGTCTCGCAATTCTGACTTTACGTCTCGCAATTCTGACTTTACGTCTCGCAATTCTGACTTTATGTCTCACAATTGATTTTAGGTCTTGCAATTCTGACTTTACGTCTCGTAATTCTGACTTTATGTCTCACAATTTATTTTAGGTCTTGCAATTCTGACTTTATGTCTCGTAATTCTGACTTTATGTCTCGCAATTCTGACTTTACGCCTTGCTATTCTGACTTTACATCTCGTAATTCTGACTTTATGTCTCACAATTTATTTTAGGTCTCGCAATTCTGACTTTACGCCTTGCTATTCTGACTTTACGTCTCGCAATTCTGACTTTACGTCTCGCAATTCTGACTTTACGCCTTGCTATTCTGACTTTACATCTCGTAATTCTGACTTTATGTCTCACAATTGATTTTAGGTCTCGCAATTCTGACTTTATGTCTCGCAATTCTGACTTTATGTCTCGCAATTCTGACTTTACGTCTCACAATTGATTTTAAGTCTCGCAATTTTGACTTTATGTCTCGCAATTCTGACTTTATGTCTCACAATTGATTTTAGGTCTCGCAATTCTGACTTTACGTCTCGTAATTCTGACTTTATGTCTCGCAATTCTGACTTTATGTCTCACAATTTATTTTAGGTCTCGCAATTCTGACTTTACGCCTTGCTATTCTGACTTTACGTCTCGCAATTCTGACTTTACGTCTCGCAATTCTGACTTTACATCTCGCAATTCTGACTTTATGTCTCACAATTGATTTTAGGTCTTGCAATTCTGACTTTACGTCTCGTAATTCTGACTTTATGTCTCACAATTTATTTTAGGTCTTGCAATTCTGACTTTATGTCTCGTAATTCTGACTTTATGTCTCGCAATTCTGACTTTACGCCTTGCTATTCTGACTTTACGTCTCGTAATTCTGACTTTACGTCTCACAATTGATTTTAGGTCTCGCAATTCTGACTTTATGTCTCGCAATTCTGACTTTATGTCTCGCAATTCTGACTTTACGTCTCACAATTGATTTTAAGTCTCGCAATTTTGACTTTATGTCTCGCAATTCTGACTTTATGTCTCACAATTGATTTTAGGTCTCGCAATTCTGACTTTACGTCTCGTAATTCTGACTTTATGTCTCGCAATTCTGACTTTATGTCTCACAATTTATTTTAGGTCTCGCAATTCTGACTTTACGCCTTGCTATTCTGACTTTACGTCTCGCAATTCTGACTTTACGTCTCGCAATTCTGACTTTATGTCTCACAATTGATTTTAGGTCTTGCAATTCTGACTTTACGTCTCGTAATTCTGACTTTATGTCTCACAATTTATTTTAGGTCTTGCAATTCTGACTTTATGTCTCGTAATTCTGACTTTATGTCTCGCAATTCTGACTTTACGCCTTGCAATTCTGACTTTACGTCTCGTAATTCTGACTTTACGTCTCACAATTGATTTTAGGTCTTGCAATTCTGACTTTATGTCTCGCAATTCTGACTTTATGTCTCGCAATTCTGACTTTACGTCTCACAATTGATTTTAAGTCTCGCAATTTTGACTTTATGTCTCGCAATTCTGACTTTATGTCTCACAATTGATTTTAGGTCTCGCAATTCTGACTTTACGTCTCGTAATTCTGACTTTATGTCTCGCAATTCTGACTTTATGTCTCACAATTTATTTTAGGTCTCGCAATTCTGACTTTACGCCTTGCTATTCTGACTTTACGTCTCGCAATTCTGACTTTACGTCTCGTAATTCTGACTTTATGTCTCGCAATTCTGACTTTATGTCTCACAATTTATTTTAGGTCTCGCAATTCTGACTTTACGCCTTGCTATTCTGACTTTACGTCTCGCAATTCTGACTTTACGTCTCGCAATTCTGACTTTACGTCTCGCAATTCTGACTTTATGTCTCACAATTGATTTTAGGTCTTGCAATTCTGACTTTACGTCTCGTAATTCTGACTTTACGCCTTGCAATTCTGACTTTACGTCTCGCAATTCTGACTTTACGTCTCGCAATTCTGACTTTATGTCTCACAATTGATTTTAGGTCTTGCAATTCTGACTTTATGTCTCGCAATTCTGACTTTACGCCTTGCAATTCTGACTTTACGTCTCGTAATTCTGACTTTACGTCTCACAATTGATTTTAGGTCTCGCAATTCTGACTTTATGTCTCGCAATTCTGACTTTATGTCTCGCAATTCTGACTTTACGTCTCACAATTGATTTTAAGTCTCGCAATTTTGACTTTATGTCTCGCAATTCTGACTTTATGTCTCACAATTGATTTTAGGTCTCGCAATTCTGACTTTACGTCTCGTAATTCTGACTTTATGTCTCGCAATTCTGACTTTATGTCTCACAATTTATTTTAGGTCTCGCAATTCTGACTTTACGCCTTGCTATTCTGACTTTACGTCTCGCAATTCTGACTTTACGTCTCGTAATTCTGACTTTATGTCTCGCAATTCTGACTTTATGTCTCACAATTTATTTTAGGTCTCGCAATTCTGACTTTACGCCTTGCTATTCTGACTTTACGTCTCGCAATTCTGACTTTACGTCTCGCAATTCTGACTTTACGTCTCGCAATTCTGACTTTATGTCTCACAATTGATTTTAGGTCTTGCAATTCTGACTTTACGTCTCGTAATTCTGACTTTATGTCTCACAATTTATTTTAGGTCTTGCAATTCTGACTTTATGTCTCGTAATTCTGACTTTATGTCTCGCAATTCTGACTTTACGCCTTGCTATTCTGACTTTACGTCTCACAATTGATTTTAGGTCTCGCAATTCTGACTTTATGTCTCGCAATTCTGACTTTACGTCTCACAATTGATTTTAGGTCTCGCAATTTTGACTTTATGTCTCGCAATTCTGACTTTATGTCTCACAATTGATTTTAGGTCTCGCAATTCTGACTTTACGTCTCGTAATTCTGACTTTATGTCTCGCAATTCTGACTTTACGCCTCGCAATTCTGACTTTACATCTCGTAATTCTGACTTTACGTCTCACAATTGATTTTAGGTCTCGCAATTCTGACTTTATGTCTCGCAATTCTGACTTTATGTCTCACAATTGAATTTACGTCTCGCAATTCTGACTTTACGTCTCGAATTGCGAGGTGTAAAGTCAGAATTGCGAGAATAAAAAGGAATTAGGTTTTATTCAGTGGCACACACAAGGTTACATAAAATCTACATGTGCTCACAGAAAAGAAAACCTATTAACGCAAAAAACTTCAACATCTCTGATGTACAACATTCACATACAGTGATTATGTTTGTATTATATTTTCACACAGAAACTGATCATCATATTTGAGTTTCAGATGCTCAGTAAATCATGTTTTGGAAAAGACGCCCTAACTCCAACCCAAATGCCCTTCCTGCCAACATATCTAAATGTCAAGGCTAATGCGGTGGATTTGGCGTGTGATAGCTCCATCCCGTCAGAGATCCTCCTCATTACCCGAGGAAGAAATCTTTAAGCTCTGGATTTGTCGACTGATCTCTGTCAGCTTTCAGAAGAATTCAAAGCATCTGAGAGAAATGCCACAAAACATCCTACAGCGTCTGAATGGAAGCGTCGTTGAGATTTAACCTTTTGTTTGTGCAGCGCAGCCGTGTGTTGGCATGTGCAGCTTGTTATTGCGGCGTCTGTGTTACATCTTATTTCTGCAGGATTTGTTGAAGTGACATGTCTGAAAAAAGCACAGCTGGACGACGGGCCGATTCCGGAGCGCTGAAAGCGTGGCTAATTCACTCACAAACACAAAAGATCCTCCGGCTCAGACACTCGGCAACTGTTGTGCGTCTGACAGTCTTTACATGCAGGATGTAGCATGCCTCTTTGAACTCTGGGTAATTGACGTTTGTGCAGTTAATAGAGGATCAGACGAAATGCAAGAACATAATATATTTGTAAGAGAAGAGCTTCAATACAGATGTTAGGTTCAAACCCATGAAGAAGCAACTGGCTCGTCATCGAGATACTATTAGAGTTTTTAATTCGATTTTATTTTTATATAGCCATTTTGTTGTGTTTTTGTCATTTTCATTGGTTTTTCTTTTTTAAATATGTCTATATAGTTTTTTTCCCTTTTTATTTCAGTTTTATTTATTTTTTTTACCAAGTTAAACTAAATGAAAATGAGAAATTTCACCTGGTAACTAATTTTTTCATATTTAAGTTTATTTTATGTCACCCTGCACCACAAAACCAGTCATACGGTTCAATTTATACATAAATAAGCTTTCCATTGATGTATGGTTTGTTAGGATAGGGCAATATTTGGCATGAGATACAACTATTTGACAATCTAGAATCTGAAGATGCAAAAATATCTAAATATTGAGAAAATATGAAATTTCTAGCAATGCATATTACTAATAAAAAATTACGTTTTGGCATATTCACAGTAGGAAATGTACAAAATATCTTCATGGAGCATGATCTATACTAAATCAATAAGAAAAATCGATAATTTTAACCCATACAATGTATTTTTGGCTATTGCTACAAATATACCTGTGCTGCTTAAGACTGGTTTTGTGCCCCAGGGTCACATATTTCATTTTAATCAACATTTTAGTTAAAATAAATGTTAAATAAATTTTTAAAATAATGAATAATTTGAAGATTATTCTCAAGACATTTTTATAACGTGACACTCTTTTTATGACAATTCAGCACATCTTCTCCCTAAATTCTCATTGTTGTAATGCAATAATGAAAACCATCCTGTTTTTAATAACACTTTACAAAAAACTAATTAGTAAATGCATTAATTAGCATGAACTCACAATGAGCTATATACTTCCTAAAGCATTTTTAAATCTTTGTTAATGTATGTTCAAGTGTAGTTTATTATAAATAAATAAACATTATTACAAAATGAACAAATACCACTTTTGATTTTAAAAATGTACTGCAAAAGATAAGACAAAAAAAGACTAAAAATGCTTTAGAAGTATTGTTTATTAAGTAATTTTAAATGAAATGTAAAAGTTTTCTACAAAAAAAAAAAAATCTGAATAATATATCAATATCTGCATCAAAATAATGAGATGCTGTTTTCAGGTGTGTGTAACTGTAAATGTAAACTGTAAATGAGGCAAGAGATTCAAACCTATGAGCTGTCAGACAGATGCTTAAGTTGATAATGAAGCTTTCAAGAAACAAGAAACGAGCAAAACAGCCATTGGATGTTTTCATCTCCATCGATCTCTACTGCCCTCCGCTGCACAACCACAGCACTGCAGCTTCTGCACTTAATTAATACACTTATTTTGCATTTCCAGTGCAACTTATTAATAAAATTTCACCAATAAGGACATGTCTGGAAGCCAAATAGTCCAGTGAATACCTGATTCCTACCTGACATTTTCCAGCCACACACACAGACGTCTGGTTCTGTCCACATGGAGTGCCGTCGATGACTCTGTCCGCCTGACGAACGTAGAAACGAAAGCCGACGGCGCGACAATTGAGCTCACAGCGCTGCTCACTGGAAACTGATCAAACACACAGGAGTTCACATGAGAGAGAGAATCAAAATGAGCCACAAATACTTAACCGAATGAATTCAAAATCACTGTTTTCACATTCTGGGTTCATTTGGACATGAAGAATCACTGTTTTATAAAACAGTCATAACTTACTTTTTAAAGTAAAACCATATTTTATCTGATCAGCAACATTTTTTTTCTTACTACAAATTCTTAAATCAAGTAGGATTTTCTACAGAAGTAAAATTTCTTGCCTTCTTTTCAGAAAAAAAAGAGTTTTTGCATAAAACAAGCAAAATAATCTGCCAATAGGGTAAGAAAAATAATCTTATTTCAAGCATAAAACTAGATTATTTTGCTTAACCCACTGGCAGATTATTTTGCTTGTTTCAAGCAAAAACTCACTTAATTTTAACTTCTGATTTCTGAAACAATTAACTTCTGATTTCTGAAACAATAATTTTTACTTGTCTAAAAAAAACTTCTTGATTTAAGAATTTTTAGATATTTTGGCTGGAAACAAGACAAAAATGTAAGTAAGAAAAGCATTTTTTTGCAGTGTAATTAAGTAGTGAATGTAAAAACATTCAAAATAAATAAATAAACATATATATATATATATATATATATATATATATATATATATACACACACACACACACTACCAGTCAAAAGTTTGGACACACCCTGTCATTTAATGTTTTTAAAACAAGTCTCTTACACTCATCAAGGCTGCATTTATTTGATCAAAAATACAGAAAAAAAAGCAGTAATATTGCTAAATGTTATTACAATATAAAATAAAGTTTTTTATTTTAAAATACTTTACAATATAATTTATTCCTGTGATGCAAAGCTGAATTTTCATCAGCTGTTACTCCAGTCTTCAGTGTCACATGATCCTTCAGAAATCATTCTAATATGCCGATTTATTATTAGAGTTATCAATGTTGGAAAGGAAACAGTATTTTATGCAAACCGGTGATTCTTTTTTTCATGAATAACAGGTTAAAAAGAACAACATTTATTCAAAATATAAATCTTTTCTAACAATGTAAATCTATGCTATCACTTTTTATTAATTTAACACATCCTTGGTGAATAAAAGTATTAATTTCTTTAAAAAAAAGAAAGTATAAAAATGTACTGACCCCAAGCTTTTGAACAGTAGTGTATGTTGTTAGAAAACCTTTCTATTTTAAATGAATGCTGTTCTTTTTTAACATTTTATTGATCAAAAATTCCTGTTCCAAACAAATACTGATAATAAATCGGTATATTAGAATGATTTCTGAAGGATCATGTAACACTGAAGACTGGAGTAATGATTCTGGAAATTCAACTTTAATTACAGATATAAATACAATTTTAATGTATATTAATATAAAAAAAACTTTGATTTACATCATAATAATATTTCGCAATATTACATTTCTTTTCTGTATTTTTGATCAAGTGAAAACAGCCATTTTAATGTTTTTTGAAGAAGTCTCTTATGCTCATTAAAGTTCCATTTATTTGATCAAAAAATAACAAAATAAATTTTTTAATATACTTTAAAATATAATTTATTTCTGTGATGCAAAGCTGAATTTTCAGCATCATTACTCCAATCTTCAGTGTCACACGATCCTTCAGAAATCATTCTAATATGCTGATTTATTACTTTTATTATCAAAATTTGGAAACAGCTTATTTTTTCGAAACCTGTGATACTTTTTTCAGGATTCTTAGATGAACAAAAAGTTCAAAAGAACAGCATTTATTCAAAATAGAAAGTCTTTACTATCACTTTTGATCACTTTAAAACATCCTTGCTGAATAAAAATATTAATTTCTTTCAAAGAGAGAAAGAAAGAAAAAAAATACTGACCCCAAACTTTGAACAAGGTGTTTACTGTAACAAAAGATTTCTATTTTAAATAAACGCTGTTCTTTTTAAGCTTTTATTTATCAAAGAATTCTGAAAAAAGCATCACGTTTGAAAATAAAACTGTTTTCAAAATCAATTTCATTGATAATAAATCAGTATATTAGAATGATTTCTGAAGAGTAATGATGCTGAAAATTCAGCTTTGCATCACAGGAATAAATTATATTTTAAAGTACAATAAAATCGAAAGCCGCTATTTTAAATTGCATTAACATTAAACAACATTACAGTTTTTTTCAACATTTTTAATCAAATATACGCAGCCTTAATGAGCAGAAAAGTCTCCTTTAAAAAGCATTTAAAATCTTACTGATTCCAAACTTTTGAGCGGCAGTATATATATATAAAATCTATGAGCACTAGTACTAATTCACTAGGCATCTGTAATGAATCACAGCAGCCACAAGAGGACAGCAAAGACACAAACCAGAATGAGTCTGGAAAATGTAATTCTCTGTGTTGAAAAGAAATGAGTTTGACTAGATTTTGGCATGCCTTCTCTGTTCCTCATCTATCGCCGGTGGGCAGAAGAATATTCCATACAAAACATAAACATAATTGAATGTGAATCAAACACTGGCGCAGTTTCACAGTTCATAAATCAGATGTGTTCTGCTCCGCAGGATCTGACATGCAGAGAAACTCCACTGCAGCTCAAATGAACTCGCTCAAATGTGACTGTAACTTTAATTACAACACGATCATTAGAGACAATTAACAACACAAATATGTGTGTCATTCAGGACGTTTCTCCGCAGGGTAACAGAACAGACTTCTGCCAAAAACGTATGAAGAGTTCTGGGGTTGGTATGGTTTTTGGAAAGAAGTTTTCTGCTCACGCTGCTCAAGCATGCATTTATTTGATTAAAACTACAGTAAAAACTAATATTTTGAAATATTATTATGATTTAAAATATCTGTTTTCGATGCATATATTGTAAAATTATAAATTTATAAATTACCAAGCCCAAACACACTGCAAAAAATGCTTTTCTAGCTTAGATTTTTTTGTCTTGTTTCTAGACAAAATATCTAAAAATTCTTAAATCAAGAAGGATTTTCTAGACAAGTCAACATTATTGTCTTGTTTTCAGAAAAAATTAAGTGAGTTTTTGCTTGAAACAAGCAAAATAATCTGCCAATGGGGTAAGAAAAATAATCTTATTTCAAGCAGAAGACGAGATTATTTTTCTTACCCCATTGGCAGATTATTGCTTGTTTCAAGCAAAAACTCATTTAATTTGAACTTCTTTTTTCTGAAAACAAGACGTTAACGTGCACTTGTCTAAAAAATAATTCTTGATTTAAGAATTTTTAGATATTTTGGCTGGAAACAAGACAAAAAATCTAAGCTAGAAAAGCATTTTTTGCAGTGCATGAATATTTCATGTCATGAAAGAGATTCTGCTCACCATCATTAAAAGGTTCCCAATGGTAGAGTCGGCCCATGAAGGGCAGCTTGTTGAACGTGGAGCACTGCAGCTCTCTGATTGGTCTGCTGGGTGATGGACAGGCCTGTTGATTCATAAACACACACTGCTTTAATTTCGTGAGTGAATCTTGCATCTTTTCAGTGTTTTCAAACAGCATCAGCATCAGATCTGAGCATGAGTCAGAGCCATGCAAACCCCTTTTAAAGGTTCAGGGTAACGCATTGCAAGTAACGCAAGTTACATAATAAGTAACTAGTAAAGTAACGCGTTACTTTTTCATTCCCAAGAAAATAGTTACTTTTTCAAAAAAGTAGCGCCAGTTACTTTTTGTTTCCTTTATGTATTTAATCCCATTTTATTAACCAATGACTTTGCTGCTGACCTTTGATCCAATTCAACCGTACACTGCAAAAATACTGTTCTTACTTACATTTTTTGTCTTGTTTCCAGCCAAAATACCAAAAACAAATCTTAAATCAAGAAGGATTTTCTATACAAGTAAATAATTATTTTCTTGTTTTCAGAAAAAAAACAAGTCAAAATTAAGTGCGTTTTTGCTTAGAACAAGCAAAATAATCTGCCAATGGGGTAGGAAAAAAAAAATATTATTTCAAACAGAAAACAAGATTATTTTGCTTGTTTCAAGCAAAAACACACTTAATTTTGACTTGTTTTCAGAAAAAAAAAACGACAAATTTTACTTAATTTAAGAATTGTTAGATATTTTGGCTGGAAACAAGACAAAAAATCTAAGTAAGAAAAGCATTTTTTGCAGTGTACTAATAAGCAACACTTACTTCAGATTAATTAACATTTGTGCTTTTTTTTTCATCATTGCTGAAGAGTTTTTAACTTCCTTTTCCTACAGTTCTACTGTACAGACGTCAATTTAATTTTCCTTTAGCCTTTGCCTCATTCACTTCATTTCATTTTGGTGTGAAAGAGCTTTTACATTGACTAAGAATCAAATGTTTTTATATTAAAAACAAACAAGCAAGCCCTGCCCAGATTTAAAATGTAATGCAAAAGTATTGTAACACATTACTTTCCATAAAAAGTAACTAAGTAACGTAATTAGTTACTTTTTTTAGGGAGTAACGCAATATTGTAATGCATTACTTTTAAAAGTAACTTTCCCCAACACGGTTCAGGGTTAAAAACTGCCTTTTCCTGGGTGTAATGCTGATGTTAACCAAGGTTAATGTTGTGTGAAACATCAATAGATATTAAGGTTGCACTAACAAATTACTTTGCTAATGAGAGTTAAACTAAATGCTTATTAGAGTATTAGTATATGTACTTGTAAAGTACACTGCCATTCAAAAAATACAGAAAAATATGTAATATTGTGTAAATATTGTGAGCTGTTTCCTATTTTAATATACTTTAAAATGTAATTTATTTCTGTGATGCAAAGCTGAATTTTCAGCATCATTACTCCAGTATTTAATGTCACAATTTTTTTTAGAAATCATTCTAATATTCTGATTTATTATCAGCATTGGAAAAGTTCATATTTTTTGTAACCTGTGATACATTTTTCAAGAAGGAGGATGCAACAATGTTCTTTACTATCCCTTTTATTATCAATTTAACATTCTTGCAGAGTAAAAATATTAATTTACTTCAAATTTAAATGGTAGTGTATATTGTTAAAAAATAACATTGATACATTGATAATAAATCAGTATATTAAAATGATTTCTGAAGGATCATGTGACACTGAAGACTGCAGTAATGATGCTGAAAATTCAGCTTTGCATCACAGGAATAAATTACAGTTTAACAAATATTCACATAGAAAACTGTTATTTTAAATTGCAATATTATTACTGTTTTTTCTGTGTTTTTGATAAAATAAATGCAGCCTTGATGAGCGTAAAAACATGTTTAAAAAACATAAAACAAATCGAACTAAACGGCAGTGTATACATTGCAAAAAATGCTTTTCTTACTTAGATTTTTGGTCTTTTGGTTTTTGATCTAAAAATTCTTAAATCAAGAAGGTTTTTCTCGACAAGTAAGAATTATTGTCTTGTTTTCAGAAAAAAAGATGTCCAAATTAAGTGAGATTTAGCTTGAAACAAGTAAAATAATCTGCAGGGTTCCCACTTTAAGCCAAATGTCAGATTCCCTGACTTTTCCCTGACTATTGCTGACTAAAAAGCAGAATTTCCATGACTTCTAATGAATGCATCCATCCATTTACAAACTTGATTTACTTGTTCACAGACTTTTTGAGTATAAAACACACACACACACAGCAAAAAATGCTTTTCTTACTTAGATTTCTTAGATCTTGTTTCCAGCCAAAATATCTAAAAATTCTTAAATCAAGAAGGATTTTCTAGACAAATAAAAATCTTGTCTTGTTTTCAGAAAAAACATCAAAATTAAGTGAGATTTAGCTTGAAACAAGCAAAATAATCTGCCAATGGGGTTGACAAAATAATCTAGTTTTCTGCTTGAAACAAGATTATTTTGCTTGTTTTAGGCAACAATACTTACTTTTGACTTCTTTTTTCTGAAAACGACAATAATTTTGACTTGTCTAGAAAATGTCTCTTAATTTAAGAATTTTTAGGTATTTTGGCTAGAAACAAGACAAAAAATCTAAGTAAAAAAAGCATTTTTTGTATTAACTAACATGAACTAACCATGAGGAATACATTCGTTACTGTATTTTCTAATCTTCATTAACGTTAGTTAATGGAAATACAATTGTTCATTGTTTTTTCATGTTACACTGCAAAAAATGCTTTTCTTACTTAGATTTTTTTGTCTTGTTTCCAGCAAAAATATCAAGAAGGGATTTCTGGACGAGTAAACATTATTGTCTTGTTTTCAGACAAAATATGTCAAAATTAAGTGAGTTTTTGCTTGAAACAATCTAAATTATCTGCCAATGGGGTAAGCAAAATAATCTAGTTTTCATCTTGAAATAAGATCATTTTGCTTACCCCATTGGCAGATTATTTAGCTTGCTTCAAGCAAAAACTCACTTAATTTTGACTTGTTTTTCTGAAAACAAGACAATTTTTACTTATCTAGAAAATCCTTGTTGATTTAAGAATTTTTTGATAATTTGGCTGGAAACAAGACAAAAAATCTAAGTAAGAAAAGCATTTTTTGCAGTGTATTTCATTAACTAATGTTAACAAGATTTGAATAATGTATTAGTAAATGTTAAAATTAACACTAACAAAGATTACTAAATGTTGTATAAGTGCAGTTCATTATTAGTTCATGTTAACTAATGGAGTTAACTAATGAAACTTATTGTAAAGTGTTACTTTAGTCAAGTCCAGTCACACTGCAAAAATGCTTTTCTTACTTAGATTTTTTGTCTTGTTTCCAGCCAAAATATCTAAAAAATCTTACATCAAGGAGGATTTTCTAGACAAGTAACAATTATTGTCTTGTTTTCAGGAAAAAAGTCAAAATTAAGTGAATTTTTGCTTAAAACAAGCAATAATCTGCCAATGGGGTGAGCAAAATAATCTTATTTCAAGATGAAAGATAGATTATTTTTCTTACCCCATTGGCAGATAATTTAGATTGTTTCAAGCAAAAACTCACTTAATTTTAACATATTTTGTCTGAAAACAAGACAATTTTTACTTGTCTAGAAAATCCTTCTTGATTTGAGAATTTTTAGATATTTTGGCTGGAAACAAGACAATTTTTACTTGTCTAGAAAATCCTTCTTGATTTGAGAATTTTTAGATATTTTGGCTGGAAACAAGACAAAAAATCTAAGTAAGAAAAGCTATTTTTGCAGTGCAGCTTTATTTATATAGCGCTTTTTACAATACAAATTGTGTCAAAGCAACTTTACAGTATCAAATGGGAAAGTAATATATCAATAATTCAAAAGAAACGTTAAACAATTTTAGTTTGAGGAAATTAATTAATAGTTCCAAATTAATAAATTGTTTGTCCCCAACTGAGCAAGCCATAGGCGACATAGTATGACTGTTAGTTGACATGTAGTGGCAAAATAATCCAAATAAAGTGCTAGCAATGTCAGCAGATGTATAATGCATATTTAGACATAATCAGGGGCAGATGTTACCATGCTGTTGCAGATCTTGTGGCGGTTTGGGGCTCCAGGGCAGGAGGTGTTGGGCAGTGGGCTGTATGGCCTCGTCTGCACTGCTGCGGTGTTCATCTGTTGGCCAGCGGCTGTGTGATAGCGGGTGTTTTGATATGGGTTTCTCTGATGGGTCCTGTAACTCTGGCGTGGGAGGTTCGATGCTGATCGTCTCTGTTTGTGGGACGTTCGGCTGGACTCTTTCTGCAGAGGCGTTACGAATGGCATCCTGCCGTATCCATACGAACCTGGACCGATGCGGCTACTGTTCGCTCTGCTTTAACAGATTGTGATCATCAGAGTTGGGGGTAATGCATTACAAGTAACACAAATTACTTTTTCTAGTAACTAATAAAATAACGCATTACTTTTTAATTTATAAAACAATATCTGAGTTACTTTGTTTTCCCATTTATTGACTGACAGCTCTCTTGTCACTAGGTGTTGTGTGCACTGTGTAAATGTAATGTTACTGTAGTTCTAGACACAAAACCAGTCTTAAGTCGCTGGGGTATATTTGTAGCAATAGCCAAAAATGCATTGCATGGGTCAAAATTATTGATTTTTCTTTTATGCCAAAAATCATTAGGAAAATAAGAAAAAAATCATGTTCCATGAAGATATTTTGTACGTTTCCTAAAATAAATATATCAAAAATTAATTTTTGATTAGTAATATGCATTGCAGAAATTCATTTAGACAACTTTAAAGGCGATTTTCTCAGTATTTAAATTTTTTGCACCCTCATATTGCAGATTTTCAAATAGTCGTATCTCAGCCAAATATTGTCCTATTATAACAGACCATACATCAATGGAAAGCTTTTTTTATTTATTCCATTTTCAGATTATGTCAAATCTCAGAAATTTTGGAAAATTGACCCTTACGACTGGTTTTGTGGTTCAGGGTCCCAAATGTGAACATCATGCAGTAATTCATCTCACTTGCGAAAAAAAATATTCAGTATTTTTCTAAATTAATTAAAACTGTGAAACGCAAACTTGCAATAATTAAATATGTTAAATAACACAAATGTGATCCTGGAGCACAAAACCAGTCTTAGCACGGGTATATTTGTAGCAATAGCCAAAAATGCATTGCATGGGTCAAAATTATTGATATTTCTTTTATGCCAAAAATCATTAGGATATTAAGTAAAGATCATGTTCCATGAAGATAGTTTGTACATTTCCTAACATAAATATATCAAAACTTAATTTTTGATTAGTAATATGCATTGCAGAAATTCATTTAGACAACTTTAAAAGCGATTTTCTCAGTATTTTAATTTTTTGCACCCTCAGATTGCAGATTTTCAAATAGTTGTATCTCAGCCAAATATTGTCCTATTATAACAGACCATACATCAATGGAAAGCTTTTTTATTTATTCCGTTTTCAGATTATGTCAAATCTCAGAAATTTTGGAAAATTGACCCTTATGACTGGTTTTGTGGTCCAGGGTCCCAAATGTGAACATCATGCATTAATTCATCTCACTTGCAAAACAAACAAACAAAAAAAAAGATTCAGTATTCTTCAAAATTAATTAAAACTGTGAAACGCAAACTTGCAATATGACACAAATCTGCAAATAATTAAATATGTTAAATAACACAAATGTGATCCTGGAGCACAAAACCAGTCTTAGCACAGGTATATTTGTAGCAATAGACAAAAATATTTTTCTTTTGTATCAAAAAAACATTAGGATATTAAGAAAAGGTCCATGACCAGTGTTGGGGAAAGTATTTGCATTACAATATTGCATTACTTTTTATGGAAAGTAATGTGTTACATTGCTTTTGAGTTACTTTTGCGTTACTTTTTAAATCTGGGCAGGGCTTGCTTGTTTGTTTTTAATATAAAAAAAGTTTGATTCTTATCAAATGTAAAAGCCCTTTCACACCAAAATGAAATGAAGTGAATAAGCCTAAGGATGAAGGAAAAGTGAATTGATGTCTGTACAGTAGAACTGTAGGAAAAGAAAGTTCAACACTCTTCAGCAATGAAAAAAATTAAGCACAAATGTTAGTTAATATAAAGTAAGATTTGCTTATTTGTACACTGCAAAAAAGAAAGACTTTTCTTACTTAAAATTTTGTCTTGTTTTCAGCCAAAATATCTAAAAATTCTTAAATCAAGAAGGATTTTCTAGACAAGTAAAAATTGTCTTAAGTTTGTTTTTGCTTGAAACAAGCAAAATAATCTCCCAATGAGGTAAACAAAATAATCTTGTTTTCTGTTTGAAATAAGCAAAAACTCAATTCATTTAGACTATTTTCTGAAAACAAAAAAATAATTTTTACTTGTCTAGAAAATCCTTCTTGATTTAAGATTTTTTTTAAATATTTTGGCTGGAAACAAGACAAAAAATCTAAGTAAAAAGTATTTTTGCAGTGTGCGGTTGAATTGGTCAGCAGCAAAGTCACTGGTTAATAAAATGGGACTAAATACATAAAGGAAACAAAAAGTAATTGCCGTTACTTTTTTGAAAATGCATTACTTTACTAGTTACTTGAAAAAAGTAATATTATTACGTAACTTGCGTTACTTGTAATGCGTTACCCCCAACACTGATAATAAGCAAAAATAAAAGTAATGTAAAAAGTAATGTAACGCATTACTTTCTATAAAAAATAACTAAGCAACATAATTAGTTACTTTTTTAGAGAGTAACAATATTGTAATGCATTACTTTTAAAAGTAACTTTCCCCAAAATGGGTGATAATATAGAGAAAATATGATCTGGATGAAATCAGGGATGAAAAGCTAATAATTAAATAACTTTAATGTAACTTGTCTGCTGAAGACAATGTCATACCTCCATCCATATCTGCTGGTGCTCATGCGTCTGTGGTTCGGTGTTTCTGAGGCTGTGTTGTGTGTTGCTGATGGATACTGCGGCAGACAGACTCTGGTCTGTTCCTGAACTCCTCGGCCGCAGGAGCGCGAACACTCGCCCCACGAACCCCAGGAGCTCCACGACTTCGACGATGCTCCTTCAGAACCAGCCTGCTGTGGATCAGACCGGATCTGAACATGTGCGATGGCACATCATGTACATAAAGAGGAAAAAAAAGACATGTAGTTTGATGATGAGCCAGAGCACTCTAGACTGTCAATCAACAGCTGACGGCCAATCAGAGGGCAGAGGGCGTGACCTCACTCAGCCGGACCCTAAAACTCAAAGCTGCGGTCATTCTCAGGGTCAGACAGCTGGAGACCATGTGATCACTCTTACTATGACAGGAATGAGACGACACTAAAGTGCATGTTTTCCTCTCTGGAAATGCTTTGTTTTGTTCTACAGAAATCCATGTGTTAACACTTTGAGTTCAGATGAATATTATGTCAAATACTACATGTGACCCTGGAACACTAAACCAGCCATAAGGGTCAATTTTTTAAAATTGAGAATTATACCCTCCTGAGACCCTGCATCCTCATATGAGGACATTATATTCATTAGATACATGAATTTCTCTGAGACTGGATGACCTGTCCTGAGCATATTCAGGGCTTTTCAGAGATACTAAATGTTTGGATGTTTCCTGTTTCTTCAAAAATGTCTAATATTAATTTAGTGGCACTCTTACGGAAATATGACAATATTTTGTAACTAGATAAAAAATGAATCAAGACAAACTTTAGGAGCCTGACCAGAAAGTTTTAAAAATAATTTAAAAGATTTAAAAGTTTAAAAAGTTTGTTTAAAAAGTTAAAAAGGTTTTATAAGCTTTAGAAGTTTTAAGTTTGATAGTTTTCGGTCTGAAATAGTTTAAAGTTTAAGGCAGTTTTAAAGCTTAAACCATGAATGTTTTGAAGACAATACAGTCAGACAGATAGATAGATAGATAGATAGATAGATAGATTAGCATGTTATTAGCATGTTGTCAGCATTAGTAGCATGTTACTATCATGATTATCAAGTTGCTAGCATGATTAGCAAGTTACTAGCATGTTGTTGGTATGATTAGCATGTTACTAGCATGTTGTTGGTATGATTAGCATGTTACTAGCATGTTACTAGCATGATTAGCAAGTTACATGTTGTTAACATGATTACCATGTTACTAGCATGTTAATAGCATGATTAGCAAGTTGCTAGCATGTTGTAAGCATGATTAGCATGTTACAAGTATGATTGACAAGTTACTAGCATGACTCTAGCATGATTAGCATGTTACTAGCATGTTGTTAGCATGATTAACAAGTTTCTAGCATGATTAGCAATTTTGCCAACATTTTCTAGCATGTTTCTAGCACAATTAACGTTACTACTATGTTGTTAACATAATTAGCATGTTACTAGCATGAATAGCAAGTTACTTACATGTTGTTAACATGATTAGCATGTTACTAGCATGATTAGCAAGTTACTAGCATGACTTTAGCATGATTAACATGTTACTAGCGTGTTGTTAGCATGATTAGCAAGTTGCTAGCATGTTTCTAGCATGATTAGCTAGTTGCTAACGTTTTTCTAGCATGTTTCTAACATGATTAGCAAGTTACTTACATGTTGTTAACATGATTAGCATGTTACTAGCATGATTAGCAAGTTACTACCATGACTTTAGCATGATTAGCAAGTTACTACCATGACTTTAGCATTATTAACAAGTTTCTAGCATTATTAACAAGTTACTAGCATGATTAGCAAGTTACTAGCATGACTTTAGCATGATTAGCATGTTACTAGCGTGTTTCTAGCATGATTAGCTAGTTGCTAACATTTTTCTAGCATGTTTCTAGCATGATTAGCTAGTTGCTAACATTTTTCTAGCATGTTTCTAGCATGATTAGCAAGTTACTTACGTTGTTAACATGATTAGCATGTTACTAGCATGATTAGCTAGTTGCTAACATTTTTCTAGCATGTTTCTAACATGATTAGCAAGTTACTTACATGTTGTTAACATGATTAGCATGTTACTAGCATGATTAGCAAGTTACTACCATGACTTTAGCTTTGATTAACAAGTTTCTAGCATTATTAGCAAGTTACTAGCATGATTAGCAAGTTACTACCATGACTTTAGCATGATTAGCATGTTACTAGCGTGTTGTTAGCATGATTAGCAAGTTGCTAGCATGTTTCTAGCATGATTAGCTAGTTGCTAACATTTTTCTAGCATGTTTCTAGCATGATTAGCAACTTATGTTGTGATTAGCAAGTTACTACCATGACTTTAGCATGATTAACAAGTTTCTAGCATGATTAGCAAGTTATTAGCATGACTATAACATGATTAGCAAGTTACTTACATGTTGTTAACATGATTAGCATGTTTCTAGCATGATTAGCAAGTTACTAGCATGTTGTTAACACGAATAGCATGTTACTAGCATGTTACTAGCATGTTTAGCATGTTACTAGCATGTTGTTAGCATGATTAGCAAGTTACTAGCATGTAATGTAATGATATGAAAAAAATTTGTTTTAATTTTTTCCCCGTGTCTCACGAGGATACATCGTCTTACACTTACTTTATATATTTGTTAGGATTGGACCATATTTGGCCCAAGATACAACTATTTGAAAATCTAGAATCTGAGGGTGCAAAAATAAGTTTTGATATATTAACGGTAGGAAATTTAACAAATATCTTCATGGAACATGATCTTTACTTAATACCCTAATGATTTTTGGCATTAAAGAAAAATCAATAATTTTGACACATGCAATGTATTTTTGCTATTTCTACAAATATACCTGTGCTACTTAAGACATAATTAAATCCAAAAGTCCAAAGCCAAATACAGTGATGTACAAATTTAATTTTGGACAGTTAATTTTTTGCCATTTCTTAATTTTGTAAATAGCAAAATAGTTAAGTAAATAAAATAAAATAATAAATAGTCTTACCTGCCTTGTTGTGTGATGACACATGAAGACCAGCCACAGGATCACAGTGACACTACAAACACAAGATTACAAAAGTCACTAACACAGACAAAGTCTCTTCTGCTCAGCAAGGCTGCATTGATTTGATCAAAAATACAGTAAAAATAGTAAAATATTAATACAATTTAAAACATCTGTTTCCATGTGAATATCTGCTAAACTGTAATTTATTTCTGCGATACAAATCTGAATTTTCAGCATCATTACTCATTCAGTGTCACATGATCCTTCAGAAATCATTCTAAAAAGCTGATTTGCTGCTTAAGAAACATTTCTGATTATTATAAATGTTGAAAACACTAATATTTTTGTGCAAACGGTCACGTTTTATTTTTTAGGATTCACAGATGAACAGAAATTTGAAATAGAAATCTACTGTAACATTATAAACGTCACTTTTAAGCAATTTAATGCATCCTTGATGAATGAAAGCATTGCTTTCTTATATGTTGAATAAATGGGTAATGCTTTTACTCAGCAAGGACGTTTTAATTTGATCAAAAGCGACAGTGAAATGCGAAATGCTTAAAGGAAATGATGTTCCTCACCTGATGTTCAGAGCTGCTCTCATACTGAAAACTGACTGCAGCACTGCACCTGCACACACACACACACACACACACACACACACACACCTGTGCATGTCATCAGACGTCATGTAAGTTCAAACTCATGTTGTACTCTTTTTAGACCTCACTTGACCTCTGACCTGACCTCCTGACCTCTGGAGCTGTTAAATGTCTTAAAGACCGAAACACTGCAGCTGCTGCATTCAAGTGCATGAGGTAAAGTCATGCAGGAGTGACGAACAAGAGAAGTGATAAGGAAATAATGCAAGATCACGCTGATATTATGATCTATGGTCCTCCCCGGACACAAAATCATTAACAAAAATGATTTCAATGTTAATATATTCTGCTGGGAAAATTGTATGTACACAAATGTAAGCACGAGAAAATTAAACCAACGTTTTGTGCATTTTATAATGAGCTACCCTATTTCTTATAGCCTACAAAGCCCTCATACTGATGAAAAGGAAGATGCTATAAATCTTTTGTCCTTTATAGAAGACTATTTACAGGAAAAACCCTAGCCCCCTCCTTGATTTTACTTTTTTTTATAGCCTACACGTTTTCGTATTGAACTGTTCAGTGTGAGGCTTTTTTTCCTATGCAGTACAAAGCAAAGGATTCGTTGGACTAATCATATTAGGCTACATTTGGAAAATAAAAGAGCTGTGTGTGAAATATAATGTACACCAGGATGTTACGGTTACGGTTTTACCTCTCTATTTGCTTTAAATCGCTTAAATGCATTAAATCGCATTTTACTTTCACTTTTGATTTAGTGGCATTTCGGCCTCTATTGATGACAAACTCAATGAAACGTTTAAATGTTTAAATATATTAAACACAACATGCTTAATATTAACAAAACACCGTATCGGCATAATTTAAAATAAAATAACTTACACAACGTTTAAGTAAAATCAGCACATTGGAACCAAATAAATAAGAAACGAATGTTAAAAAAAAAAATCCCAAATCATTTTTAATAAACAATAACAAAAAAATCTCCCCGAATTTCCTGCTGCCCTGTATCTTGCTCTCTCATTGGCATAGTGTAGGTGTAAGTTTGATTTCATGATTGATATGATTTCATTCACATGAAACACATAATATTTAAACCAAAATGCTTTAGGTATTGGAAGCCATCCTATTTGTTGCTATGTCAGAGAAATTGCAGACTGTTCTTTCAATGCTAATTCAAATGGTCAATGCATTCCTCAAAACTGTGTTCTAGATGAGCAAATCTTTATCAATATATGAAAATTGCGAATTGTGGGAAATTCATAAAAAAAATAGGCCTATCTGGGGAAGGGCACACATTTGGACCCCCACAATATCTATACCATGGTTTCGCCCTTGTTAGGATTAGTTGCATGTATTTATGCAACAGTTAGCCCTATGGTAAGCATGTGTTTATGTGGAAATGAAAATGAAAATATAATTGTACATGAATACAGAAATAATATACACTGCCACTCAAAAGTCTGGAATCAGTAAGATTTTTAATGTTTTTTTTTTATTTTTTTATTTTTTAAAGTCTCTTATGCTCATCAAAGTTCTATTTATTTGATCAAACATACATGAAAAATTATTGCAGTTCAAAATAGCAGTTTTCTATTTGAATATATTTTAAAATATAATTTATTTCTGTGATGCAAACCTGAATTTTCAGCATCATTACTCCAGTCTTTAGTGTCAGAAATCATTCTAATATACTGATTTATCAGTGTAAAGGCTTCAAAATAATAATAAAAAATATATTATTATTTTTTTTTATAAAAATAAAAATGAAATTTTATTTTATTTTATTTCAGTTTTGGAGATAAAATAATAGAATAAAATAAAACTGCTGAGAAAAAAATCCATTCCAGCCTAAAATAATACAATAATAAAAATAAACTGTTAAAATAAAATACACTATCAAGCTTGGACCCTAATAAAATGAAATAAAATAACATTTAAAAAATTAAATAAAACCAAAAATACAATAAAATAAAGATAAATTAACATAAAATAAAACATCTGAAGTCCATTCTAGACTAAAATAAGACAATAACAAAAATAAAATGAAGTTCATTCCAGCCTAAAATAATAATAATAATAATAATAATAATAATAATAAAAACAAATCTGAATTTTCAGCATCATTACTCCAGTCTTCAGTGTCACATGATCCTTCAGAAATCATTCTAATATACTAATTTATTACTTTTATTATTAGTAGAAAAATAGATAAAATTGACTAGTGTAAATGTGTAATAATTAAAAATATATATTATTTTTTTTAATAAAAATACAAATTAAATTTTATTTAATTTTATTTCAGTTTTGGAGATAAAATAATAGAATAAAAAAAAACTGCTGAGAAAAAATCCATTCCAGCCTAAAATAATACAATAATAAAAATAATAAAAATAAACTGTTAAAATAAAATACACTATCAGCTTGGGCCCTAATAAAATGAAATAAAATAACATTTAAAAAATTAAATAAAACCAAAAATACAATACAATAAAGATAAATTAACAAAAAATAAAACTGCTGGAAAACGTAAGGCATCTGAAGTCCATTCTAGACTAAAATAATAGAATAATAAAAATAAAATGTTAAAATAAAATAGACTATCAGCTTGGGTCCTAATAAAATAAAATGAAATAAAACACCTTTTTTTTTTTAAATAAAACAAAACATCAAAATAAAACTGCTGAAAAATGTAAGGCATCTGAAGTTCATTTCAGCCTAAAATATAGCAATAATAATAATAATAAAAACAAATCAATCTTCAGTGTCACATGATCCTTCAGAAATCATTCTAATATACTGATTTATTACTTTTATTATTAGTAGAAAAAATGTTAAAATTGATTAGTGTAAATGCTTCAAAATAATAATAAAAAAGTGAATTTTTGTTTTAGAAAAATAAAAATGAAATTTTATTTAATTTTATTTCAGTTTTGGATATAAAATAATAAAATAAAATAAAATAAAACTGCTGAAAAAAAATCCATTCCAGCCTAAAATAATACAATAATAAAAATTATAAAAATAAATGTTAAAATACAATACACTATCAGCTTGGACCCTAATAAAATGAAATAAAATAACATTTAAAAATGTAAATGAAACAAAAAATACAATAAAATAAAGATAAAATAACAAAAAAATAAAACTGCTGAAAAACGTAAGGCATCTGAAGTTCATTCTAGTCTAAAATAATAATAATAATAATAATAATAATAATAATAACAAAGCTGAATTTGTCTTCAGTGTCACATGATCCTTCAGAAATCATTCTAATATACTGATTTATGACTTTTATTATCAACGTTGGAAACAGCTTAGTATTTTTTGGAACCTGTGATACTTTTTTCAGGATTCTTTGATGAATAAAACATTAAAAAGGCCAGCATTTATTCAAAATAAAATCTTTTCTAACAATAAGTCTTTGCTATCACTTTTGATCAATCTAATGCATACTTGCTGAATAAAAGAAGCAATTTCTTTCAAAGAGAGAAAGAAATAACTTTATAACAGTAGCGATATTCTTAGAAAACCTTTCTATTTTAAATAAATTCTGTTATTTTGAACCTTTTATTCATCAAAGAATCATAAAAAGTATCAGTTTCCAAAAAACTATTAAGCAGCACATCTCTTTCCAGCACTAATAATAAATCAGTATATTAAAATGATTTCTGAACGATCATGTGACACTGAAGACTGGAGTAATGATTCTGGAAATTCAGCTTTGCATCAAAGGAATAAATTATATTTTAAAGTACAATAAAACAGAAAACCACTATTTTAAATTGCATTAACATTATACAATATTACAGTTATTTTTCTGTATTTATAATCAAATAAACACAGCCTTGATGAGCAGAAAAGCCTCTTTTAAAAAGCATTAAAAATCATACTTTTGAGCGGTAGTGTAAATATATGTATATGCATTTTTTAATACATTAAAACGTTCACTTTAGGTTTAAATGCAGCTTTTTGTGAAAAATACATTTATTATAGCTCCTATAGATATTGGTACCGTAGTAAAATGCTAGAAATACTATGCTAGTTGTGTTAATGGTGCAGTAATAGTGCGGTACCCGTTGAGCTCCAGCTGTTCTAATGGTGAACGCGTTGATGGTTCATGACGCGTCCTGACGCGCGTAATCCAACGCGTTCATTAACAATCCAGCAGCTCACGCGTCCCTCATTAGCAATAATCTCCATCACCAATGACACTCAGCCTGTTCAAATACGATGTTTTAACTCCAATGTAAGTTTCTCCGTCAGTCAGACACCCGCGGAGAGACGAAGCAAGCGCTCAGAGACAGAACGAGAGCGCGCTGCGCGCCACCTGCTGAGAGAGAGCGAGCTTCAGAAAAACAGGAAACTCGATTCAAAAGCATTTGACAAATTAAATGCCAACATTTACAGGTCTAAAATCTTTTAATACATTTTAGAGTCTGTTTTATAACTATGTATTTATAAAATAAAAAAAATTAAAAAAAATTAAATAATAGGCCCTAATAAAATGAAATGAAAAGACATAAAACAAACCAAAAAAAAAAAACAATAAAATAAAAATCTATTAACAAAAAAACTAAATAAAGAATAAACTAAATAAAATAAAATAGACTATCAGCTTAGGCTCTAATGAAATAAAAATAAAATGTTAAAATTGATAAGTGTAAATACTTCAAAATAATTAAAATAAAATAAAATAAAATAAAATAGCTGAAAAAAAAATCCATTCCAGCCTAAAATAATACAATAATAAAAATTATAAAAATAAATGTTAAAATACAATACACTATCAGCTTGGACCCTAATAAAATGAAATAAAATAACATTTAAAAAATTTAATGAAACAAAAAGTACAATAAAATAAAGATAAATTAACAAAAAAATAAAACTGCTGAAAAACGTAAGGCATCTGAAGTTCATTCCAGTCTAAAGAGAGAGAGAGCGAGCTTCAGTAAAAAACAGGAAACTCAATTCAAAAGCATATGACAAATTAAATGCCAACATTTACAGGCCTAAAATCCTTTAACACATTTTAGAGTTTTATAACATTCAGGTCCCTAAATGATAACCAATAAAAGCAAATTAATTATTTTTTTTTATATATATAAATAATGCTACATAACTTATTTTCTGAAGATTAAACTGCTCTTTTCTCTGATTTTGTTGTGAACACTCACCTTCATTCAGATGGACTCTTGGGCATCTATTATCTCTGTACCGTGAGAACAGTATATAATAAAATATATATAATGTGTGTGCTTTGATTTCATACTTTGCCTGTTGTTGGTCTCAAATGTGCCTCTCTTTTGCCCACGAAATAAAAAGCTCAAACTGTTTGAATGTTTTCATTTTAAGTATCAATGTTTTAAGGATTTTTTCCCCCACATCTGAAGCCATCGTCATCCTGAAATGAAATTAAATGAAATAAAATAAAATACAAAAAATAACAAATACAAATTAAAAATGCCAACCTAAATTAATAAAATAATAAAAATTAAATGTTAAAATTGATTAGTGTAAATAGTTCAAAATAATTACAAATAATTTGTATTTTTTTTTTTATAAAAATGAAATTTGATTTGATTTCAGTTTTGGACATAAAATATTAAAATAAAATAAAATAATAAAATAAAACCGTTGAAAAAAGGAAAGTCTATTCCAGCCTAAAATAATACAATAATAAAAATAAATGTTAAAATAAAATACAAAAATACAAAAAAAAATAGGCCCTAATGAAATGAAAAGACATATAAAAAAATAAATAAAATAAAATAAAAATCTATTAACAAAAAAACTAAATAAAATAAAATAGACTATCAACTTGGGCTCTAATAAAATAAAATAAAACATAAAATAAAACTGCTGAAAAATGTAAGGCATCTGAAGTCCATTCCAGCCTAAAATAAAATGTTAAAATAAAATCAGTCAGCTTGGACTTTAATAAAATGAAATGAAATGAAAAATAAATAAATAAATTTAATTAAAAAACAAAACAAAATAAAATAAACACTGATTTCCCCCCCACAGTCTTTAACAGGTTTAGCAGCTTTAATTACTATTTTTTTATTAATAAAATGAAATAAAATAAGATCAAATTAAATTTTAAATGAAAACTGCTGAACAAATAAAGTAAGGCTTCTAAAGCAAATATTACCAATCT
The DNA here is from genome assembly GCA_033026305.1 of Cirrhinus molitorella. NCBI lineage: Eukaryota > Metazoa > Chordata > Actinopteri > Cypriniformes > Cyprinidae > Cirrhinus > Cirrhinus molitorella. The sequence goes on from CM065127.1 coordinate 1,088,486, forward strand.
AAAATAATAGGAAAAAAATATGATCAACCAACAGCTTGTGCCCAAATAAAATACAATACAAATGAAATACAATATAAAACTGTTGCACAAATAAAAACATCTGAAGCCAGTGTCAACACGAAATAAAAATCAAATTAAATAAAAAAAAATATATATATATATATATAATTTATTTTTTTTTAGTTTTAGATCCATTCTCATCATAAACTACTTATAATCACAACAATCAAGTACTAGTAATTGATATTCATTAAAAACTGATTGGCTGTCATTGAAAATACAAAATTTGTTCTTAAAAAAACAAAAACAAAAAACAATAAATAAATAAATAATTTGTTAAAAATTGTTAAATTGTTAAATAAATGCAAACAACATTTTGTTTTTCTTTTGGCAAATTCGGGTCAAAGTTGTTTCACTTTTATCTTTTTAATAATCAGTCAAATACAAAACATAAACTGTGAAAGATCATGTGGTTTGATTTTGACATTCAATATGAGGAAACGACAGGCATCAGACAGAATGAACAGAAGATCTGAAACACACAACGCTTCATCTACACAAACATGAGAAAATCAGGAGAACTGAGCTGATCATGCAGATCAAGAGCAGGTTCAACTCTCAACACACACCACCTTCATTTATGATCACTGTCCTGAAAGCTGTTCACTGAATTAACTGACAAATAATTTGAATTTAATTAAAAAATAATTAGAATTCATCTAACTGTTAAAAATAAAGGAGAACATGCCAAGCTAAAATAATAGAGTAATTAAAAAGAAAAGTGAAAATAAAATTAACCATGGGATTGTCCCAAAATAAACACATTTTAAAATAAAATAAATAATACAATAAAACTGCTGAAAAATGTCCATTCCAGCCTAAAACAATAGAATAATAATAAAATTTTTTAAATAAAATAGACTTTTAGCTTGGGCCCTAATAAAATGAAATGGATAATAATATTAATAATAATAATAATAATAATAGAAAAATGCAATAAAAAATAAAAAAATAAATAAAATGAAACATTTTAATTTCATTTTTAGATTATTATTATATATATTTTTATTATTATTATAAAACTGCTGACAAATGGCATTTGAAGTCCATTCCAGGCTAAAATAATAGAATAATAATTTTTTTTTTTTAAATAAAATAAAAATGAAATGGATAATAATAATAATAATAATAGAAAAATGCAAATATTTTTTGTTAAAAATAAAATAAAATGAAACATTTTAATTTCATTTTATATTATTATTATATATTTTTTTATTATTATTATAAAACTGCTGACTAATGTAAGGCATTTGAAGTCCATTCCAGCCTAAAATAATAGAATAATAATAAAAAAATATCAGCTTGGGTCCTAATGAAATTAAATGAAATAAAATAAAACAACAAATAAAATTAAAATAAATTAAAAACAGTAAAAAAAATCCATTCCAGCCTATAATAATATATATAGACTCTCAGCTTGGGCCCTAATAACATTAATAAAATAAAATAAAATAAAATAATTTTTTTTAATAAAATAAAATAAATCTGCTGAAAAATGTAAGGCATCTGACGTCCATTCCAGCCAAAGGTAATAGAATAATAAAAATAAAACGTTATAGATAAAATAGACTATCAGCTTGGGCCCTAATAAAATGAAACAAAATAAAATAAAAATAAATAAAACAAAACAAAACAAACACTAAAATAATAAAAAAAAATAGAATAAAATAAAATGTTACAATAAAATCAGCTTGGGCCTTAATAAAATAAAATGAAATAATACAAATAAAAATAAACAAAATAAATAATATTCCTCTACATTACTCCGATTTGTCTTCCAGCATAACCATCTTCGTGACAGAGCCACAGTTTGAGAAGAATCCTGTTGTCAGTTGAAGTTTCTGAAGGAATCCCGCGTGTGATGCACCTGTGTGGAGCGTGTTTGATCAGGAGCACCATTAGAGACGTGTGGGCCACAGCTGTAGTGTTCACGTCTGTGATTTGCCGTGGAGCCGCTGGAGACTGGTGTGTCTGAAGGCCTGTCTGTCCCTCATCTCCAGAACACAGTCTCTGACGATCTCGCCGAAGAGCGACGGCCAGATCTTCTGCAGCGCATCTGCCTTCACGCAGTGAGCCGACGCTCTGTGGATCAGCCCTCGCAGATACTGCTGCACCATCGCAGAGCGCTCCGAGACGCCAGCCTCGCCCTCCTGACACAATCACACACACACGAGGCACTGATGGATGACGATCAGCATTATATAGAGAGCAGCTCTCCATTAAAAAAAAAATAATAATAAAAATTCTGCCATAATTTATTTAAAAAAAAATCCAAATCCATTAACATATCATTTATTTAATTTATTTACAAAAAATATAATTTAGCTTCATTTGGAGTATTTTGTTATTGCACAATGCACATTTCTTAATATTATATTATTAAGGCATTTGAAGTCCATTCCAGCCCAAAATAATAGAATATATATATATCAGCTTGGACCCTAATGAAATTAAATGAAATAAAATAAAGTAACAATATAAGTAATAATAATAATAATAATAATAATAATAATAATAATAATAATAGAAAAATGCAAATATTTTTTTAAAATTAAATTAAATTAAACATTTTAATTTCATTTTTATATTATTATTATTATTTTATTATTCTAATTATAAAACTGCTGACAAATGTAAGGCATTTGAAGTCCATTCCAGCCTAAATAATAGAAAAATGCAAATATTTTTTTTAAATAAAATAAAATGAAACATTTTAATTTCATTTTTATATTATTATTTTATTATTATAATTATAAAAATGCTGAAAAATAAAGTCCATTCCATTAATAATAATAATGATGATAATAATAATAATAGAAACATGCACATTTTTTTTTAAGTAAAATAAAATGAAACATTTTAATTTCATTTTTATATTATTATTATTATTATTATTATTTTATTATTCTAATTATAAAACTGCTGACAAATATAAGGCATTTGAAGTCCATTCCAGCCTAAAAGTATATATATATATATATATATATATATATATATATCAGCTTGGGCCCTAATGAAATTAAATGAAATAAAATAAAGTAACAATATAAGTAATAATAATAATAATAATAATAATAATAATAATAATAGAAAAATGCAAATATTTTTTTAAAATAAAATTAAATTAAACATTTTAATTTCATTTTTATATTATTATTATTATTATTTTATTATTCTAATTATAAAACTGCTGACAAATGTAAGGCATTTGAAGTCCATTCCAGCCTAAAATTATATATATATATATATATATATATATATATATATCAGCTTGGGCCCTAATGAAATTAAATGAAATAAAATAAAGTAACAAATAAAGTAAAAATAAATTAAAAATGCACAATGCACATTTCTTAACATTATGCCTAATATGGGTTTTAATATCACTATTAATAAAGAGTGTACGGTCTCTGTCTTTAAATGCAAAGATATTTAAAGTGTACCTGAAGTATACTTGCAATAGTTTGACTTTAACACAATCAAATATACAGTAGCTGTATCTTTAGTTGGACTTCCACACAATTATTTAAATTAAACTACATTTAAATTTAATTAAATGAAAGTGCATTAAGCACAAAATTATTTGTTCTGACTTTTCAACACACTATATGTATACCAGTTTAGTATATATATGTTTTTATTATTAATAACATTTAAATATGTAAATGTATTTGTAGAATACTTAGCACTATATATATATATATATATATATATATATATCTGGATGCTGACCCTCACTGACCAGATCTTTGATTTTTTATCTCAAATTAAAATCATTTACACTGCCGTTCAAAAGTTTGGGGTCAGTAAATTTTAAAGTCTTTTTTTTCTTTTTTTTTTTAATTAATACTTTTATTCACCAAGGATGTGTTAAATTAATAAAAAACAAAAAATGATAGCATAGATTTACATTTTTGTATTTTGAATAAATGCTTTTTTAACTTGTTATTCTTCAAACAATCCTGAAAAGAAGAATCACAGGCTCCAAAAAATATTTGGCAGCACAACATTGATAACTCTAATAATAAATCAGCATATAAGAATGATTTCTGAAGGATCATGTGACGCTTAAGACTGGAGTAATGGCTGATGAAAATTCAGCTTTGCATCACAGGAATAAATTATATTTTAAAGTATATTGAAGTAATAAACATAATTTTATATTGTAATAACATTTTGCAATATTACTGCTTTTTTCTGTATTTTTGATCAAATAAATGCAGCCTTGATGAGCAGAAGAGACTTCTTTAAAAACCATTAACCCTTTAACTGTCACCGTCCCGTCACCGGGACGCCTACGTTTACTTCACCATATTTCAAAGAAAAATCGATCTAATCATGACAAACTATATATCGTTGGAAAGGTCTAAGACTCCTAAATTGATATTTTACCACTGTTTTGTGTTACAAATTATGTAGGAAAAGTAATAGATTAATTTATGACAAGAGTGCACCTCAAAAAATGTACTTCATAACAGGAGTTCAGACCTTTTTCACAAAAAGACTTTCTTTGTTGCCTTTTTTTCTATCATGCTTTAGAAATCATAAGAAATTATAGATCACTTGAAGACTTAAAATTTCAAAATTCATCCTTTGGAAACCATTTTAAAATCAGACATTGCATTATGGAAATTGTACATAAAAATCATATTATAAAATGTTTTTGTTCATGAATTATACAAAAATTACATTTGGATAGTGCATTTTTATGTCTATGTTCACAATAGAGAGTGACAATTAAAGGGTTAAAAATCTTACTGATCCCAAACTTTTGAACGGCAGTGTGTTTGTTTCCATTAGATGATTGCATGAGTGATTGAATCTCTCTGATCTGGCTATTTATTTAAATATCAAAAAACATCAAACGAGGGCTTCAAAACTGTGTTTTAGTAGAATTAAAACGTAAGGTAAGTGGTAAACTACCTACTTAAGACTGCTTTTAATCAACAGCTGGATTTCTAATACTTGGAACAAATAAACAACTATAAAACGTTTCATTTGTGAAGTGAATGGTCCATCTTCAAAAAGATCAGGGGCTTTTGGTGAAACATCAGGGGCTTAAGCCACCAAAGCCCACCCCTGGCATGCCACTGGTCTCACCTCGGGGCCGTCGGTCAGTCTGCTGGGATAGTTGAAGAGCGCTCGGCTCAAACCGTCTCCCAGCTGTTTGCCGTTCTCCTTCAGCTCCTCTGGACTCTGTCCGCTTCTGCGCCCGCGTCCGTCCAGCAGGAACTGCAGCTGCCGCTTTCTACAGCGGGATGGACACAAACAATACATCTGACACTGAAACATGATGATTAATGCGGATCTACTGGGGGCTGCTTGATTTGAGACTAAAACCAAGCCTCTGAAGCCCATGCAACCTAAATTAAAATTAAAATGACATTTTCAAATTAAAATCAAATAAAGTAAGGCCTCTGAAATCCATGGCAACCAAAATTAAAATAATTTAAATTTAAATTTAAATTAAATAAAGTAATCCCTCTCAAGTCCATGCCAACCGTAACTGAAATTAAAATGATTTTTTTTTTTTTTTACATTTAAATTAAAATTTTAAAATTAAAATCAAATAAAGTAAGGCCTCTGAAGTTCATGTCAACCTAAATTAAAATTAATATTAAAATAACATATTTTTTTACAATTAAAATGAAATAACATAAGGTCTCTGAAATCCATGCACACCAAAATTAAAATTAAAATTAAATAAAGTAATGCCTCTAAAGTCAATGACAACCTAAACTGAAATTAAAATGACATTTTATTTTTACATTTAAATTAAAATGTTTAAATTAAAATCAAATAAAGTAAGTTTTTAATTAAAATTAAATAAAGGCCTCTGAAGTCCATGCCAAAATTAAAACTACATTTTAAAACTAAAATTGAAATTAAAATTACATTTTAAAATTACAATTAAATAAAGGCCTCTGAAGTCCATGACAACCAAAATGAAAATGAAAATTAAATAAAGTAAGGCCTCTGAAATTCATGTCAACCAAAATTAATTATTAAAATTAAATAATGAAGTCCATGCCAACTTAAATTAAAATTAAACTTTTAAAATTAAAATTAAATAAAGGCCTCCAACGTTAAAAAATTTAAATTATTTTTTTTTTATTTAAATTAAAATCAAATAAAGTAAGGCCTCTGAACATAAACTAAAATTAAAATGAATTTGTTTTTAATTCAAATTAAATAAAGGCCTCTGAAGTCCATGCCAACCTAAATTAAAAATCTAAATTAAAATGACATTTTCAAATTAAAATCAAATTAAGTAAGGCCTCTAAAATCCATGCCAATCAAAATTAAAATGACATTTTAAAATTACAATTAAATAAAGGCCTCTGAAGTCAATGCCAACCTCAATTAAATTTAAAATGAAAATGATATAAAGGCCACCGAAGTCCACGCAAACATAAAATAATAACAGAATTAAAAAATATATTAATTATATTAAACTGAATTAAAACTCCTGTAGGTATCTGAATCTCATACCAAGTTAAAGTGCTAAAATAACAAAAATTAAATTACATTTTAATTTACTCTTAACACCATCTCTTTTCGGGCCCTAAAAATAAAATAAAATAATAAAATAAAATAAAATAAATAAGCAAATCAAATTAAATTAAATTACAATGGTTTTAAGTTTTAATTTTATGATTTACTTTGACTTTTCCAAGTCCAGAAATCACACTTTTTAAAGTCTCTGGAGTACTCATGGGTGCAGCAGATGAATGAAAAGATTTTGTGAACAGCACAAGAACAAATTGCGTTTAATACTGGAAATCCTGGAGCGATGAAATAATCCTGGACACACACACACACACACACACACACACACACACACATGCTGCAGGATGGCAGCTGCTGTGGACATGCACTGGCCTGTCGTCTCTCTCACACACACACACACACACACACACACACAGGTATTTGAGAGGTAGTGTGAGTGTTTTAATGTGTGCTGAAGGATCTCAAAAACTCACCTGGACTCCTCCAGCAGCAGCAGCAAGCGGCAACGCGGCGTTTCTGTAGCAGCGACGTGACCCAGAGCTCCGAACATCCGCTCCGATGCCATGATCTCATTCATAGTGACCTGAAACACAAACATCATCATCACACACACACACACACACACTGACAGTAGTGACTGCCGCTGCTCAAACCTCGGCTCCGTTGATCTTCTGCAGGTTGAGGTGCTGCAGTCTGTAGATGAGGAAGGATCTCCAGAGGGTCAGTCCCACCACCGGATTCCCCTCCGGATGGACACTGATCTGCTCCAGACGCCGCACCTGAGCCAGAGCCGCCAGCTGAGGGAGATGAGTGATGCTCGTCTCCATGAACATCAGGTGCTGCGGCACAAACAACGTGTGTGTTAAAAACAGACATCATTCATCCAGTCTTTATGAGTGAGGCCTTGAATCATTGACTCACTCAGTTCATTCAAATGGCTGATTCATTTGGAAACTAAACAAGCGACTCTCTTTATGAGTGAGTCATTGAATCATTGACTTGTTTGATTTCTTCAAATGGCCATTTCATTCAGAAAAAAAGCAAATGACTGTCTTTATGAGTAAGTCGTTGAATCACTGAATCAATTTATTTACGCTACTGAATTATCTAGGAATGCAATGAGTGGCTGTCTTTATAAATAAGTCTTTGAATCATTGGCTCATTTGATTTATTCACACAGCTGATTCATTCGGAAACTAAATGGGTGACTGTCTTTATAAGTGAGTCATTGAATCACTGTCTTACTCAATTCATTTACAGCTGAATTATTTAGAAATGAAGTGAATGTCTTTATGAGTAAGTCATTGAATCATTGACTCACTCAATTCATTTACACAGCTGATTCATTCGGAAACTAAATGGGTGACTGTCTTAACGAGTGAGTCACTGAATCATTGACTCACTCAATTTGTCCAAAACTGTGAATACATTCAGAAATGAAGCAGGTGAATGAGCCACTGAATCACTGACTCACTCGATTTCTTCGAATGGCCGAAAAAAGCGAGTGACTGTTTTTATGAGTGAGTCATTGAATCATTGAATCAATTTATTCAAGCAACTGAATATAAAGAAGTAATTGAATCATTGGCTCACTTGATTCATTCGCACAGCTGAATTATTTAGAAATTAAGTGAATGTCTTAATGAGTGAGTCACTGAAACATTGACTCACTCGATTTGTTTAAAACCGTGGAGTCATTCAGAAATGAATCAGGTTAATGTCTTTATGAATGAATCACTGAATCATTGATTTACTCGATTTCTTCGAATGGTCGAAAAAAAAGCTAGTGTCTGTCTTCATAAATAAGTAATTGAATTATTGACTCACTTGATTCATTCATACGGCTGATTCATTTGGAAACAAAGTGAGTGACTGTCTTTATGAGTAAGTAATTGAATCACTGACTCACTCAATTCATTTACAGTTGAATAATTTAGAAATTAATTGACTGTTTTCATGAGTCATTGAATCATTGACTAAATCGATTTGTTCAAAACTGTGGATTCATTCAGAAAAAAAGCGAGTGACTGTCTTTATGTGTGAGTCACTGAGTCATTGACTCACTCAATTTATTAAAATGTTGATTCATTCAGAAAACTAAGCGAGTGACTTTATGAGTGAGTCACTGAATCTTTGACTTACTCGATTTGTTCAAAACTGTGGATTCATTCAGAAATTAAGCAGGTGAATCTCTTTATGAGTCACTGAATCATTGACTCAATCGATTTGTTCAAAACCGTGGATTCATTCAGAAAAGAAGCGAGTGACTGTCTTTATGTGTGAGTCACTGAATCATTGACACACTCAATTTATTCAAATGTCTGATTCATTCAGAAAACTAAGCAAGTGACTGTCTTCATGAGTGAGTCACTGAATCATTAACTCACTCGAATTGTTCAAATGAACTCACTCGAATTATTCAAAAATTGTTCATTCAGAAATGAAGCAGGTTAATCTCTTTATGAGTCACTGAATCATTAACTCACTCGACTTCTTCGAATGGCCACAAAAAGCAAGAGACTGTCTTTGAGTAAGTCGTTGAATTGAATCAATTCATTCACGCATCTGAATTATTAAGGAATGCAGTGAGTGACTGTCTTTATGAGTGAGTAATTCAATCACAATTCATTTACAGCTGAATTATTTAGAAATAAAGTGGATGTCTTTATGAGTAAGTCACTTTATGAGTAAGTCATTGTCTCACTCAATTTGTTCATGTCTTCATGTGTGAGTAATTGAATCACTGACACACTCAATTTATTCAAATGGCTGATTCATTCAGAAAACAAAGCGAGTGACTGTCTTTATGAGTGTGTCATTGAATCACTCATTTAAGTTGTTCAAAACTATGGAACTATGGATACAGAAATGAAATAGGTGAATGTCTTTATGAGTGAGTCATTTAATTATTGACTCACTCAATTCGTTCACACAACTGAATTATTTAGCTGTCTTTATAAGTAAGTGAATGACTCACTTGATTTATTCACACAGCTGAATCATTCGAAAACAAAGCACTTTCCTGTCTTTATGAGTGAGTCATTGAATCACTGACTCACTCGATTTATTCAAAACTGTGGATATTTTCAGAAATTAAGCAGTTACCAATTAAACAATGTTTTTATGAGTCACTGAATCACTGACTTACTTGATTTGTTCAAAACTGTGGATACATTCAGAAATGAAATAGGTGAACGTTTTTATGTATGAGTCACTGAATCATTAACTCACTCGATTCATTCAAACAGCTGATTCATTTAGAAACTAAGTAAGTGACTATCTTTAGGAGTGAGTCATTTAATCATTGACTCACTCAATTCATTCACACAGCTGAATTATTTAGCAATCAAGTGAGTGACTGTCTTTATAAGTGAGTCATTGATTCATTCACACAGATGAATCATTTGGAAACAAAGCAATTTTCCGCCTTTATGAGTAAGTCATTGAATCATTGACTCACTTGATTTGTTCAAAACTGTGGATACATTCAAAAATTAAATAGGTGAATGTTTTTATGTATGAGTCACTGAATCATTGACTCACTTGATTCATTCACACAGCTGATTCATTCATTAACTAAGTGAGTGACTATCTTCATGAGTGAGTCATTTAATCATGGACTCACTCGATTCATTCAAACACATGGATTCACTCAGTAACGAATCACCACTGTGTGTTGATCAAAGACTCAACAGTTCTGTGGCTTTGGTTGCATCTATTTTCTTTAGTGATCTTCTCACCGTTAGGTTCGGGAATTTGAGGCGGATGCGCAGGAACATGGGAATGATGGAGTCGAAGTGGATATATCTGAAGGCGACGGTGGTGACACTCGCGGCCGTCTGAACGCCCCAGCAGCGCTCCAGCGTCTCCAGGGCCCCGGGGCCAAACAAACGCAGCGTCTCGCCGTCCAGCTCCGCCAGGTGACTGTCAGACATGGACAGACTCTGAACGCTGGGACCGCTGGCGTCCTGCGGCCTGTAAACACAACACATCACATGAGCGAAACGCCTCCTGTATGAATGATTTCAACATGTCTGGACAGAGACTCTTCAGAAAGGAATATTTGGACTCCAGCCCTCTTTAAATTCACATTTGGCACGAAGAGATCCACAGCGTCTGTCATCCACATCTGATCCAGCCAATGCTTACACTTCTATTGTTTAATTATAAACCCTAGAAGCAAACCCTAACAGAAACTGGATTTGAATTAAATTCCTTGTGCATACTACCATTCAAAAGTAAGAAATTAATGGTTTTATTCATCAAGGATGCATTGAATTCAAAAGTGGCAGTGAAGACATTAATAAATGTTTATGTTACAAAATAAATGCTGTATATATACATACAAAACAAATGCATCTCACAGTAATTCATTCATACATTTGACCTTTATAAACAAAATCATTGCATTTTTGATTGACGAGTTTAAATAATTAAAACACTTGGTAATAATTAAATCCTTAAAATGTAAAAATAAAAATGACCAAAATAAAACAATAATGAAATCATACAAATTTTAATCTAATCTAGTAATTAATTAAATCATAAAAAAAACATTTAAAATAAAATAAAATAAAAAATCTAAACAAAATGTTTACTGAAAAATAATAATAATAAAAAGAAATAATATAGACAAATAAAATAAAATTGAATATTTAATTTATCTAATTTCATGTGACTTTTCTTACTTAGATTTTTCGTCTTGTTCCCAGCCAAAATATCTAAAAATTCTTAAAAAAGTAAAAATTATTTTCTTGTTTTCAGAAAAAAACAAGTAAAAATTAAGTGAGTTTTTGCTTAGAACAAGCAAAATAATAATAGAAAACAAGATTATTTTGCTTACCCCATTGGCAGATTATTTTGCTTGTTTCAATTTTGACTTTTTTTCTGAAAACAAGACAATAATTTTTACTTGTCTAGACATTTATAAATGTTTATGTTACAAAATAAATGCTGTATATATCCATACAAAACAAATGCATCTCACAGTAATTCATTCATACATTTGACCTTTATAAACAAAATCACTGCATTTTTGATCGACGAGTGAATAAAGTGTTCAATCAGCATTGAAAACACAAATGACTGTCAGATTTTCCAGTGCGGTTTTGTTAATTATAATTGGAGCGATTCGGTTTTGAGAGATTTAATTTTGAGAGGTTAATTCAGAGGGGAATAATGCGTTTTTAATGAACGCTCTTGATGAGACGCATGTGATTGGCGCTGTAATTCTCTGCCCACATACAGACAGAAACACTCACAGCGCAGACGCTCCTTAATGCCTCTGTAGTGCTCTTCTGCTCGCTCACTAATCACTCTGCTCCTACGCACGGATTCTTCATTTAATGGACTCAATTTACAAAAGTGAGCCACCAGGAATCAGATCAGTCTGCTGTGGATCACTCAGATGCTTTTAGCAAGTATTAAAACACAAACGAGCAATAGTGAGAATCATTCACGACTAGCAATCTTATAACTAGACACATCTGAGGTGTAAAATAATATAGAATCAATAATCAACAATCAAAATAAAACATTTAGTAATAATTATTTAAATAATTTAAAAAATATTTAAATAATTTAAATTAAAAAAACTTACTAATAATTAAATCATAAAATGCAAAAAAAAAAAAAAATAATAATAATAATAAATAATTAAATAATAAAAATGTAAAACTAAAATCAATTATTTAAAAACAAAAACATTTTACATAATTTAAAAACTTGGTAATAACTAAATTATTAAAATGTAAAAATAAAATGAAAAAATAAAATAATTAAAAAATAAAAACGATCAAAATAAACCAATAATAAAATCATAAAAGCTTTAAATTAATTAAATAAAAAAACAATCAGAATAAAACACTTAATAGTAATTAAATAAACCATAAAAAATGACATTTGAAATAAAATAACAAAAAATCTAAATAAAAAGTTTACTAAAAAAAAATAATAATAAAATGAATAATTTTTTTTGTCTTGTTCCCAGCCAAAATATCTAAAAATTCTTAAATCAAGAAGGACTTTCTAGACTTTCTAAAGTAAAAATTAAGTACGTTTTTGCTTAGAACAAGCTAAATAATCTGCAACTAATTAAATAATAAAAATGTAAAACTAAAATCAGTCATTCAAAAACAAAAACAAAAAATTTTAAATAATTAAAACACTTGGTAATAATTGAATCATTAAAATGTAAAAATAAAATAACTGAAAAATAAAAATGATCAAAAAACAATAATAAAATCATATGAATTTTAATCTAAAATAAAAAATAAAAACAAACAATCAAAACAAAACACTTAATAGTAATTAATTAAATTATTAAAAAAAAAAATACATTTAAAATAAAATAAAAAATCTAAACAAAATGTTTACTAAAAAAAATAAATACAAAAAGAATAAAATAAAATAAAAATAAAAATGAAATATTTTATCACGTCATGTGACCTTTAACCACACTGCAAAAAAATGCTTTTCTTACTTGTCTTGTTCCCAGCCAAAATATCTACAAATTCTTAAATCAAGAAGGATTTTCTAAACAAGTAAAAATTATTGTCTTAAAAAACAAGTCAAAATTAAGTGAGTTTTTGCTTAGTACAAGCAAAATAATCTACAATGGGGTAAGCAAAATCTTCTTTCAAACAGAAAACAAGTTTATTTTGCTTGCTTCAATTTTAATATGTTTTTTTTCTGAAAACAAGACAATATTTTTTACTTGATTTAAGAATCTGTAGATATTTTGACTGGAAACAAGACAAAAAATCTAATTAAGAAAATAAAAAAACTGAATCAAACAAGTGTGAACATTATTGAAATAATAAATAAAAAATCTCAGGGGACTTCAAGAAAGTATTTCAGCTCAAAAAGGTCCGGCTGATGAAAAGGTTTGTGAATCGCTGGTCTAGTGATTCTTGCAATAAATCTTTTTTGTGTGTTCAAACAGATGCACATGGGTTTATAAACAAACCATGACATCATTTTCATTATCCAATCAGTACTCTCTAATCTAGCATCATGTATCACCTGCAACCATGGCAACGGAACCCAAATGCAACATTGTTGCTAATCAGAACAAGCCAACAATTCTAATAAAATATTGATTTTGAGCACAAACTGTGACTCTGTGATGTATCTCATTGTATTAATCAATAAATTAGTGAAGTGGTGAGTGTACCTGGGGTCTCTGGGGCTGTTTGGTCGACTGGTCGATCGTAACCTGCTCTCATTTCCTCCGGCTGAGACTGTGAGCGGACTCAAGCGTCTATGACAGACAATCACACCGGTCAAACATGACCACATACATATATATATGTATATATATATGAACTTATGCAGTGGTGTAATGTAAGGAAGTAATAATACTTCATTACAGTCAGTGTTGGGGGTAACGCATTACAAGTAACGCAAGTTCCCCCTCAGTCGTTCTCTACGACGTTACGTCAATGACGTAATATTGGGGATCGGCAACGAGACCCTATCACCTCTGAGCTTAAGAGAAAAAGCCAATGAGAATTGGCGAGTGGAATTTGCATGCCGCGCCACTCCCCCGGACATACGGGTATATAAGATGGCGGCGTGCATCCACTCATTCAGATTTCTGCTTCGGAGCCTCGCCTGTGAGCTGTTCCTGAGAAGAAGAAAGAAAACGGAGAGAACGACTTCCTGTCCCGCTCCTGTTTCCTGCTGTACCTGCTCGATCGTGTTACCGGCGCTGCCGGCATCTGTGTCATACCAGCGATTCCTGGCTGTTGCCTTCCCTGGGGCACGCCGATCTAAAAGAGCAATTTTCTTACACGGTCGTCGATAGCGTCTTCCGGGATGTCTGTCCGACCGTGTGCTGCTGGATGTGGTGGTTTTCTGTCGTCTAATGACGGCCACGAGCGCTGACTCTCGTGCCTGGGCCGAGAACACGCTGAGGCGGCGTTTGTGGATGGATCGTGCACTCATTGTGAGCGCAAGTCCATGGCCATGCTACGATCGCGCCTCTCGTTCGCGAGATGGCGCCCTTCATCCTCTACCCCTTCCAGTTCGGCGGGCCATTCCGGCTCCTCGGCTGCATTGGTTAGAGGTGAAGGTGATCTGAGGGTGACAGTGCCGAACGTTCCGTCGGGTCAGCCCCCGCGGAAGTCCGGTCCCTCAAAGCGTGGCCCCGTGGAGTTGCCAAAGCTCAGCACTCATCCACCAGCTGGACCTAGTGTTACCTTTGGCGCTCCAGAGGATGATAGAATGTCCATCACTGCGTCAGAGGAGGGGCTTACGCCTGCTGATGCGGAAGCTTCTACTGGGCAGCCCCCCGCTGCGGCGGCTGCTCAGTCGGAGGCGGACGCAGAACTGGCGGCCATGCTCCGTCGGGCAGCCACGAGTATCGGGTTGGAGGTGTCTAAAGCGCCTTCTCCCGAACGCTCGCGGCTCGATGATTGGTATCTGGGCGCGAGTAGCGACGTCGCCACACCTCGCACCGCCCCAGTGCCTTTCTTTCCCGAGGTGCATGAGGAGCTCACTAAGACGTGGAAAGCCCCCTACTCGGCTCGTACACGTCAGGGCTCCTCCCTTCTCACTACCCTCGATGGCGGGGCAGCCAGGGGGTACGTGGATGTCCCTCAGGTGGAGCGTGCGGTTGCGGTGCATCTATGCCCGCAAAACGCCGCCACCTGGCGGGACCGTCCGTGTCTCCCGTCCAAAGCTTGTAAGCTCTCGTCAGCGCTTGCTGCGAGGGCTTATAATGCGGCGGGCCAGGCTGCCTCAGCCCTGCATGCGATGGCCACCCTGCAGGTATATCAGGCCAAAGCACTAAAAGAGCTGCACGAGGGTAGTTCTGACCGTAGGATGATGCAGGCCCTCGGACTCGGAGCCTGAATTCGCCAGCGCGGGATCCAGGGAAGGTAAGCGCTGCCCCGTGCAGCTCAGCTCTTCTCCAGAACGCCCCGCTTTCTGGGATGAGCCCCCTTCCCCTTCCCCCCCCCGGCTGCCCCACCCCCGGCACGTCAGTTACTGCTCCGTTGATCCCACTGGCACGTCGACTGGGAGCCTGGCTAGCGCTTCCCAGCCCGTCCCCGTGGTTGATCAGGACAGTACGACTCGGCTACGCGATTCAGTTCGTGAGGCGACCGCCCAAGTTCAGAGGCGTCCATTTCACGTCTGTTCGTTCGGACACGTCTTTACCAAAGTCGCGGAGGGTGCCCTATCCCCCCTTTGGCGGAAGGGCATCAGAATCCTCAACTATCTCGACGACTGGCTGATTCTAGCTCACTCGCGAGATGTGTTGTGCGAACACAGGGACCTGGTGCTGCAGCACCTCAGCCACTTGGGGCTTCGGGTCAACTGGGAGAAGAGCAAGCTCTCCCCTGTGCAGAGCATCTCTTTTCTCGGGATGGAGCTGGACTCGGTCACCATGACAGCACGCCTCACCAACGAGCGCGTCCAGTCAGTGCTGAACTCCCTGAAGTCTTTCAGGCACAAGACAGCGGTCCCTCTCAAAGATTTTCAGAGGCTCCTGGGGCATATGACAGCCGCAGCCGCAGTTACGCCGCTCGGGCTGCTTCATATGAGACCGCTTCAGCGCTGGCTACACGACCGAGTCCCAAGATGGTCATGGCACCGTGGCACATTCCGGGTGGGCGTTACTCCGGAATGTCGCCGCCTGTTCAGCCCGTGGTCGGACCCTGTTTTCCTCCGGGCAGGAGTGCCCCTAGGACAGGTGTCCAGGCATATTGTGGTCAACACAGATGCCTCCATGACAGGCTGGGATCCTGGACAGGACCTCGACTGCAGTGGCATATCAATTGCCTCGAGTTGCTGGCCGTGTTTCTGGCGCTCCGGCGGTTTCTTCCGCTGCTGCGCCACAAGCACGTGCTTGTCCGTACAGACAACACAGCGACCGTAGCGTACATCAACCATCAGGGTGGTCTGCGCTCCCGTCGTCTGTCGCAACTCGCCCGCCATCTCCTCCTCTGGAGTCAGACGTGGCTCAAATCGCTGCGGGCCGTTCATGTTCCAGGAGAGCTGAATCGTGCAGCCGACGTGCTCTCACGACAGCTCACCCTTCCTGGAGAATGGCGACTCCACCCCCAGACGGTTCAGCTGATTTGGAGTCGATTCGGGGAAGCTCAGGTGGACCTGTTTGCTTCCCCAGAGTCCTCCCACTGCCAGCTCTTTTTCTCCCTGACTCAGGCCCCCCTCGGCAGGGACGCTCTGGCACACAGCTGGCCTCGGGGCCTCCGCAAGTACGCCTTTCCCCCAGTGAGCCTCCTTGCACAGACCCTGTGCAAGATCAGGGAGGACGAGGAGCAGGTCCTGTTGGTTGCGCCGTTTTGGCCCACCCGGACCTGGTTTGCCGACCTCATGCTCCTCGCGACAGTCCCTCCCTGGAAGATTCCCCTGAGGAAGGACCTTCTTTCTCAGGGGGACGGCACGATTTGGCACCCGCGTCCCGATCTATGGAACCTACACGTGTGGCTTCTGGACGGGACACGGAGGACCTCACTGGCCTCCCCCAGGCCGTGATAGACACTATCACTCAGGCTAGAGCCCCCTCTACGAGGCAGGCCTACGCCCTGAGGTGGGGTCTGTTCGTTGACTGGTTGAGCTGAAGTTTTTGACGCTCAAGACTTCGCTCCTGGCTGCGCTGGCCTCCATCAAGAGGGTAGGGGACCTACACGCATTTTCGGTCAGCGAAGAGTGCTTAGAGTTCGGGCCAGGTAACTCTCACGTTATCCTGAGACCCCGGCCCGGCTACGTGCCCAAGGTTCCCACCACTCCCTTTCGAGATCAGGTGGTGAACCTGCAAGCTCTGCCCCAGGAGGAGGCAGACCTGGCCTTGGAGTTGCTGTGTCCCGTCCGTGCCCTGCACGTTTACGTGGACCGCACCCGGAGCTTCAGACGCTCCGAGCAGCTCTTTGTCTGCTTCGGGGGACAGCAGAAGGGGAATGCTGTCTCCAAACAGAGGTTGGCTCACTGGGTAGCTGATGCCATCACCTTGGCGTATGAAGCCCAAGGTGAGCCGTGCCCCCTGGGAGTGAGAGCCCACTCCACTCGGAGTGTTGCCTCCTCCTATGCACTGGCGCACGGCGCCTCTCTAGCAGACATCTGTAGAGCTGCGGGCTGGGCGACACCCAATACCTTTGCGCGGTTCTACAACCTCCGCGTTGAGCCAGTGTCCTCCCGTGTGTTGGGTAACATCAGGTAATTTGCGGGAGGACGGCTCAGGTGTCGGCTTGCTGCGCCACTCCTCTCGGATCCGTGCGCTATTCTCCCAGTTGTTCCCATGGTTGAACTCTGGGTCCTCCTTGCCCCGCAGTACTGGACTAGACGGAGTAGTCCATACTGTGCTCCGGAGCGGGGCCTCCTTCACCCCCCTCCGGTTGTGGCATCATGTCTCAGTATCTCCACGGAACCTTCCGTGTTTCCCCAGTCTAGTTAGACTTACTTCTAAAGCTTCCACATGACTTAACCGTCATTGTGCTCCGCCCCCCAACGGCGTGGTCTACAGGGCGTTGGGACGGTTACGCATTGAGCCCTTTGTTCCGACACGCTTGCCTGCCGGCATTGGGTCTCGGCTGCGTAACGCAGTTCAGGATTGTGGCGTTTTCCAGAGGTCCCCAATATTACGTCATTGACGTAACGTCGTAGAGAACGACTGAGGGGGAACGTCTCGGTTACGAAGGTAACCCTCGTTCCCCGAAGGAGGGAACGGAGACGTTACGTCCTCCTGCCACAATCCTGGACTGCGCTGAAGCCGGGTTGCGGCTCGGCTCCTCAGCAAATCTGAATGAGTGGATGCACGCCGCCATCTTATATACCCGTATGTCCGGGGGAGTGGCGCGGCATGCAAATTCCACTCGCCAATTCTCATTGGCTTTTTCTCTTAAGCTCAGAGGTGATAGGGTCTCGTTGCCGATCCCCAATATTACGTCATTGACGTAACGTCTCCGTTCCCTCCTTCGGGGAACGAGGGTTACCTTCGTAACCGAGACGTTATGTAATAATATGACTTTTTTCAAGTAACTAGTAAAGTAACGCATTACTTTTTCATTTACAAGAAAATATCTGAGTTACTTTTTGTTTTCTTTATGTATTTAATCCCATTTTATTCACCAATGACTTTGCTGCTGACCTTTGTTGATCCGATTCAACCGTACACTGCAAAAATACTTTTCTTACTTGCATTTTTGTCTTGTTTCCAGTCAAAAAAGAAAATCATTATTTTCTTGTTTTCAGAAAAAACAAGTCAAAATTAATTGAGTTTTTGCTTAGAACAAGCAAAATAATCTGCCAATGGGGTAAGCAAAAAATCTTATTTCAAACAAAAAACAAGATTATTTTGCTTGTTTCAAGCAAAAACACACCTAATTTTGACTTGTCTTCAGAAAAAACAAGACAATCATTTTTACTTGTTTAGAAAATCCTTCTTGATTTAAGAATTTTTTGATATTTTGGTTGGAAACAAGACAAAAATCTAAGTAAGAAAAGCATTTTTTGCAGTGTTCTATTAAGCAAAACTTACTTTAGATTAACTAACATTTGTGTTTTTTTTCTCATTGCTAAAGAGGGTTGAACTTTTTTTTCCTTTTACAGACGTCAATTTATTCTTTTAGCCTTAACCTTATTCACTTCATTTCATTTTGGTGTGAAAGGGCTTTTACATTTGCTAACAATCAAATGTTTTTATATTAAAAACAAACAAGCAAGCCCTGCCCAGATTTAAAAAGTAACGCAAAAGTAATGTAACACATTACTTTCTGTAAAAAGTCACTAAGTGACATAATTAGTTACTTTTTTAGGGAGTAACGCAATATTGTAACGCATTACTTTTAAAAGTAACTTTCCCCAACACTGGTTACAGTACTTAAGTATTTTTTGGCAGTATCTGTACTTTTTATAATTCAGCCTACTTTTACTTTTACTCCACTATATTTCCTAATTAAATATAAGATACATTTCCCTAAAGCATATTCGTTACTTACTACAAAATAGTCAGAAGAACACTGACTGCAGGAAAGCAGGTTTGACCAATCAGTGTCTGCCGCTCGCAAGTTACACAAACAACCAGATGATTCATTTATACTCAAGTGGAGTCTGGAGTGTGCAACATTCAGTATATCTTATGCCATAATGTGGTAGGTTTTGTTGTAAAATGCTTCTGTATTTTATATTTCTATAATTTGATCTAATTAACTTGATCTATATCCCACAAAGAGTACCGTTTTTAGCAAGATAACACATTTAATAATCATTTTATACAAGTTCAGGAAAGCAATTAAGTGACTTACGTTTTAGACATCATATTGCTTGTTTTTGCTCCATTTTGCAACGAAAATAGTTCCAAACACAGATCACAGCACTGTTTTGCGTCTCTGAGCAATGGACGGTATTTACTTATTAAATGAATCAGCGTTTTGAACGAATTGCTTGATCAAAATGATTCAGTGATTCGCTCATGAACACAGTCAGATGATTTTACGGAATGATTCAGCCATTTGAATGAATCGGTTGAATCTCAGTGACTCACTCAGGTTTTAATTTCGCATTTCTACTCTTTTTTTCATCTCTTAAATTATTTCAAATATCAGTATTCAATGTTTTATTTTAAAAACTAAACATTACTCCTATTAATGAATCTGCAACTGCTGTTTAAATGCATTAATGTCCTCCCTATACATCTAAATGCTATTTTAAATGCAGATTCCAGAAATGTTTTCTTATACTGGAATGAAAGACACTAAATACCAGATGAAGTGCTTCTTATTCTTACCCAAAAATACAAAATGGAAGAAAGAGTTAAAACAGAACACAATTTTGCTATGAATAATAAACTGATTGGATAATGAACATTTTATGTATATTTATTTGCTTCTTTTCTATTTTGCATTTACTTGTACTTTTACTTCCAATAATTAAGTACGTTTACTATAAAAAACTTTTTTACTTTCAATACTTAAGTATGTTTACTATAAAAACTATTTTACTTTCAATACTTAAGTACGTTTACTATAAAAAAAACTTTTTTACTTTCAATACTTCGGTACATTTACTATAAAAAAAACTTTTTACTTTCAATACTTAAGTACGTTTACTATAAAAACTATTTTACTTTCAATACTTAAGTATGTTTACTATAAAAAAAAACTTTTTTACTTTCAATACTTAAGTACATTTACTATAAAAAAAACTTTTTACTTTCAATACTTAAGTACGTTTACTATAAAAAACTTTATTTCCAATACTTAAGTACGTTTACTATAAAAAAAAACTTTTTTACTTTCAATACTTAAGTACGTTTACTATAAAAACTAGTCTACTTTCAATACTTAAGTACGTTTACTATAAAAAACTTTTTTACTTTCAATACTTAAGTACATTTACTATAAAAAAAACTTTTTTACTTTCAATACTTAAGTACGTTTACTATAAAAACTATTTTACTTTCAATACTTAAGTATGTTTACTAAAAAAAAAAACTTTTTTTACTTTCTATACTTACAAGTATAAAAAAAAACTTTTTGTACTGAAGTACAATAAATATCACATACTTTAAGGCTTTTACTCAAGTAATATTCTAAACGGTGACTTCAACTTCTACCAAAGTCGTTTTCTGGTAAGATATCTGTACTTTTACTTAAGTATGGCTTTTATACAACACTGAACTTATGAGTGACCCTCACTTTGGCTCATCCGGAGACGTCTCCTGTGTGTTCCCATTGGTCTGGGCGGGGCTGTGGGCGGGGCTATTGTCTGGACTGACATCTTCCTTTGTGCCATTCTGGGCAGGAAGCTCGAGGCACGCTCTTAGCCCCTCCCACTGCTGCGCTGCGTTCTGGATCGCGAGTCGACGTCTTTCCTGCGACGAAAAGTAAGACCGTGCTTTAGAATTGTGAGAATCTAATGAAGACGTCTCGAGATTGTAGAATTATAAAGTTTACTACTTTTACATATGCATTACAGTAAATGAGAATTCAGGTAATTGACATAATGTCAATAAACAGTCTAATGTCAATCGCTCACTAATTACTAAATATTAATTGAATCATTCACAATTAAAATAAATAAGAATTAAAATATTTAAAAAATACTAAAATGAATGAAAAGGTAAAAATGTAAAATTAAAATGGTGTCAAAATAAAATAAAACAAGATACTGTCAAATTAAATTCCAGGGCTTTTAAGAACTTTTCAAACACTACTTTTTTGGTTATCAAACAATATCTTCTCTTTCAAATTAAAACCACAGTTCATTTTCTTTTTTTTTTTATTTTAAGGGATTTGTATTTGCATATACTTATTTTTTTTATACCTGTTCTATCTTAATAGTTTAATGTTTTCTACCGCTTAATAAAAATAATATCAGAAAAAAGATTCATAAAATCACTCAGAAATCCTGCTCTGAATCAAATGATTCGCAAACAAGCTCAGAAGTTCAGATCTAAATTAAATGATTCACGATCCATGCTCCAAAGTCTCAATCTGAATCAAATGATTTGCAAACAAGCTCAGAAGTTCAGATCTGAATCAATTGATTCACAATCCATGCTCCAAAGTCCCGATCTGAATCAACTGATTTGCAAACAAGCTCAGAAATTCAGATCTAAATGAAATGATTCACGATCCATGCTCCAAAGTCTCAATCTGAATCAAATGATTTGCGAACAAGCTCAGAAGTTCAGATCAGAATCAAATGATTTGTGAACAAGCTCAGAAGTTTAGATCTAAATGAAATGATTCACGATCCATGCTCCAAAGTCCTGATCTGAATCAAATGATTTGCAAACAAGCTCAGAAGTTCAGATCTGAATCAAATGATTCACAATCCATGCTCCAAAGTTTGATCTGAATCAAATGATTTGCGAACAAGCTCAGAAGTTCAAATCTGAATCAAATGATTTGCAAACACTAATCAAGCAAAATAATCTGCTAATGGGGTAAGCAAAATAATTTTACTTCAAACAGAAAACAAGATTATTTGTCTTACCCCACTGGCAGATTATTTTGCTT
Organism: Cirrhinus molitorella; assembly: GCA_033026305.1. Taxonomy (NCBI): domain Eukaryota; kingdom Metazoa; phylum Chordata; class Actinopteri; order Cypriniformes; family Cyprinidae; genus Cirrhinus; species Cirrhinus molitorella. The sequence goes on from CM065127.1 coordinate 1,111,042, forward strand.
GTTCTAAGAAAAAACTTATTTTTTCTGAAAACAAGAAAACAATTTTTACTTGTCTAAAAAAAGCCTTCTTGATTTAAGAATTTTTAGATATTTTAGCTGGAAACAAGACAATAAAATCTAAGTAAGACAAGCAATTTTTGCAGTGAGCTCAATCTGAATCAAAAGATTTGCAAAACGCAGGTCCAAAGTCCCAATCTGAATCAAACGATGTGACATGTAAAGTCCTGATCTAAATAAAATGATTTGCGATATGTGATTTGAAGTCCCGATCTTAATCAAATGATTCATGATATGCGATCCAAATGGAACGCTTCAAAACAGTGAATCATTTTGCGACGCAATGTTTTAAGTTTAAATGGTTTAGAGTTTCACCCATCACTATGTGCTTTTACACAATCTTTCGTTACAAGCGTTACAAGCAATACCAAAATTCAAAAATAATTGGCTCTTTCAATTTGATCTGTTCTTTTTGCTAGTGAATCGCTTGAAATTAATGATCAAAGTCACAAGTTTGAATCAATCAGGGTGGTTCCGGTGTAAATGACTCACTCATTTGATTCAGTTCATCTGTTCCTCTTTTCACATCTTCAGCCATGTTCACACGCCATTATCAGTAAATTGCAAAAAATCCTTTTCTTACTTAGATTTTTTTGTCTTGTTTTCAGACAAAATATCTAAAAATTCTTAAATCAAGAAAACAAGCAAAAATTATTGTCTTGTTTTCAGAAAAAAGTCATAATTAAGTGAGTTTTTGCTTAAAACAAGCAACATAATTTGTCAAAGGGTTAAGCAAAATAATCTTATTGCAAGCAGAAAACTAGATTTTTTTGCTTAATTCTAACGTTTTTTTTTTCTGAAAACAAGACAATAATTTTTACTTGTCTAGAAAATCTTCTTAATTTAAGAACTTTTAGACAGCAAGACAAAAAAATCTAAGTAAGAAAAGCATTTTTTTTGCTTTAATAAAATCAAATCTTAAAAAATGAACATTTAAATAATTTTAAGATAAAAACAACCCAAATAAAACACTTACTAAATAATCATAATAAAAAAAAATGAAATAAGTGACTTTAAAATAAAAACAATAAAAAAGAAACACAACAAAAATAACTTAAAAACATAAAACCATGAAAAATAAAACGCTAAAAAATATGTTGCAACATGCAAATGCACTGATAAAACATTTAATGGCATTCACTCATCTGAAATGTCTGCAGTGTTATATATTCATAATTAAGGCCTCATGGGACTCAATAACACTCTAGAGAAACTATAGTTGTGTTTTATGTTCTTGACCTCCAGTTGCTCCTGGAGAATAAAGACTGAATCCTGGGATTAAATGTGTCACACAGATGTCAGAGCTGTCTGTCATCCAAAAGCATTTTACTGGTTCCATCCAGATGTCTAGATGAGCTCCATATCCCATCATGCAACTGAGGAACGTCTGATGGCCGCTGCCACCCACAAACAGCTCCTTATAGGTGATGAATGCACCACTGTGTGTGTGAGAGACTGAACTTAACAGGGATTATCAGGCTTACATTACAAATCCCTGCTGGATCTCAGCACTCATCAGCAGAAATCACTCAGCAAACTGATGCACTGCAAAAAAAAGGCTGATCTTACTTAGTATTTTTGTCTTGTTTCTAGTCAAAATATCAGAAAATTCTTCAATTTAGATGTACACTGCAAAAAAATGATTTTGAAAATTATTGTCTTATTTCCAGAAAAAATAAGTCAAAATTAAGTGAGCTTTTGCTTAAAACAAGAAAAATAATCTGCCAATGGGGTAAGCAAAGTTATCTAGTTTTCTGCTTGAAATAAGATTATTTTGCTTACCCCACTGGCAGATTATTTCTGGAAACAAGACAATAATTTTTACTTGCCTAGAAAATCCTTCTTGATTTAAGATTTTATAGATATAAGCTGCAAAGAAAAGCATTTTTTGCAGAGCATTTAGTAGATGAGCAAAATAATATTCCAAAGTCCCGATCTGAATTAAATGATTTGCGAACAAGCTCAGTAGTCCTGATCTGAATCAAATGATCCACAATCGGTGCTCCAAAGTCCCGATCTGAATCAAATGATTCATGTGACATGTAAAGTCCTGATCTGAATCAAACGATTCACAATCTGTGCTCCAAAGTCCCGATCTGAATCAAATGATTTGCGAACAAGCTCAGATGTCCTGATCTGAATCAAATGATTCATGATCTGTGCTTCAAAGTCCCGATCTGAATCAAATGATTCATGATCTGTGCTTCAAAGTCCCAATCTGAATCAAATGATTTGCGAACAAGCTCAGATGTCCTGATCTGAATCAAATGATTCACGATCCATGCTCCAAAGTCCCGATCTGAATTAAATGATTTGCGAACAAGCTCAGTAGTCCTGATCTGAATCAAATGATCCACAATCCGTGCTCCAAAGTCCCGATCTGAATCAAATGATTCATGTGACATGTAAAGTCCTGATCTGAATCAAACGATTCACAATCTGTGCTCCAAAGTCCCGATCTGAATCAAATGATTTGCGAACAAGCTCAGATGTCCTGATCTGAATCAAATGATCCACAATCCGTGCTCCAAAGTCCCGATCTAAATCAAATGATTCATGTGACATGTAAAGTCCTGATCTGAATCAAACGATTCACAATCTGTGCTCCAAAGTCCTGATCTGAATCAAATGATTCCTGATCTGTGCTTCAAAGTCCCGATCTGAATCAAATGATTCATGATCTGTGCTTCAAAGTCCCAATCTGAATCAAATGATTTGCAAACTAGCTCAGAAGTTCAGATCTGAATCAAATGATTTGCAAACTAACTCAGAAGTTCAGATCTGAATCAAATGATTCACGATCCGTGCTCCAAAGTCCCGATCTGAATCAAATGATTCATGATCTGTGCTTTAAAATCCTGATCTAAATCAAATGACTTGCGAACAAGCTCAGAAGTCCTGATCTGAATCAAATGATTCATGATCCATGCTCCAAAGTCCCGATCGGAATCAAATGATTTACGATCCGTTCTCCAAAGTCACGATTTGAATCTAACAATTCACAATCTGTGCTCCAAAGTCCCGATCTGAATAAAATGATTTGCGAACAAGCTCAGAAGTTCAGATCTGAATCAAATGATTTGCGAACAAGCTCAGAAGTTCAGATCTGAATCAAATGATTTGCGAACAAGCTCAGAAGTTCAGATCTGAATCAAATGATTCACGATCCGTGCTCCAAAGTCCCGATGTGAAACAAATGATTCGCAAATGATTCACATTCGACATTTTTTGATATTTAGTCTTGTTTCCAGTGTAAAAAAAATACTAAATTAAGTTTGCTTAAAATCAATAAAATGATCTGCCAGTGGGGTACGTAAAATGCTCTTGTTTTAAGAATACTTGACCCACTGGCAGATATTTTTACTTGTTTCCAGTTGAAAAAAAATTAAAAAATAAAATAAGTGCATTTATATACTAAATATCTTATGCAACTTTGCTAGTAAATGCATCTTAATTACATTTTTTTTTGACTACAATCAAAATAAAATTACTAAGTAAGATAAGCCTTGTTTTTCACAGCAAATATCTTGTCATTCTTTACTTGAGATGCAAAATGCAGATAGATAATGAAAAACTGTTTTTGTTTAAAACCAGAGCAAATATCCTGCAGTGGATTTAGTTTTTCCTCTGCATTGGGCTGATTTTCTGAGCTCACTGTCAGATATCTGCTGTGTTCTCTGAGGTGCTGAAGTGTGTTTTTGTACCTTGTGCGCAGCCTGTTTGTGACTCTCTTTCTTCTTTTCATCCTCCTTTCGTGTTGAAACACTCGCTGTGCGTCTCTCCTCCTCCTGCAGCACAATCAGGATACAGTTAACACACACACACACACACACACTCAGTCAGAGAGGATTATTTTCAGATGATCTGCCATCCGCTCAGCTGTTAGTTTCCCATCATGCACTGCTGCAGTGGAGGTTTTGATACAGGATCATTTGGAGAGAGATGGAGATCACGCTACACATTCGCTGTCTGAATGTGATTTACTAAAAATGAGTCTTTAATGTGACATCTGATAATCTGCACTACTAAATAAATCTTTTCATGCAGTTTTGAACACGTTTGATCAGCTGATCCAGGAGCTGCTCTATAAATCAGCACATCGCAGAAGACGCATGTCAGATAAGAGTTTATCTGAGTTTTACGAGTCATTATTCCAGGATGTGTTTAGGGATTCTGGCCGACGGGGAATTCTTTCGAGATGAGCTGTTTGTATTTTTTAACAAACACAATCTGGGGCTCAAAAGATTTTTTTCAGCTTGACCAATTTTTAAAGCTATTTTAAGAAAATATGCATTCATCAGATAAATTAGATTTTTTTTTTTTTATAATTATTATATCTATTTTATTAATTACATTTATATTGGTAAATGTTACACTTTGTTTACAAAAAATGTTTATGCAAATTATGCAGCTCTAATTTTACTCCATGACAGCTACAAATAATCATAATCACAGATTCTAGAAAATGTCAAAATTTAAATCTAAATTTGTGTCTCCTGATGATATAATACCTAGTTATACATCTAAATATACCTATTTTGAGAAAAAAACAAAAAAAAACACTATGCATCACAGCAGAAACAGGTAATTCCTGGGATTCTGTGCCTTTTGTGTCCCCAGTAAAGATATGATATTATTGCCTTAAAATGCTCACAACATCAATTTTAAAGTGGTCTTTGACATAAATAACACCTTTTGAACTTAAAGCATATTTAAGTTTTTTTTTTTTTATAATTTTTATTTTATCTTTCCAAGATAAAATTTGCAAGAAAAAAAAATAGAACTGTGAGATATAAACTCTGAATTGCAAAAAAAAAAAATAATAATAATTGAAATGTGAGATATAAACAGTTGCAAGAAAAAAATTGAATTGTGAGATATAAACTCTGAATTGCAAGAAAAAAAAATTTAAATGTGAGATGTAAACTTTGAATTGGAAGAAAAAAATAGAATTGTGAGATATAAACTGAATTGCAAGAAAAAAATCAAATGTGAGATATAAACTCTGAATTGCAAGAAAAAAAATAGAATTGTGAGATATAAACTGAATTGCAAGAAAAAAAATAGAATTGCAAGATATAAACTCTGAATTGCAAGAAAAAAAATTGAAATGTGAGATATAAACAATTGCAAGAAAAAAATAGAATTGCAAGAAAAAACTGAAATGTGAGATAAACAACTGCAAGAAAAAAATACAATTGCAAGAAAAAATTGAAATATGAGATATAAACAACTGCAAGAAAAAAATTGAATTGCAAGAAAAAAATTGAAATGTGAGATATAAACTCTGAATTGCAAAAAAAAATAATAATAATAATTGAAATGTGAGATATAAACAGTTGCAAGAAAAAAATTGAATTGTGAGATATAAACTCTGAATTGCAAGAAAAAAATTTTTAAATGTGAGATGTAAACTCTGAATTGGAAGAAAAAAATAGAATTGCAAGATATAAACTCTGAATTGCAAGAAAAAAAATTGAAATATGAGATATAAACAATTGCAAGAAAAAAATAGAATTGCAAGAAAAAATTGAAATATGAGATATAAACAATTGCAAGAAAAAAATAGAATTGCAAGAAAAAATTGAAATGTGAGATATAAACTGAATTGCAAGAAAAAAAAATAGAATTCCAAGATATAAACTCTGAATATTTTATCTTTCCAATGTGATGTGGTCAACTTCAACATGTCCACCGTTAAGGGGAATATGAAAAAGTAAATAGCAATTCTTATTTGTAAAAGCAGCATTTTAAAAAACATTCAATTCTTTATTTGACAGCCCTTCTGTGTTAGCGTTCTTTTTGCTCAGACTTAGTGTAATGGCCGATTTTAGGCCAAAATGTCCACTCTGTTAGTGTTAAGTCAGAAAATCTAACATGGTGGACACATCTAGGATTGACCAAAATTATTTGTCACATGTTTCACATCTCCCTATCATAATTACACAAGAATTGATTAACAAAAATTGTTTAGTTTTTTAAATGTCCAAATACTGGGAATGACCCACTCTTCTCAGCAGGGTTGACATGGAAAAATAATGATATTTAGTTGTTTGAAATGCTCTAAAATGTTTAGAATTGTTTATAAAAATACTTAAATATGCCAGGAGTTCAAAAAGTGTTATTCATGTCAAAAACAACTTTAAAACTTTAAAAAAAAATCATGATCTTTACTGGGGAGACAAAAGGCACCGATTCTCAGGAATGATTCTCACATGCAACATTACAATAAGAACCCACAAAATTATTTATTATAACTGTCACTCCCATGTTTGATCATAGACGTTAAAATGCAGTATGTAAACTTAATTTTTTATAATTCATGAACGAAAATATTTTGTGATATGTTTTTGATGTACATTTTTCATCATGGTGCAATGTCTGATTTTAAAATGGTCTTCAAAGGATGAATTTTGAGATTTTAAGTTTTCAAGTGATCTATAATTTCTTATGATTTCTAAAGCATGAAGTCTTTTTGTGACGAAGGTCAGAACTCCTGTTATGAAGTAGATTTTTGAGGTGCACTCTTATCATAAATGAATCTATTTCTTTTCCTACATCATTTGTAAAACAAAAAAATGGTAAAATATCTATTAAGAAGACTTAGACCTTTCCAACAATATATAGTTTGTCATGATTAAATTAGGATTTATTTGTTAAATGATGGTGAAGTAAACTTAGGCGTCCCACAGGTGGGACGGGTGACAATTAGGGGGTTAAGATGAACACAGACTGCAAAAAATGCTTTTCTAGCTTAGATTTTTTGTCTTGTTTTCAGCCGAAATATCTAAAAACTCTTAAATCAAGAATTATTTTCTAAACAAGTACACGTTAATGTCTTGTTTTCAGAAAAAAGACGTTCAAATTAAGTGAGTTTTTGCTTGAAACAAGCAATAATCTGCCAATGGGGTAAGCAAAATAATCTACACTGCAAAAAAATGCTTTTCTTACTTAGATTTTTTTGTCTTGTTTCCAGCTAAAATATCTAAAAATTCTTAAGTCAAGAAGGATTTTCTAGACAAGTAACAATTATTGTCTTGTTTTCAGACAAAATATGTTAAAATTAAGTGAGTTTTTGCTTGAAACAAGCAAAATTATCTGCCAATGGGGTAAGAAAAATAATCTAGCTTTCATCTTGAAATAAGATTATTTTTCTCACCCCATTCGCAGATTATTTTGCTTGTTGTAAGCAAAAACTCACTTAATTTTGACTTTTTTTTCTGAAAACAAGACAATAATTGTTACTTGTCTAGAAAATCCTCCTTGATTTAAGATTTTTTAGATATTTTGGCTGGAAAAAAGACAAAAAATCTAAGTAAAAAAAGCATTTTTTGCAGTGTAGTCTTCTGCTTGAAATAAGATTATTTAGTTTACCCCATTGGCAGATTATTTTGCTTGTTTCAAGCAAAAACTCACTTAATTGTGACTTATTTTTTCTGAAAACAAGACAATAATTTTTACTTGTCTAGAAAATCCTTCTTGATTTAAGAATTTTTAGATATTTTGGCTGGAAACAAGACAAAAAATCTTAGCTAGAAAAGCATTTTTTGCAGTGCAAAAGAGCCTGTCCCTGTTTTTCATTAATTCAGCCCTTTTGTTTACATCACAGCTGTGACATATATTTTTGTCAGAAAAAAAACAAGTCATCATTACTTCCACACACACACACTCCACAGTCTGTAAAACAGCATTAAAGTGAGCGGGACTCACTGTGACGCGCTTCATGTCGAGCAGCTGAAGGTGCGGAGAGCAGCAGCGGAGGAGAGTCTGTCTGTAGCATGACTCCAGCGCGACGGGATTCCCATCAACGCTCAGCTCACTCAGAGAGCGGCAGAGCCACAGACAGGCCAGCGCATCAAACCTACGGTCGGGACGAGAGACAATCATCAGCTCACTGAAGGATTAGTTCACTTCCAGAACAAAATTATACAGATCATTTACTCACCCCCTTGTCAACCAAGATGCATGTCTTTCTTTTCCAAAATGCAGCTTCAAAATGCTCTAAACAATCCCAGCAGACGAAGAAGGGTCTTATCTAGTGAAACAATGACTGTTTAAATACTTTTTAACCTTAAATGCTGGTCTTGTCTAGCTCTGTGATGCACATGTGTACTCTGTGTGCTCCTGTTCAAGACAGTTAGGGTATGTCTAAAAACTCCAATCTCCAACTTCAATTATCCTACATCACTGCAGAAGTGAAACACTCTTTACAAAAAAAGGTAAAACAGCAATGTAGGACGATTTTGGAGAAAATGAGATGGGAGTTTTTCAACATACCTATTTTGATACCCATAGACTTTTAAGTACGCATGCGCATCACAGAGCTAGTCAAGACCAGCATTTGAGGTTAAAAAGTATATAAATAACCAATTATTTCACTAGATAAGACCCTTATTCCTCGGCTGGGATCATTTAGAGTCTTTTGAAGCTGCATTTAAACTGCATTTTGGAAGTTCAAACTCATGGGTACCATAGAAGTCCACTATATGGAGATCATTCCTGAAATGTTTTCCTCCAAAAAAAAAATTTTAAAAAATCTTTTCGACTGAAGAAAGACAGACAAAAATCTTGGATGACATCAAGCCAGAATTGCAAGATATAAACTCTGAATTACAAGAAAAAAAATGAATTGTGAGATATAAACTCTGAATTGCAAGAAAAAAAAATAGAATTGCAAGATATAACTCTGAATTACGAGAAAAAAAATGAATTGTGAGATATAAACTCTGAATTGCAACAAAAAATGAATCGCAAAATATAAACTCTGAATTGCATGAAAAAAACTGAATTGCAAGATATAAACTGTGAATTGCAAGAAAAATAAAATAGAACTGTGAGATATAAACTCTGAATTACAAGAAAAAAATGAATTGTGAGATATAAACTGAATTGCATAAAGAAAAAACTGAATTGCAAGATATAAACTCTGAATTACAAGAAAAAAAAATTTATTGTGAGATATAAGCTCTGAATTGTCAAGGAAAAAAAATGATTCCATATTTCCGCCCAAAACAGAATGAATACATTAATTTAACTCAGTTTTACGTGCACAATGCATGACCCCATGACCCGAGTTAGCCCCACCCACAAACCCTCACACACACACACACACACACACACACACACACACACACACACACAGGACTGTAGATGCAGCAGTATGACACAGCAGTAATGAGGGACAAACACTCAGGAAGACTTAGCCATCACACCGCATCAGACTGCAGTGCTCCCACCACAGCAAAAACACATCACTGAATCATGTCCCCATGCTTACAGAAGCAGACACACTGGATGACTGTTCGAATGCCTCTGTCCGTCCGTCTCTATGCGTGTGTGTGTGTGTGTGTGTGTGTGTGTGTGTGTGTGTGTGTGTGTGTGTGTTGCGCTGCTGCAGTATGAGGACACAACGTGTCCTTAGACAGGACGGGGTTAAAGACATGCGGATAAATGCGAATGTTACCTGCTGATGCTGTTAGCACTGAGAAACAGACGCTGCAGACGAGGAAGATTCTCCACATCCGTCTGCAGACAAACAGAGAGACACAGAGAGATGATGCTGCATCCCACAGTCACCGGCACACCGATCCATCCGCCCGATCACACACACACACACACACACACACACACACACAAACTCACACACTAATGGGAGGGGCAGCGGAAGAGCAGGACGACTGCGGGGGAGGGGAGAGAGAGAGAGAGAGAGAGAGAGAGAGTGTGTGTGTGTGTGGAGAGATGCTCAAATTCAGCACACACACAGGAAGTGTTTGAGAGCAGAAACAGCGAGTCATTGTTTTCAGCTGAGGGTTTTTCACAATCAATATGTGGTTGCTAGGGTGATGAGGAGGGTTGCTAGGATGTTTCAAAGTGGTTGAGGATGGTTGCTAAAATGTTTCTAGGTGGCTGCTATGGCGTTGCGGACAGTTCTGGTTGCTAGGACTTTAACTATACAGTAGTTGCTAAAATGTGGTTTCTAGAGGGTTGCTAAGATGGTTCTAATTGGTTGCTAGGGTGTTCGGGATGGTTGCCAAGATGAATACATTTCTGGAATATTTGAAGAGTTCAGATGCAAAACCAGCTAAAAGCCAATCTCGGTCAAAAATGAGATAATGATACTGAGTGAATGCTCTGGACACATATTATACATCCATCAAATACTTTTACTTCAATCTCGCTAAAAACCCACCCTCAGCCCAATCAGAAACACCAGTACTTGCATAGAAACCTATACCTATAAAAATGCATTATGTAAAGAAAGATGTCAGATGGATTTAGAGGCTTTTGCATCTGAACTCTTCATTTATATCATCAATCAGTGAAAACATTGTTTTATTGAACAACGTAAATAAGGCGTGTGTTGTTCCTGCTGTCTGAATGTCTGCATTGATCATCTTCTCTCTCTCTGACTGCAGCTAAATTTAGCAGCAATGTCCCAGACACCAAATGACGTCACTGTCCAGCTGATGTGCTGAGCAACTCCAGCAATCACAGACTGACAGACAGACAGGCAAATGACACAAATCACAGACAGACAGATGGAGGGACGGACAGATGGAGAGACAGACGGACGGAATGAAAGACATATGGACAGACAGACAGATGGACGGACAGATGGAGAGACAGACAGACGGAATGAAAGACATATGGACAGACAGACAGATGGACGGACCAACAAACAAACAGACGGACCGACAGACAGATGTGAGAGACAGACAGATAGACAGACAGACAGATGGACGGACCAACAAACAAACAGACCGACCTACCGACAGATGGACAGACAGACAGACAGTTGGACGGAATGAAAGACATATGGACAGACAAACAGATGGACGGACCAAAAGACTGACAGACAGATGGACAGACAGATGGACGGACCAAAAGACTGACAGACAGATGGACAAACAGATGGACGGACCAAAAGACTGACAGACAGATGGACAGACAGATGGACGGACCAAAAGACTGACAGACAGATGGACAGACAGATGGACGGACCAAAAGACTGACAGACAGATGGACAAACAGATGGAATGGACGGACTGACGGTTGGATGGACTGACAGATGGAAAGACAGATGGACAGACCGACAGACAGACAGACGGACAGACGGACAGAGGATGGACCAAAAGACAGACAGACAGACAGACAGACAGACAGACAGAGAGAAGGACAGACAGAAGGACCGACAGATGGATGGATGGACTGACAGATGGATTGATGGACTGACAGATGGACGGACCGACAGACAGATGGACAGACAGACAGATGGACAGACAGAGGATAGACCAAAAGACAGACAGACAGACAGACAGACAGACAGACAGACAGACAGACAGAGAGAAGGACAGACAGAAGGACCGACAGAAGGTTGGATGGACTGACAGATGAAAAGACAGATGGACGGACCGACAGACAGATGGACAGACAGACAGATGGACAGACAGAGGATGGACCAAAAGACAGACAGACAGAGAGAAGGACAGACAGAAGGACCGACAGACAGATGGATGGATGGACTGACAGATGGAAAGACAGATGGACGGACCAACAGACAGATGGATGGAATAAAAGACAGATGGACAGACATACAGACGAACGGACCAACAGACAGACAGACAGATGGACGGATGGACTGAGAAACAGACAAACAGACAGATGGGCAGACGAACGGACAGACAGATGGATGGACTGAAGGACAGACAGACAGACAGACAGATAGATAGGCAGGGGGAGGGATGGATGGACAGACGGACCAACAGACAAACAGATGGACTAGATGATTGAGCCATTCATATATGTGATGGACACTAATGCATGTGCAGCTCCTCACCACAGACATGATGCTGTTGTGTCTGAGGTTCAGTTCAGTCAGACAGTTCAGACCTCGCAGATTCTCCACTCGAGTGATGCGGTTTCCAGAGAGATTCAACAAACGAAGCTTCGACAAATGAGACACGTTTTCAATCTGAGAGATCTGAGGAGACAGAGAAAGAGAGAGCTGTTACAAAGATTTCGATTTCAAATAAACGCTCTTCTTTTGAACTTTGTATTCACCCGTGAATCCTGAAAAATAAAACGCATAACAATTTCCACAGTGACAATAATCAGAAATGTTTCTTGAGCAGCAAATCAGCATATTAGAATGATTTCTGAAGATTTATGAGTAATGATGCTGAAAATTCAGCTTTAAACACAGCAATCAATTACATTTTAACAGATATATCACACAGAAAACAGCTATTTTAAATAATAATACTATTTAACAATTTTTTACTGTATTTTTATTTTAAAAAAAAGCAGCCTTGGTGAGCAGAAGAGACGTCTTTCAAAACTCCTACTGACCCCAAACTTTTAAATGGAAATGTACAAGGTAAGACCATGGCACTTTTTTTGTTGATGTGGAACACCTGTCTCTCACTTTTTTGCAGATTCTCTCTTGCGTGACACACACACACACACATCTGTCATCACAACATCCAGACCTCCATGCAGTGAGGGATTCTGGCTTGTAGGGCTGTTTAAAGCTGACAGTGAAATGAAACAGATGCAGAGAGCTGACACATTAAATGTAGATTGTTTAAAAAGAAGCTTAGAGCCACAAACTGTCGCTCCTCAAAAGCAACGAGGCGCCGAACCCCACATACGTGTCCAAAAGCTGACAGAAAGCACCCAAACCAGCACTTAACATGATTAAAACAGACACACGCAGGAAATTAATGACAGACGGAGGCTGGAAATGATCGATCCGCCTCAAAAACACCCTCATGATGAGGGCTTGTGACGGATTATTGACAGCGGTGAGGAGGCGGGGCTACTTATGCACAGCATGATCAAACCACTAATCAACCAATCAGCATCCGCCTCCACAATCACAACACAAACTAAAATATCACAAACGCTGCTGCTTTACATGAATAGAGTGCAAAATATGACCTTTAACATGACGTTGTTGAGCACTAACATGCTTAAGAGGACTAAAGTTATGATATTTGATTAAACATGATTTAGGTTAAATAAGATGTACTAGAACATGCATTAAAAAAATGCATGTTGTTTTATGCTGACTGGTATTTATTTGTTGTTTAGATATATCTAATGTGCTTTGTGCCTTTATTAAAACACTATGTAGCAGCTGTCAGTGTTTAATAATAATAAAATCATATGCAATATTGCCTCAGAATCTGTACCTGATTACTGTGCAAGTCCAAGACGTCAAGTTTAGTGAGGCCATCCACATCACAGATCCTCTGGATTCTAGGACAAGCGTTCATTGGTCACTGATTAATGCATTAAATACAGCAGTCTGAACAGAAAACACACTCAGAATGACTGAATGGAGTCGTGTGAACACGAGAAACTCATTGAAGCCATTGGGTTCATGTGTAATTCCCTCGAGAAGCTGCTCTGAGAGGAGAGATCAGTTACGATGAATCCCTCACAGACACAGAGAAATACTGACAGAGAGTAATGAGATCCTGCGGCATTCAGCATGAGATTCAGCAAGCTCCTCAGAGAGAGTCGAGGCGTCTTCAGGTGAACATGACGGCTTAGATTTCACCTCAACAACATGAGAAATTATATAATGTAGAAATTAAGCCTAATGCATTCAGATGTTTGGTAATGTCTAGATCATATTCCTAAATTAAAAACACCAAGCCCTATCTTTTTTTGCACTATTATTAGTTATTAGAAATTTGAGTAACATGTTACTTGAAGCATTATAAAAGTGCCTTCTAATGCACCTTATAATGTATTGTATGGGGTAACGCATTACAACGTGAGTTTCATAATAATATGACTTTTTTTCAAGTAACTAGTAAAGTAAAGCATTACTTTTTCATTTACAAGAAAATATCTGAGTTACTTTTTGTTTCCTTTATGTATTTAATCCCATTTTATTAACCAATGACTTTGCTGCTGACCTTTGTTGATCCAATTCAATCGTACTAATAAGCAAAACTTTAGATTAACTAACATTTGTGCTTAATTTTTCTCATTGCTGAAGAGTATACAACTTCCTTTTCCTACAGTTCTACTGTACAGACGTCAATTACTTTTCCTTCAGCCTTAGGCTTATTTATTTCACTTTTTGGTGTGAAAGGGCTTTTACATTTACTAAAAATTGCACTTTTTATATTAAAAACATACAAACAAGCCCCGCCCAGATTTAAAAAATAATGCAAAAGTAACGCAAAAGTAATGTAACGCATTACTTTCCATAAAAAGTAACCAAGTAATGCAATTAGTAACTTTTTTATGGAGTAACAAAATATTGTAATGCATTACTTTTAAAAGTAAATTTCCCCAACGCTGATTACGAATAATTGTAATCACATTTATAATACTTAAAGCACAGTGCATTAAAACATGACAAACAATCAACTGCAGAAGCAAAGAATCGTGCATAATGCATTTTAACGTTTGTTATAATTACTCATTAAACGATATAATGCACTATAACACGTGTTAAAGGATTACTCAATTTCCAAAATAAAAATGTCCTGATAATTTTCTCACCCTCATTTCATCTGAGATGTTCATGTCTTTCTTTCTTCAGTCGCAAAGCAATTACTTTTTTTGAGAAAAACATTCCAGGATTTTTCTCCATATAGTGGTCTTCAATGGTTCCCAATGGATCGAAGGTTCAAAATGCACCTTCAAAGGGCTTTAAATGATCCCAGCTGAGAAACAGGGGTCTTATGTAGTGAAACAAACTGTCATTTAAAAAAAAAATACTATTTATATACTTTTTAACTGTATAATACCCAAACTGTCTTAAACCGGAGTGCACAGAATACGCATGAGCATCGCAGAGCTAGACAGGATGAGCATTTGAGGTTAAAAAGTGTATAAATATAATTTTTTTTAGAAAATAACCAATCGTTTCACCAGATAAGACCCTTATTCCTCATCTGGGATTGTTTAGAGCTCTTTGAAGCTGCGTTGAAACTACATTTTTGGCTTTCAATCCATTAAGCATCATTGAAGTCAACTATATGGAGAAAAATCCTGGAATGTTTTCCTTGAAAAGAAAGACATGAAGATCTTGGATGACTTGGATTGTGCTTTCTAGAGGTATTATATTAAGTATTATAAATGTGGTTACAATTATTCATAAGGTTATACAATGCATTATAAGGTGCATTAGAAGGCACTTTTATAATGCTGCAATGAACAAATAATTATTTATTCCAAGGATTATTCCTCAGCTGGGATCATTTAGAGTTCTTTGAAGCTGCATTTAAACTGCATTTTGGAAGTTCAAACTTGTGAGAACCATAGAAGTCCACTATATGGAGAACACCGAAATGGTTTCCTTAAAAAAACAATTTCTTTACGACTAAAGAAAAAGACATACATCTTGGATGACAAGTACATTATCTGTACATTTTTTGTTGTGGAACCGAACTTCTCCTTTAAACCTTTAAATCTCAGTGAAATATACAATGTTTAAAAATGATTGTAAATACATTTCTAAGCAGTTTTTAGGCGTTTTTCTTTTTTTCAATCATAAAGTCTTTCTGCAAAATAATGTTAGAATGCAAAACAGATTCAAAATGAACTTCAGGAATATGATCTAGACGTTTGCAAACATCAGAATGCAACTTATTCAATAAAACACACCAGCTTTAGTTCAGATATCAAATGCTGACAGCTTAATTGGAGTCGTGTTGGTTTTAAAAGCAGGGTGTGAGCATTCCTGTGAGATTACACAGTTACAACTAGACCAAAGAGAGAGAGACTGAGTGTGTGTGTGTGTGTGTGTGTGTGTGACCCGGCAGCCCACCCACTCTCACTCACACACACACACACACACACACACACACACACACACACACACACACACTCACCTGTTCTTTCCGAGCAGCAGCACACGCAGTGAGGTGAGGGAGGAGACGCCAGACATGTCAATCACACGGTTGTCATAGAGATCGAGGAACACGAGGCGCTGCAGGTGAAGCAGGTCCTGCAGGTGTGTGATGTGGTTGTGCTGCATGTTGAGGAGACGCAGGTTCTGGGCCCCGTCCAGATGAGGGACATTCGTCAAACCGCGTCTGCAGGACACAGATCATCATTAGATGCCATATACATGCCTAATTACACTACATCTGCTAAATGACTCTTCCTTGAGAAAGACTCTCCTGCCACCTGCTGGTGTGATTGTGTCATGACATGCTCATAAAGTTAGCTCGAGACTAAATCTGTGGACGCCCATGTCCTCTGAGCTTTAACTCTACAAACTCCAAACTCAGCCCAGATCTTCAGACTGATCTGACAGATTTTTCTGTATCTTTTCTAACTGATGGGACTTACGGTTTTCCTAAAAATAAGGATTAAAACTGGGAAAAATCCCATAGACTTACATTGAGGGAATGTTCAAATGAGCCAAAACTATTCAAACTCACACTGACAAAACCCAATCAAGCTTCCCTTCTATCTACTATTATAATCAATTCAAACTCATTCAAACTAACTTGATAACCATGCTAACAATATGCTAATAACATGCTAACAACATGCTAGTAACTTGCCAATCATGCTAGAAACATGTTAGCAACTTGCTAATCATGATAGAAACATGCCAGAAACTTGCTAATCATGCTAACAAAATGCTAGTAACTTGCTAATCATGTTAGAAGTGTGCTAGTGACATGCTAATCATGTTAACATGTTAATGACATGTTAATAATGCTAGTAATTTGCTAGTGACATGCTAATCATGATAAAAACATTACAAACTTGCTAATCATGCTATTAACATCCTAGCAACTTGCTAATCATGCTAGAAACATGCTAATCATGCTAGAATCACGTTAACACGCTAAAAACATGTTAGTAACTTGCTAATCTTGCTAGCGAAATGCTAGTAGCATGCTAAAAATGTGCTAGTGACATGCTAATCATGCTAGCAACATGCTAATCATGCTAGAAACATGTTAACAACATGCTAATAATGCTAGAAACATGATAGTAACTTGCTAACAACATGCTAATCATGCTAGAAACATGCTAATCATGCTATGGACATGCTAGCAACTTGCTAATCATGCTATAAAAATGCTAATCATGCTAGAATCATGTTAACAACATGCTAGAAACATGCTAGTAACTTGCTAATCATGCTAGCAAAATGCTAGTAGCATGCTAAAATGTGCTAGTGAAATGCTAATCATGCTAGAATCATGTTAACAACATGTTAGAAACATGCTAGTAACTTGCTAATCATGCTAGCAAAATGCTAGTAGCATGCTAAAAATGTGCTAGTGACATGCTAATCATGCTAGAAACATGTTAACAACATGCTAATAATGCAAGAAACATGCTAGTAACTTGCTAGCAACATGCTAGTGACATGCTAATCATGCTAGAAAAAAAATAAAAATTTGGGAATCATGATATGAACATGTTAGCAACTTGCTAACCATGCTATAAACATGCTAGCAACATGGTAATCTTGTTAGAATCATGCTGACAACATGCTAGTAACTTAATCATGCTAGAAACATGTTATCAACTTTGCTAATCATGCTAGAAACTTGCTAATCATGCTATAATCATGCTAGCAACATGCTAGTAGCATGCTAATGACATGCTAAGCATGCTAGAAATGTGCTAGTGACATGCAAATCATGTAGCAACATGCTAATCATGCTAGAAACTTGCTAGAAACATGCTAGCAACTTGTTAATCAACTTTCTAATCTTTTTAAACTTCTTAATTTTTTTTTACTTTTCAAACTTTCTGGTCCAACTTTCTCAAGCCAACTTCAAAGTTTGTCTTGACAAACCTTTTTATCTAGTTCATACTGATCCTTCAAGCTTAAAGGAAGTTCACTTCCAGAGCAAAAAATGTACAGATAATGTACTCACCCCCTTGTCATCCAAGATGTGCATGTCTTTTCTTTCTTCAGTCGTAAATTATGTTTCTTGATGAAAACATTTCAGGAACATTCTCCATATAGTGGACTTTTATGGTGCCTGCAAGTTTGAGCTTCCAAAACGCAGTTTAAATCCAGCTTCAAAGGGCTCTAAATGATCCCAGAAAGGAAAAAGGGTCTTATTTAGTGAAACAATCTGTCATTTTTTTAAAAAATGCACGTCGCAGAGCTAGACAAGACAAGCATTTGTGGTGAAAAAGCATACAAATTGTACATTGTTTTAGAAAATAACCAATTGTTTCGCTAGATAAGACCCTTATTCCTCAGCTGGGATCGTTTAGAGCCCTTTGAAGCTGCACTGAAACTGCATTTTTAACCTTCAATCCATTGAGCACCATTGAAGTCCATTATATGGAGAAAAATATCATGTTTTCCTCAAAAAAAAGAAATTTCTTTGCGACTGAAGAAAGACACAAACATCTTGGACGACAAGGGGGACATTATCTGTACATTTTTATTCTGGAACTGAACTTCTCCTTTAAACCTTTAAATCTCAGCGAAATATACAATGTTTAAAAATGATTGTAAATACATTTCTATGCAGTTTCTAGGACGTTCAGAGTGGTTTCTAGGTGTTATTTTCCTAAAGGTAAATAAACGGGATACCGGTCCAAATCCAGTCTCTCCGGACAGCAAGTGATGTCATCTCTGAAGCTGAAGGCTGACAGGAAACATGGGACAGAACTGTCACGCAGACTTCCTCTGTCATCTAAAGAAGAGTCGTTATGATAGTGTTATATAAGGGAAAAAGGGTTTAAGCATAAAAATAAGTGTGAAGCTGCTTTAAATTGTTGTTGTTTTTCCAGAAAAATATTAAAAGGTTTTCTGTTTAGTTCAATTGCATTTTGAGCAAAAAATAAATATCACACATTTTTTCCTAATTTACAGAAGACACATACTAAAATGTCATTCAGTGTAACAATCTTGTAAAGCATATTTAAAACAAAAAACTATTTATGGCATATTAAAAGACGAATTACACTGCAAAAATGGCTTTTCTTACTTAGATTTTTTTGTCTTGTTTTCAGACAAAATATCTAAAAATTCTTAAATCAAGAAGGATTTTCTAGACAAGTAAAAAATATCTTATTGTTTTCAGAAAAAATAAGTTACAATTAAGTGAGTTTTTGCTTAAAACAAGCAAAATAATTTGCCAATGGGGTAAGCAAAATCTTGTTTCAAGCAAAAACTCATTTAATTTTGACTTCTTTTTTCTGAAAGCAAGATATTTGAGAAATTTTGGCTGGAAACAAGACAAAAAATCTAAGTAAGAAAAGCATTTTTTGCAGTGTAAACCACATCTTTCAATTCTGCCACTATCCCATCCTAGTTAAGATTTTTTTTACTCATTTAAAGCTAAATAAATGTTAATATGCTCCCTTTTTCTTTTATATATTTTAACATGTACAAGTCAGAATAAGCATGTTGTTTAAATGTTGTTTTTACATAAATATTGTTGCACTGAATGACAATATAACATTATTTCAGCCAAATATTGACATTTTAATCTCCAAAAAATGTATCTGAAATCTTAAAAGTAGACACTATTTACATTTAAAGTGCATTTTCTATGAACATTAAATCACTTTTGTAGATTTCTTTTGACGTGGATGTCTTCATGTCAGTAACTTTAAAGGTAATTTTCTCAATATTTTTATTTTTTGCACCCTCAAATTACAGATTTTTAAATAGATGTATCTCGACCAAATATTGTCCTATTCTAACAAACCATGCATCAACGGAAAGCTCATTTATTCAGATTTCAGGTGACATATACATCTCAATTTTATAAAAAATGTTCATCAATTATCATTTTGTGGTCGAGGGTCACATATAACGTTTTCCAAAGGCTGCATTTATTTTGATCAAAAGTAAAGTAAAAAACGAATATTATGATATTATTTTACGGTTTACACATGAACCTTAACACCTGATTTGGTGTGAAAAATATTGCTATGTAATATTTTTGTGAGGGAAAAAATGTATTAAAACCACTGAAATATCTTTACTGGCTCAACTTATTTTATCCTTGCTGAATGAAAGTTTATTTTCTGAACCCAAAGTTTTGAATGGTACTACATGTAACTAAAAATAGAAGCTAAATGGATTGCAATTGGACTGCTTTGGGATCCAAGGTGGTTTCAGTTTTAGTTTAATGCTCGTATATAATAATGATCTGTGCAGCTGAATGAAACAACACTGACATGTTCAATCCAGCATTTCACTCAGATGTTTTTATCACGTTCCTGTGATCCAGCATCTTACCACGCATTTGAGAGAGCGCTGTTTTACTCTGAGAGGATGTGGACCCCGCGCTGTGAGCGGCCCTTTTCACACGGTACGCCTGCGGCCCCAGGTCCCCCACCATCCCCACAGGAAGAGCCACAGGAAGAGAGAAAACACTGCGATCCGCGGCCGAGAGCTCACCGTCGCAGGACAGGACCGGAGCACGCCGGAGTGAGATTTGCAGACGAGCATCTGACCAACACACAGATTAAAGAACATTAGCGCTGTTTATATGTGGCCCTGGAGCACAAAACCAGTCTTAAATCAGAGCAATACATTGTATGGCTCAAAATTATACATTTTTCTTTTATGCCAAAAATCATTAGGATATTAAATGATTCATGTTCCATGAAGATATTTTGTAAATTTCCTACCGTAAATATGTCAAAACTTAATTTTTGATTAGTAATATGCATTGCTAAAAACTTCATTTGGACAACTTTAAAGGCGATTTTCTCAATATTTTAATTTTTTTGCACCCTCTGAGTACAGATTTCGGCCAAATATAGTTATATCCTAACAAACCATACATCAATGGAAAGCTTATTTATTCAGCTTTTAGCTGATGTATAAATGTCAATTTCAAACAATTGACACTTATGACTGGTTTTGTGGTCCAGGGTCACATATCTGTATAGAAACAATAAAAGATACATAAAGATCAACTGTACTTAGATAAATGACAAAAAAGCACTTTAAGCAATCACTGGCACATCATAAGAACAGACAGAGATCAGTGTTATTGAGTACGAGGCTGACTCCAGCTCCTTTTTCGCCAGCTCCTTATTCGCCGAACTATCCGTTCCACCTTAAAAATTTGGCGTGGTTGTTAACTCCTCCCCCTCACTGCTATTGGCCACATTTTTTAAAGGAACCGTTGCACAAAAAACGGAATGCCTCGGACAGCAGTATTTTGGACAGTAAAAATATAATTCTGTAAAAAACGTATTGAATGGAATGACTGACTCAAATTTTGCTCCTTAAAGCTGCATGTCTTATTCAATGTCTTTTTCAACGTAGCCCGTATGCATGGAAAAAGATAATATTTCATTTTAGATATTTATTGGAAGGTATGCATTACTGTTAAAGATTAGACAGACATATACATTTATTGTCTCATTTTCTGATGTGCTGTTGATGAAATGACCCCCAGACCATGCGCCCTAGGCAACATAATTGTGTCATAATTGATTTTAAAAGAATATGCTCTTCCAGGTAACTCTATGTGCCGACAATGCATATTGGGCGTGTCATAATTTTCCTATTTCAAAAGTTCTCAAAAAAACAAACACGTACAGGGCAAGAGTTATTTATTCTTTAACGAAATCCTGCAAGAAAACACTTTCTGATGTTTTATTATGGAAATATGACCCACAGAACATGCGCTTTTAGGCAACAGTATGTGCCGACAATGCATACTGGGCGTGTTATAATTTTCTTATTTCAAAAGATCTCAAAAAAACAAGCACGTACAGGGCAAGAGTTATTTATTCTTTAACGAAATCCTGCAAGAAAACACTTTCTGATGTTTTATTATGGAAATATGACCCACAGAACATGCGCTTTTAGGCAACTGTATGTGCCGACAATGCATACTGGGCGTGTCATAATTTTCCTATTTCAAAAGTTCTCAAAAAAACAAACACGTACAGGGCAAGAGTTATTTGTTCTTTAACGAAATCCTGCAAGAAAACACTTTCTGATGTTTTATTATGGAAATATGACCCACAGAACATGCGCTTTTAGGCAACAGTATGTGCCGACAATGCATACTGGGCGTGTTATAATTTTCTTATTTCAAAAGTTCTCAAAAAAACAAACACGTACAGGGCAAGAGTTATTTATTCTTTAACGAAATCCTGCAAGAAAACACTTTCTGATGTTTTATTATGGAAATATGACCCACAGAACATGCGCTTTTAGGCAACAGTATGTGCCGACAATGCATACTGGGCGTGTTATAATTTTCTTATTTCAAAAGTTCTCAAAAAAACAAACACGTACAGGGCAAGAGTTATTTGTTCTTTAACGAAATCCTGAAATAAAACACTTTCTGATGTTTTATTATGGAAATATGACCCACAGAACATGCGCTTTTAGGCAACTGTATGTGCCGACAATGCATACTGGGCGTGTTATAATTTTCTTATTTCAAAAGTTCTCAAAAAAACAAGCACGTACAGGGCAAGAGTTATTTGTTCTTTAACGAAATCCTGCAAGAAAACACTTTCTGATGTTTTATTATGGAAATATGACCCACAGAACATGCGCTTCCAGGACACTGTATGTGCCGACAATGCATACTGGGCGTGTTATAATTTTCTTATTTCAAAAGATCTCAAAAAAACAAGCACGTACAGGGCAAGAGTTATTTATTCTTTAACGAAATCCTGAAATAAAACACTTTCTGATGTTTTATTATTCAAATATGACCCAAGTGTGAAATAAGCACAGCCTGTAGAGTGCGCCCTAGGTTAGTCTATGTTAGCAGTAACGTTTTATTTATGCGTCACATATCTAAGATATCATATCTAAAGAATGGCAGTCGAAGATGAAGCTGTTTATAAACACCTTGACATTATTTTCACCTGCTGATTTCCTTTTATAAAATGTAATCCAAAACGGTATATCCGTAATCATAGAGGATGCATTTTGTTGAGTACTGTGTTCTCAACAGAGTGTACTGTGGGTCATATTCTTCTATTAAGGGTAAACCACACACTTAATTGAAAAATTAAACAGACATTTGTACTGCCAATGCTCTACAGGGTCACTAAACTATTATCTAATTTTACAATGTTGTGAGATAATTAATGAAGTTTAACTTTCAGGTAGAAAACGAAGAAAATGAGGCTGACAAAAAGGTAAAGGAAATAAGTGTTCATTTAAAGCCAGAAAAATAAATAAATAGATAAATAAATAAATAAGTAAGTTCTAAAAGTTAAAGTAAGACTAAATAATTTGTTATTGTGTTTAATGTTTCGGTACAATATAACCATTCTTTTCAAAGACAACTAGGGAAAAGTAAAATGCCTGACAGCTTTACAATTTACTTTATAATTATATGTAAATTGATGATGCGTGACAAAAATAAGTTGTTTTATTTAAAGGTGATCTCTGATTATGATGGTGATGCAGCCAAACAGGTAATGTACATTTTTAAAAATACTTTGATTTTTTTTTTTTTTTTTATATAAAACTGTAGGGCATTTTTGTGCCCTAGTGGCAAGAGTAAAACACAGATAATGCAAAAAAAGGCATTTAATAAAACTTTAACAGAGGTAAGGTTTATTCTTATATTTTGGAGTGATAATCGTTTCAAACATATTATAATTGATAGTATTGTATAACAATTTTCTTAAAATATTGTTTAGTTTAAATAAAAATAAAGTTTAAATAAAACTGATTAACACTTTGATAATTGTGACTTTATTGGTAACTTTGACAAGTGACATGAGGGAAATTTAAGTTTAATAATAATAATAATAATAATACAGATAGCCCTATTTCATAGAGAAATTAAATGAAAAAATGTTATGTTTTTTATCAACATATTTATTGAATTAACAAACTTTGTTTTAAAGAGTACCTCTGAAGAGGAAATTAAGGACATGACCACAGAGGTAAGGTTTATTCTTATATTTTGGAGAGATAATCGTTTCAAACATATTATAATTGATAGTATTGTATAACAATTTTCTTAAAATACTGTTTAGTTTAAATAAAAATTAAGTTTAAATAAAACTTTGATTAACACTTTTGATAATTGTGACTTTATTGGTAACTTTGAAGACTATAACAAAAATGGATGGATGGCAACATGTTGTACATAAAATGTATAAAAAACTGATTGTGTTTATTGTATTTTTGAGAGTATATCTATCAGTAACTGTCATTTTCTAACAACATTTTTTTGGCAGGTGTCTCCCGATGAAGAACCATGTGACACAGCCATAATGGTACATTTTTCAAGACACGCTTTATCTTTATTAAAGAAAATTAAAGATAATAATTCAGTGCACACACACATTTGACATGCATGACAAACTAAAGAATGCTTCAGTTTGTTTGTCAACACCTTTTTCAGATTAGTTCAGATGAGGAACATGGACACACAGTCATACAGGTAATTAATATGCATGTAATGTCAGGAAAACTTATAAACAAATCAAGTGTCACATTTATTTAATTTATAAAACAATTCAATTACAGTGGGTACACATTCAACATTACCAACTGGCTAACACTAAAAAGATTTATTTTGTGTTTGTTTACTTAATGTTAATAAGGTCTCATACATCATTAAATTGTTTAATTTCTTCTCTGGAAATAGAACATACAAGTGACATGAGGGAAATTTAAGTTTAATAATAATAATAAGAAGAAGAAGAAGAAGAAGAAGTGTAGTCCTATTTCATAAGAAATTAAAAATTAAAATCAACATTTTTTTTTTTAATTAATTAACAAACTTTGTTTTAAAGAGTACCTCTGAAGAGGAAATTAAGGACATGACCACAGAGGTAAGGTTTATTCTTCTATTTTGGAGGGATAATCGTTTGAAACATATTATAATTGATAGTATTGTACAACAATTTTCTGTCATTATATATCAGAGTTCCACACATGCAAATGCTGAACCAGATCAACAATGCATGGCAGAGAACATTATTGCTTGTTGCTACCAAAGGACCGGAAATAAGTATTATCATAATTATTATTGTTTTTCTTTTTTTTTCTTCTTTTACAAGTAATATACGAATGTGTGATACTTTATATGAGTGTGGGACGGGCTGGCGCTTAGTTAATATCCGTCAAAAAAACACATATACTTGAATGTTTTAAAAACATGTTTTTTTGGCAGAACAATAAACGGACATATAAAAAATGTAGCATGGATTCAGTGCAATACATGTGCTGGCTGGCTACATACTGACTGCGCAGGTGTTGATAATTCTGATTGTCCCTTCTACTGTGGGTGCAAAGTGCAATTTCCCTATCCATTTGTGAGGTTAGTTACCACATGAATAAAAAAGCATTTACAGAATAAATATGCTGAATTGTTTACCTGTCTTTTTATTATATATTTATATGTAGAACCAGAAGATTAATCAGAAGGGGGTTCATAGCAGATGTACTAACAGATGATGAAATAAAGGTAAGTTTTGGGGTAATGAAGTTTGAAACATCTGTAAATTAATGTGAGCCTCAGACCACAGACAGCATGAATATATTATAGTTTGCTATACTGCACCTTAGCCTTTTTTTATTTCACTAATAATTTACATAAAAACACATGGAAGTATTAAATGTTTTTGATTACAAAAGGCCCATATGTCAAAATAAATTTAGAGTTTATATACATAAATTAATAAAATAAACTTCATTTTCAGAAAGTTGCTTGTGACCTTGAAAAGGGTGTTTTGAGGTCAAACAGAATGCTTCTCCATCAGCATCCAACATTCAACACAAGGTTCAAGAACATGAGAGGTGGTTTTGTTTCGATTTTTAATGAACACCAGGTAAGTCTTCATCTGAATCTTTTTTCTCGTTATTTTTATTAGTTAAATCAAGATATTGTATTTGCGTTTTACTTGCAAATTCTCAATAATGACATGTTTAACAGACCAAAGTTTTAGTGAACCGCATAAAAGATGCAGTCGACATGAAGGATATGTCGTTTGTCCTTGACGTGTTACTGCCAGAGGTAAGACCGTTTTATAACACATACTGGTAAGTTCCGATTAAAATAGAAAATGTATATTCTGTCTTACTTTCTGTTTTACAGCTTACCATTGTCATCCTGAAGAAACTTGAAAATTTGAATCGATTTCAAGCAGAAATGTGTTTCGGCATTGCATTGTCCCGTTATTTGTAGGTAAGTAAAATATGATAATAGGCATAATAATAATAATAATAATAATAATAATAATAATAATAATAATATAGTTTATAATATAATTCTTTGTTCAGTTTTGTAGTTTAATTTACTTTTTATAAACACCCATTATAATTCCTGCCATAGATTAATTGTCTGGATCCCTCTTTGGCTTGGAGAAATATCTTCTAAAATTATGCAGTGACTTAGTTCTTTGCACGATTTCGCAGGAGACCTTTGGAGAAGTGTTATATGTTCCATCATTTGGTATTAAAACAAGGCAATGAGAGGAAAGTATTGTCAATCTTTGTTGATTTGTTTTGTTTTATGTACATTTTTTTTTAGAACTTTTAATACTGTCTGTGTACCTACATGGGCAGGGTTCTGAGCATCATATTTTTTTATAACACATCAGAAATTATTGTAACTAAAGAGTTAGTTAGAAAATATTTTTATGTAATGCTCTCTTTTTTTCAATAAATAAATAAAAAATTAACCCAGGTGGGCGAGGTTCTGTGCTTCATATTTTCATAAGACAACATCAGAAAGTGTAAAGAACAAATAACTCTTGCCCTGTACGTGCTTGTTTTTTTTGAGAACTTTTAAAATAAGAAAAATTATGACACGCCCAATATGATTGTCGGCACATACAGTGTCCTGGAAGCGCATGTTCTGTGGGTCATATTTCCATAATAAAACATCAGAAAGTGTTTTATTTCAGGATTTCGTTAAAGAACAAATAACTCTTGCCCTGTAGGTGCTTGTTTTTTTGAGAACGTTTGAAATAAGAAAAATTATGACACGCCCAATATGAATTGTCGGCACATACAGTGTCCTGGAAGAGCATGTTCTGTGGGTCATATTTTCATAATAAAACATCAGAAAGTGTTTTCTTGCAGGATTTCGTTAAAGAACAAATAACTCTTGCCCTGTACGTGCTTGTTTATTTGAGAACTTTTGAAATAAGAAAATTATAACACGCCCAGTATGCATTGTCGGCACATACAGTTGCCTAAAAGCGCATGTTCTGTGGGTCATATTTCCATAATAAAACATCAGAAAGTGTTTTCTTGCAGGATTTCGTTAAAGAACAAATAACTCTTGCCCTGTACGTGTTTGTTTTTTTGAGAACTTTTGAAATAGGAAAATTATGACACGCCCAATATGCATTGTCGGCACATACAGTTGCCTGGAAGCGCATGTTCTGTGGGTAATATTTCCATAATAAAACATCAGAAAGTGTTTTATTTCAGGATTTCGTTAAAGAACAAATAACTCTTGCCCTGTAGGTGCTTGTTTTTTTGAGAACGTTTGAAATAAGAAAAATTATGACACGCCCAATATGAATTGTCGGCACATACAGTGTCCTGGAAGAGCATGTTCTGTGGGTCATATTTTCATAATAAAACATCAGAAAGTGTTTTCTTGCAGGATTTCGTTAAAGAACAAATAACTCTTGCCCTGTACGTGCTTGTTTATTTGAGAACTTTTGAAATAAGAAAATTATAACACGCCCAGTATGCATTGTCGGCACATACAGTTGCCTAAAAGCGCATGTTCTGTGGGTCATATTTCCATAATAAAACATCAGAAAGTGTTTTCTTGCAGGATTTCGTTAAAGAATAAATAACTCTTGCCCTGTACGTGCTTGTTTATTTGAGAACTTTTGAAATAAGAAAATTATAACACGCCCAATATGAATTGTCGGCACATACAGTTGCCTGGAAGCGCATGTTCTGTGGGTCATATTTCCATAATAAAACATCAGAAAGTGTTTTATTTCAGGATTTCGTTAAAGAATAAATAACTCTTGCCCTGTACATGCTTGTTTATTTGAGAACTTTTGAAATAAGAAAATTATAACACGCCCAGTATGCAGTCGGCACATACTGTTGCCTAAAAGTGCATGTTCTGTGGGTCATATTTCCATAATTAAACATCAGAAAGTGTTTTCTTGCAGGATTTCTTTAAAGAACAAATAACTCTTGCCCTGTACGTGTTTGTTTTTTTGAGAACTTTTGAAATAGGAAAATTATGACACGCCCAGTATGCATTGTCGGCACATACAGTTGCCTGGAAGCGCATGTTCTGTGGGTAATATTTCCATAATAAAACATCAGAAAGTGTTTTATTTCAGGATTTCGTTAAAGAACAAATAACTCTTGCCCTGTACGTGCTTGTTTATTTGAGAACTTTTGAAATAAGAAAATTATAACACGCCCAGTATGCATTGTCGGCACATACAGTTGCCTAAAAGCGCATGTTCTGTGGGTTATATTTCCATAATAAAACATCAGAAAGTGTTTTTTTTTTTGCAGGATTTCGTTAAAGAACAAATAATTCCTGCCCTGTACGTGTTTGTTTATTTGAGAACTTTTGAAATAGGAAAATTATGACACGCCCAATATGCATTGTCGGCACATAGAGTTACCTGGAAGAGCATATTCTTTTAAAATCAATTATGACACAATTATGTTGCCTAGGGCGCATGGTCTGGGGGTCATTTCATCAACAGCACATCAGAAAATGAGACAATAAATGTATATGTCTGTCTAATCTTTAACAGTAATGCATACCTTCCAATAAATATCTAAAATGAAATATTATCTTTTTCCATGCATACGGGCTACATTGAAAAAGACATTGAATAAGACATGCAGCTTTAAGGAGCAAAATTTATTGAGTCAGTCATTCCATTCAATACGTTTTTTACAGAATTATATTTTTACTGTCCAAAATACTGCTGTCCGAGGCATTCGGTTTTTTGTGCAACGGTTCCTTTAAAAAATGTGGCCAATAGCAGTGAGGGGGAGGAGTTAACAACCACGCCAAATTTTTAAGGTGGAACGGATAGTTCGGCGAATAAGGAGCTGGCGAAAAAGGACGATTGAATTTGAACGATTCGGAGAGTCAGTGAACCGTTTTCTTCCTTACTGAATGAAATACTGACGTCTCACTCATTAAGATGCTCATACTGCCACCTACTGGCAATTTATTAATATTAATATTAATATTGGACAATATTTGGCCAAGATACAACTGGTTTGAAAAGCTGGAATTTTCAAAATATTGAGAAAATCACCTTTAAAGTTGAAAATGAAGTTCTTAGCAATGCATATTACTAATCAGAAATTAAGTTTTGATATATTTACAGTAGGAATTTTACAAAATATCTTAAGAGAACATGATTAATATCCTAATGATTTTTGGCATGAAAGAAAAATTGGTCATTTTGACCATACAATGTATTTTTGGCCTTTGCTACAGGTATACCCGTGCTACTTAAGACTGGTTTTGTAGTCCAGGGTTACATAATACACTTAATAGAATATTAAGATGCCTCTATAAAAGCTAAAATTCATGTGTACATCAATTTAAAGGGGGGAATTTTTATCCCTTAATGGAAAAGGTGTGACTTAAGTCTAAGTGGGGGTACTCAGAAGAATGTTAAATGCACCAGGGGGTACGCCACGGTAAAAAGTTTGAGAACCACTGCTCTAAGCTATATCTTTTGTAACTGATCTGACTTATGATTTTCCTAAAAATCATGATTAAAACTGGGGAAAATCCCATAGACTTACATTGAGGGAATGTTCAAATGAGCCAAGACTATTCAAACTCATTCAAACTAACTGGCTAATCATGCTAACAACATGCTAGCAACTAGCTAATCATGCTAGCTACATGCTAACTACATGGTAGAAACATGCTAACAACTTAGTAATCATGCTAGAATCATGCTAGCAACTTGCTAATCATGCTAACTACATGCTACCAGCTGTATAATCATGTTAGAAACATGCTAGTAACTTGCTAATAATGTTAGCTACATGCTAGAAACATGATAGCAACTCTGTAATCATGCTAGAATCATGCTATCAACTTGCTAATCATGGTAACTAAATGCTAGCAACATGCTAGAACCTCCCCCAAAAACATGCTAGCAACTTGCTAATCATGGTAACTAAATGCTAGCAACATGCTAGAACCTCCCCCAAAAACATGCTAGCAACTTGCTAACCATGCTAGAAACATGCTAGTAACTTGTTAATAATGCTAACTACATGCTACAAACTTGCTAGCAGCTTGGTAATCATGCTAGAATATTGCTAGCAACTTGCTAATCATGATAGTAACATGCTAATCATGCTAAAACATGCTAGTAACTAGCTAATCAATGCTAACTACATGGTAGGTACAATGCTAGAATCATGCTAGCAACATGCTAGCAAATTGGTAATAATGCTAGAATCATGCTAGCAACATGCTAATCATGCTAGTAACTAGCTAATCAATGCTAACTACATGGTAGATACATGCTAGCAACTTGGTAATCATGCTAGAATCATGCTAGCAACTTGCTAATCATGCTAAAACATGCTAGTAACTTGGTAATCATGATAGAAACAAAAAATCATCCTAACAACATGATATTAACCTGCTAATCATGCTAACTACATACTAGTAACTTGCTAATAATGCTAAACAACCTAGTAACTTGCTAATCATGCTAACTACATGCTAACAATTTTCTAATTATGTTAGAACCCCCCTAAAATCTTCCTAACAACATACTAGTAACATGCTAATTGTGCTAACTACATGCTAGTAATTTGCTAATCATGCTACCTACATGCTAGCAACCTGCTATTCATGTTTAAAACATGCTAGTAACTTGTTAATCATGCTACCTAAATGCTAGCAACATGCTAGAACCCCGCCAAAAACATGCTAGCAACATGCTAATCATGCTAACTACATGCTAAAAACATGCTAGCAACTTGGTAATCATGTTAACTACATGCTAACAACTTGCTATTCATGCTAGAAACATGCTAGTAACTTGGTCATCATGCTAACTGCATGCCAGTAACTTGCTGATCATGCTAACTTCATGCTAGAAACAAGCTAGCAACTTGGTAAGTATGCTAAAAACATGCTAGCAACTTGCTAACCATGCTAAAAAAATGATAGAAACTTGCCAATCATGTTAGAAACATGCTAGTGAAATGTTAATCATGCTAAAATCATGCTAGCTAGCTATCTTGACAAACTTTTTAACCTAGTTAGAGAGTGATAGAGAGTTCTGTACCGGTTCTGGATGGGTTTGGTTTCACTGAGTCCACATTCAGTGCTTTCTGCAGGTCACTTGATAACCTCAGATCCAGCTGACAAAAGAATAAAGACACAATATTCAAGTTATTATCAGTTTAGATGAAACGTGTGCTCACCTCACAAACTGAAAACTACTGTACAACAAACACTGATGGATATAATATACATATGATTTGATACACTACTGTTTAAAAGTGTGGGTTCTGTATGATTTTTTAAAGAATTTAATACTGTTATTCATCAAAGATGCATTAAATTGCTCATAAGTGACAGTAAAGAGATTTATAATGCTACAAAAAGATTTCTATTTCAAATAAATGCTGTTCTTTTGAACTTTCAAATCATGTGTGAATCCTGAAAAATAAAATGAATGACGGTTTCCACAAAAATTTAGGGCAGCACGACTGTTTTCAACATTGATAATAATCAGAAATATTTGTTAAGCAGCAAATCAGTGTATTAGAATGATTTCTGAAGGATCATGTGACACTGAAGACTGAAGTAATGATGCTGAAAATTCAGGTTTGATCAAAGAAATAAATTACATTTTAACAGATATTCACATAGAAAACAGGTATTTTAAATTAGAATACAATTCCTCAATTTTACTATATTTTTGATTAAATAAATGCATCCTTGGTCAGCAGAAAAGACTTCTTTCAAAAGCATAAAACTCTTTTACTGACCCTAAATGTTTGAGCACCATGGAAATAAATATAAAAAATGTAAATAAACCACAGTATTTATATATAACATCAAAATATTGAAAAATACCCTGTTGAAAATATATTTCACCACAAATACTAAAAAACAGAGAATAAAACTTGCTTAAGGACCATTAAGATTGCTTGCATCCTATCTCCAAAATAATGTGAAATCTATATATATTTTTTATTGAAATTAGCATAAAGTCAATATAATAAATCGACCATAATAAATAAATACTTACATTTTAAATAATATATTAAATGTGTGGGAGGTCTACGTAAAATCTTATGCATAAATAATCCTAAAAAGTTTACAAATAAAATTAAACTTGAAATTAAATTTGTTAAATGCTTTGTTTAGTTCTTGAGTTATAATAGACCACTATTATCCAAAAACAGACAAACTTTCATGTATGAGACACGACTGGAGATGAAACTAAACATGAAAGTAGCTGATGAATATGAAAGCATAAAAAACGGTTGATAACCATAAGAACCAAAGAAATTAAAGCAGTTAAATGCTTCTGGGGAGAAAAAAAAAATCTCTCTGTAATTATAATCTATAAACTATAATTTGACCCCTAATGTTCCTCAGAAATAACTGAAGCTTTGAACATGAACTGAATTCATTGAGCTCAGAGCACAACCTGTAATTCATGCACTTTAACCAATCTGGGGAAAAATGAGAGTGAAAAGAGAGTCCAGCTAGACATGAAAGACACATATTATCAGATTAGAGAGACTATGGGAATTTACTCTTATTATATTTGATATAGTCATACTATATAAGCTCATTTCTTATCTTCCCATTGTAATTCTGAGGGAAAAAAAATCTGAATTGCGAGATATACAGTGCTGCTCAAAAGTTAGAAAAATGTTTTTTAAAGAATACTTATATGCTCATCAAGGCTGCATTTACTTGATCAAAAATACAGAAAAAAATATATTGTGAAATGTTATTACAGTTTATTGCTCTATATTATTATATTTTAAAATATAATTTATTCCTGTGATGCAAAGCTGAATTTTAGCAGCCATTACTTCAGTGTTCAGCGTCACGTGATTCTTCAAAAATCATTCTAATATGCTGATTAATTACTGTTATTATTTAATTATCAATGTTGACAAAATTATTGTGCTGCTTTTTTAGGAATCTGTGATACTTTTTTGAATAAGAGGTTAAAAGGAACAGCATTTATTCAAAATATAAATCTCTATAAGTCTTTGCTATCACTTTTTTATCTATTTAACACATCCTTCCTGAATAAAAGTATTCTTTTCTTTTTTTTTTTTTTTTTTAAAGAAAGATTAAAATGTGCTGACCCCAAACTTTTAGAAGGTAGTTTATATTGTTACTAAAGATTTCTATTTTAAATAAACGCTGTTCTTTTCAACTTTTTATTTGTTAAAGAATTCTTGAAAAACAAATCACAGGTTAAAAAATATTAAGCAGCACAACTGTTTCCAGCACTGATAATAAATCAGTGTATTAGAATGATTTCTGAAGGATCATGTGACACTGAAGACTGGAGTAATGATGCTGAAAATTCTGCTTTGCATCACAGAAATAAATTACATTTTAAATGTATATTCACATAGAAAACTGTTATTTTAAATTAAAATAATATTTCAGAATATTACAGTTTTTACAGTATTTTTGATCAAATAAATGAGCATAAGAAACGTCTTTAGGAACCATTAAAAATCTTACTGATCCCAAACTTTTGAGCAGCAGTGTAGATTTATTTTTTAATTTTTCATTTTTTTGCAATCATAAGTTAGGTTTAGATGTTTTTCTGAGAATTCTATTCTAGAATTTACATCTTGTAATTGCAAATTCTTTGGTTTCTGCCAGAATTTTTTTTTTTATAAAATTAAAAAAATAATAAACTCACAAGCCAGACTTATGATATAAAAAATCATAATTATATATTTTTTTATAGTTTTTAATCCCATGTATCACTCACCGGCAGTGTTGGGGAAAGTCACTTTTTTTTAAATTAATGGATTGCAATATGCTTTCTTGTTTGTTTTTAATATAAAAAGTCAGATTCTTAGCAAATGTAAAAGCCCTTTCACACCAAAAAGTGAAATGAATAAGCCTAAGGCTGTAGAGATAATAGATTAGAGAATTTTTTTTTTAAGAACAGAAATAGAAATAGAAATAGAATAGAGAGTGCTAGATTTAGAGGGTCAAATAAATATGGAAAAGATGTCTTTTTAGCTGATTCAATATTTTTTATTGGAATTTTTATTTATTTATTTTTTTTTTGAGGTAATGACAATAGTAAATGTTAAACAAAAGTGAAAATTAAAGTCCAAGAGACACTGTCTCATCATTTCCCTATTGTCAGAAAAATCATTTATGACAGAAATATTACACAGATGAAAGAACAGAAGATTTAATGATGCTAATTTATTATTTATTATTATTTTATTTATTTTTTTTATTAATTTTTAAATGTAAATCAAAAGTGAATACTAAAGTCCAAGAGATATTGTTTCATCATAGCTGATTTTAATCCAATTCAATCCAGCTGTTTAGATTGAATTGGATAGAATTTGCACAAATGTTAGTTAACCTAAAGTAGGTTTTGCTTATTAGTACGGTTGAACTGGATCAACAAAGATCAGCAGTAAAGTCATTAGTTAATAAAATAAGATTAAATGCATAAAGGAAACTGGCGATACATTTTTAAAAAAAGTAACTCAAATATTTTCTTGTAAATGTAAAAGTAATGCGTTACTTTACTAGTTACTTTGAAAAAGTAACTGCTCACCGGTCTGTGGGTCAGTCTGTCAGGCAATAATGAGCGCACCGCTGCCAGATGCTGCTTATAGCTGTGAACCTGCACAAAATACACAGAAATCATCAACATGAGAGTAGAAAGCATGCACTGTTATGTCTGAATGGCTGTCTACTGATCTACCATGACACTATGATACACCAAGATACTTTAAACATGGTTTTACCATGGTAACCAGTGTTGGGGGTAACGTAAGTTACGTAATAATATTACTTTTTTCAAGTAACTAGTAAAGTAATGCATTACTTTTTCATTTACAAGAAAATATCTGAGTTACTTTTTGTGTCCTTTATGCATTTAATCCCATTTTATTAACCAATGACTTTGCTGCTGACCTTTGATCCAATTCAACCGTACACTGCAAAAATACTGTTCTTACTTAGATTTTTTGTCTTGTTTCCAGCCAAAATATCAAACAAATTCAAATTTTCTAGACAAGTAAATAATAATTTTCTTGTTTTCAGAAAAAAACAAGTCTGATTTAAGTGAGTTTTTGCTTAGAACAAGCAATATAATCTGCCAATGGGGTGAGCAAAAAAATCTAATTTCAAACAGAAAACAAGATTATTTTGCATACTCCATTGGGAGATTATTTTGTTTGTTTCAAGCAAAAACACACTTAATTTTGATTTGTTTTCAGAAAAAACAAGACAATTTTGACTACAAAATCCTTCTTGATTTAAGATCAGATTTAAGGTACTTTGGCTAGAAACAAGACAAAAAATCTAAGTAAGAAAAGCATTTTTTTGCAGTGCACTAATAAGCTAAACTTACTTTATGTTAACTAACATTTGTGTTTTTTTCTCATTGCTGAAGAGTGTTGAACTTTCTTTTCCTACAGTTCTACTGTACAGACGTCAATTTAATTTTCCTTCATCCTTAGCCTTATTCGCTTCATTTCATTTTGGTGTGAAAGGGCTTTTACATTTGACAAGAATCAACTTTTTTATATTAAAAACAAACAAACAAGCCCTGCCCAGATTTAAAAAGTAACGCAAAAGTAACGTAACGCATTACTTTCCATAAAAAGTAACAAAGTAACGTAATTAGTTGCTTTTTTAGGGAGTAACGCAATATTGTAACGCATTACTTTCCATAAAAAGTAACTATGTAACGCAATTAGTTGCTTTTTTAGGGAGTGATGCAACATTGTAATGCATTACTTTCCATAAAGAGTAACTATGTAACGCAATTAGTTGCTTTTTTAGGGAGTGACGCAATATTGTAATGCATTAGGCTACTTTTAAAAAAGTGACTTTCCCCAACACTGATGGAAACTTAGTCTCACTGTAGAGCACATGGTTTGTCAGTGCTGTGAATAACCGCAGCTTTGTGTCCATCTGCAGCAGCAGCTGGTGAGTTTGGCAGATCTGCCGGTTATTCAGATCTTCATCATCAGTCAAACTCTTACCGCAGGCGGAAGGAATCGGCCAGATGACGCTTTATGATGGCCATCCTGCTGCTTATGAGAGCGCATGTCCGCGCTACAAGCACGCGCTTTCCTGCCGCAAAGTTCACGCACATCCGCGCGCCACTGCAAGTTTATGAAAATAAAAGGTTGTTAAAATGTATCGCAAGTCCAGCAGTGTTTCACACGAAGACTCGCGGAAAGCGCGTCACTGCGCGTCCTTAGCAACTGAGTTTTAGTAAACAGTTACGGTGACTTCCGGAGGAAGTTTACTGCGGCTTTTTTTCTTTCTTTTGTTTTTCACTTTTAAACGTTCAAATACAAACAGGCATTGTCAGCATATAATAAACACACTGCAAAAAATGCTTTTCTTACTTAGATTTTTTTTTGTCTTGTTTCCAGCCAAAATATCTAAAAATAAAATATCTTAAATCAACAAGGATTTTCTAGACGAGTAAAAATTATTGTCTTGTTTTTTTTCTGAAAACAAGTCAAAATTAAGTGTTTTTGCTTGAAACAAGCTAAATAATCTCCCAATGGGGTAACAAAATAATCTTGTTTTCTGTTTGAAATAAGATTATTTTGCTTACCCCACTGACAGATTATTTAGCTTTTTTTTAAGCAAAAACTCACTTAATTTTGACTTGTTTTTCTGAAAACAAAACAATAATTTTACTTGTCTAGAAAATCCTTCTTGATTTAAGATTTCTTTTTAGATATTTTGGCTTGAAACATGACAAAAAATCTAAGTAAGAAAAGCATTTTTTGCAGTTGTAATGAACCATTACTTCAAAACACCAAGCTAATTCTATTTATCCTAGACGTTATCAAAAAAATCATATTTTTTTTTTGCATTATGCCAAATATTATTACATTCTCTTCTTCTGTTTATTTAGAATATCTAGCCATTGTTAGCTAATGTTTTTTTTTTTTTTTTTTACCAAAATGAAGGTTCAACAAAGTAAAAGATGCATAGAATATATCCAGTCTAATTTTATTTCAATAAATTAGAAAAAAAAAAAAAAATAATAATAAGTGAGTTTTTGCATAAAACAAGCAAAATAATCTAGTTTTCGCTTTTCGATTATTTAGCTTGTTTCACGCAAAAGCTCACTTAATTTTGACTTATTTTTTCTGAAAACAAGACACATCTAGAAAATCCTTCTTGATTTAAGAATTTTTGGATATTTTGGCTTGAAACATGACAAAAAATCTAAGCAAGAAAAGCATTTTTTGCAGTTGTAATGAATGTTCTGTAGGCTAGATTCACGGCCGGACGCAGTATATATATTTAATAAAAAAAAAAATGGTGGTTAAGCTTGCAAAATTTCATAAATGAGCTCTTATAGCATGGACTCTGGCCTAAAAACATAATTTCTCAGCAAGGAGGTACTATGTTTGGAACAACAAAGGCATCTTATACAAAAATAAATCTAAATTTTTTGATTACTGGTTTGAAAACTATATTATAGTACTTAGCCATTTCTTAAACATTGATGGAGTTTTATTTACATACAAGGAATTTTTGAATAGATTTAAAATACCAGCTAGACCTGAGGAATTTGCAGTTGTAATGGATGGATTTAATTTTGAGTAAATAAATAAAATGATAATAATATTAAATAAAAAATAATAAGTAAATAAATTAGCATCATTAAATCTTTTCTTAATATTTCTGACAATAGGGAAATGATGAGACAATGTCTCTTGGACTTAATTATTCACTTTTGTTTAACATTTACTATTGTCATTATCTCAAAAAATAAATAAATAAAATAAAAATCCCCCCCCCCCCCCCCCCAAAAAAAAAAAAAAATATATATATATATATATATATATATATATAGTATAATAACATTTATTTATTTATTTATTTATTTATTTATCTGTTTTCCCCCACTTGTTCTTATTTGGTTCCCTAATGTTTGCATTACTTACTGAAGACTAAAACTAAATAAAATAACTAAATAAAATAAAATACTAACAAAGTGCATTAAATGGACAAATGCAAATATTAAAAATATTTATTGGTAATACAAATATTATACAAAATAGATTCTTAAATAACTATTGCATATTAGGAATATAGCCTACTTAATAACATTGTTTATCCTCCAGCTCAGTGTTTCTGGTCTTCTGTATTTGGAGATGTGAATTGGCGTAAAGCTTGACGAACAGTGGATTCTATATTAAAAACAAAATAAAAGAGGTTTAGTTTTAAAAAAAAATGCACAGAATATATCCAGTCAAACATGTGCTGGAATGCTTTAAAATAGAAATAATAATAAATAAATAAATAAATAAATAAGAATCATTAAATCTTCTGTTCTTTCATCTGCATAACATTTCTGTCATTAAAGTTATTTTTCACTATGCTTTTTCTGACAATAGGGAAATGATGAGACAATGTCTCTTGGACATTATTATTCACTTTTGTTTAACATTTACTATTATCATTACCTCAAAAAATAAAAACAAAAATAAATAAATAAATATATAAAATTAATAAAAAATACAATTCCAGTAAAAAATATGTAATTTATATATAATATATATATATGTATAATAACATTATTTATTGATCTGTTATCCACCACTTGTTATTATTTGGTTCCCTAATGTTTGTAGTCTTGCAAAAACTAAATAAAAGAAAATAATAGTGCATTAAATGGTCAAATGCTTATTTGCTATGAACAAAGTGTGTTCATGTTTTAATAAAATTATATATATATTATATATATAATATGATAACAAATACCAGTTTGCAATTTCAAGCAGCATAATGGACTGTTTTCTACAAATAATAAGCTGGATCTGATCAGATAAGATACTGAAGCTAATAAATCATTATTATTGGAGCAGTTATTTGCATGAAAACATTTCCTTATGTCCTGATGGTGGGGTGAATTGGTTTTCATACTGTTCTACAGCTATTCAACATAAATACAATTCAAGTATTAATTCATTAGTACTCAGTTATTGCTTAAAAAGCATTACAAATATTTAAAGTTAATCTTTGATAAAGAAATAAAAACTGTATGTGAACAATCCAAGATAAAATCATGCACAGACAAACCGCACTGATGCTGCGAAAGTGCTTCATAAATGCAAACAGCTGCTCATCAACTTTCACAGCATCTGCTTCTGCCACCAAACCAGCTTAAAAAATATCTCAGAAAACCATTACTTCAGAACACCAAGCTAATTCTATTTATCCTAGACGTTATCTTCTGTTTATTTAGAATATCTAGCCATTGTTAGGTAATGTTTTGATTTTGTTTTTTGTTTTTTTACCAAAATGAAGGTTCAACAAAGTAAAAGAGGTTTCGTTTAAAAAAAAAAAATGCATAGAATATATCCTGTCAAATATGTGCTGGAATGCTTTAAATTAGAAATAATAATAATAATAATAATAAGTAAAAATAATAAGCAAATAAATTAGCATCATTAAATGTTCTGTTCTTTCGTCTGTGTAATATAAAAAAAAATATATACATATATACATATATATATATATATATATATATATATATATATATATATATACACACACACATACATATATATATATATATATATATATATATATATATATATATATATATAAACATCATAAAATAAAAACAAATTAAAAGAGGTTTCGTTTAAAAAATGCATATCCAATATATCGAATCAAATATGTGCTGGAATGCTTTAAATTAGAAAAAAATAAAAAATAAATAATAATAATAATAATAATAATCATAATAATAATAATCATACTAATAATAAATGTTTTGGTTTTTACCAAAATTAAGGTTCAAACACTCACTGATGCTCCAGAAGGAAAAACCATGCATTAAGAGCTGGGGGTGAAAACTTTTGGAATTTGAAGATTAGGGTAAATGTAACTTATTTTGTCTTCTGGAAAACATCTTCTGTAGCTTCTGAAGGGCAGTACTAAATGAAAAGAAATATGATATTTAGGTAAAATAA
Source organism: Cirrhinus molitorella (assembly GCA_033026305.1). Lineage (NCBI taxonomy): Eukaryota > Metazoa > Chordata > Actinopteri > Cypriniformes > Cyprinidae > Cirrhinus > Cirrhinus molitorella. Next base: position 1,151,216 of record CM065127.1, read on the forward strand.
TAAAAATGTACACATCTCCATTCTGTTCAAAAGTTTTCACCCCCGGCTCTTAATGCATGTTTTTCCTTCTGGAGCATCAGTGAGTGTTTGAACCTTCTGTAATAGTTGCATATGAGTCTCTCAGTTGTCCTCAGTGTGAAAAGATGGATCTCAAAATCATACAGTCATTGCTGGAAAGGGTTCAAATACACAAAAATGCTGAAAACACAAACACTTGTTTGTTCAGGACAAACAAAGACCTCATGAACAACTATCACTAAAAAAACACAGCTGTGGATCATTCAGGTAACAACACAGGATTAAGAATCAAGGGGATGTAAACTTTTATAAATTCAACTATTATTTTCTCTTGTGGACTATTTGTAAACATCTATGTGAAATAGATTCAGGTATAACCTGCATTTTGTATCATCCCTCTGATTTTGGAGAAATATTCTGAAAAGGGGAAGTAAACTTTGTATATGGATCAGCAGATGTGTGTTAATCATTCTGTAATAAAGGTCAATCTATAATGCTTTCCTCAGACTCATTTCACAATGAAAAGATTACACTTAACACCATGCAAAGAAAATGTCAACGGGGTTCGCTGTACTTCCTCTAATTTACACTGACTTCACTAGAATAAAATAAGCTTTTAATGAGAATCGTCTGAACCGTCACACAAAAGGCTTTTTAATGTCAAATGCAATTCTTAATTGCATTTAAAATCTCTCTGTGCAAAATTAAAAATGCTACACTGCAAAAATGCGTTTCTTACTTGGATTTTTTGTCTTGTTTCCAGCCAAAATATCTAAAAATTCTTAAATCAAGGAGGATTTTCTAGACAAGCAAACAGATTGTCTTGTTTTCAGAAATCAAAATTAAGTGGGTTTTTGCTTAAAACAAGCAAAATAATCTTGTTTCAAGATAAAAAAAAATATATTATTTTTCTTACCCCATTGGCAGATTATTTTGCTTGTTTCAAGCAAAAGCTCTCTTAATTTAAACTTCTTTTTTTCTGAAAACAAGACAATAATTTTTACCTGTCTAGAAAATCCTAGATTTTTTTTTTTAGACATTTTGGCTAGAAACAAGACAAAAAATCTAAGTAAGAAAAGCATTTTTTCCAGTGTATAAACACAACTCTTTTCTTACTTAGATTTTTTGTCTTGTTTTCAGCCAAAATATCCAAAAATTCTTAAATCAAGAAGGATTTTCTAGACAAGCAAAAATTATTACCTTGTTTTCAGAAAAAAGAGGCCAAAATTAAGTGAGTTTTTGCTTAAAACAAGCAAAATAATCTAGTTTTCGCTTGAAATAAATTTTGAATTATTTTTTCTGAAAACACGACAATAATTTTTGCTTGTCTAGAAAATCCTTCTTGATTTAGGAATTTTTAGATATTTTGGCTGGAAACAAGACACAAAATCTAAGTAAGAAAAGCATTTTTTGCAGTTGTAATGAATGTTCTGTAGGCTAGATTCACGGCCGGACGCAGTATAAGCAGCAGGTCTATAAGAGCGAGTGTTAAAGTAGATTTTCTGTGTGATTTCCTCTGCATCTGTCGTTGGCGAGAGACTGTAAACTCATCATGACGGACGACCGTTTCACATGCATCTCACGAAGCAACTATAATGCACTGTGTGATTGATTATTGGCTTATTCTCGAAAACCGAAATAGAAATAGCGCACATGCTCTTAGCGGAGAACCACTGTATCCCCAAGAGGAGGTCCAGACACATGAATGATGGTGTTTGCATTGTGCGCTTTATCAATAGTGATGCATTCATTCATAAGCAGGAAGGTCCTCTGGGTTCAGCGGCTATAGATGCTGCATAAATCTACCTAAAACGCTTTCAGACTGCATAATCACCTGACTGGTGATGGAGAACACGGGTCAGACAGATCAGAGACGGCTCTACTTTACTCCTGCTGCTCAATACAGACAAACACCGAAAGGACAAGACGCTACTTTTAGGCTTTGTCACTGGGTTTTCCGTAATGCACACTGCCTTCCGAACAAAAGCTTGCATGAAGAGGTGCATTTTAAAGTGAACCTGGAGCGTGTTTGTGTCTGTGCCGCTCATCATCAGTATGCGGGACACGTCTGTGACGTCCTGCAGCAGCATCACCTCATTCTCCACTGAGCTCAGCCCCTGCACACACACATCAATCACAGACACAGGGATGACTCACACACTCCTGACGTCACACACTCACCTTAAAACAACTCCAGTGCACTGGGCTGCACTACACAACATGCTGCCTATATTTTCAAGATTATTTGTAAAAAAAAAAAAAAAAAAAAAAATTATATATATATATATATATATATATATATATATATACACATATACTACCAGTCGAAAGTTTGGACATTTAATGTTTTTTTATTTAAAGTCTCTTCTGCTCATCAGGGCTGCATTTATTTGATCAAAAATACAGAAAAAAGCTTTAAAAATTGCAAAATGTTATTATAATCTAAAATAATGTTTTTTTCTTTGAATATACTTTACAATATAATTTATTCCTGTGATGAAAAGCTGAATTTTCATCAGCTGTTACTCCAGTCTTAAGTGATCCTTCAGAAATCATTCTAATATGCTGATTTATTATTAGAATTATCAATTATTTTTTGCAACCTGCGATTCTTTTTTTTCATGAATAACAAGTTAAAAAGAACAGCGTTTATTCAAAATAAAAAAAAAACCTAACAATGTAAATCGATGCGATCACTTTTTATTAATTGAACACATCCTTGGTGAATAAAAGTATTAATTTCTTTCAAAAAAAGAAAGAATAAAAATTTACTGACCCCAAACTTTTGTTAGAAAACCTTTCTGTTTTAAATAAACACTGTTCTTTTTTAACCTTTTATTGATCGAAAAATCCTGAAAAAAGTATCACAGGTTCCAAAAAATATACTTTTTCCAATACTGATAATAAATCAGCATATTAGAATGACTTCTGAAAGAAATTCAGCTTTAATTACAGATATAAATGAATTTTTAATGCATATTAATATAGAAAACATTGATTTACATCGTAATAATATTTCACACTATTACATTTTTTTCTGTATTTTTGATCAAATGAAAACAGCCTTGATAGGCATAAGAAACTTCTTAAAAAAAAAAACATTATATATATATATATATATATATACCAAAAAGCCCAAAATCTCAAACTTGACAGGTGCATGGAAAAACTGTTTTCACATATTCAAAATAGAAAAAAAAAAATATTGAATATAAAATTGAATATATTTTAAAATATATTCAAATAGAAAGCAAATATTTGCTTGACAGTATTACTTTTTTAAATAGTAAAAATATTGCACAATATTCAAATAAATGCAGGTTGGGTAAGCAGAAGAGACTAAAACATTAAAAATCTTATTGTCCAAAAACTTTTAACATTTATCACTGTTGTTATTGTTATTATTTTTGAATTTATATATATATATATATATATATATACACACACACACACACACACCCCCTCTCATTTAATGTTTTTAAAGACGTTTCTTATGCTTATCAAGGCTGTTTTCACTTGATCAAAATTATAGAAAAAAATGTAATATTGTGAAATATTATTTCGATGTAAATCAATGTTTTTCTATATTAATATACTTTAAAATGTAATTTATATCTGTAATTAAAGCTGAATTTCCAGAATCATTACTCCAGTCTTAAGTGTCACATGATCCTTCAGAAATCATTCTAATATACTGATTTATTATCAGAGCTGGAACCTGTGATACTTTTTTCAGGATTTTTTGATCAATAAAATGTTAAAAAAGAACAGCATTTATTTATTATAGAAAGGTTTTCTAACAATATACAATATAACTACTGTTCAAAAGTCTGGGGTCAGTACATTTTTATTCTTTCTTTCTTTTAAAGAAATTAATACATTTATTCATCAAGGATGTGTTAAATTAATAAAAAGCGATAGCATAGACTTACATTGTTCGAAAAGATTTATATTTGGAGTAAATGCTGTTCTTTTTAACTTGTTATTCATGAAAAAAATAATCACAGGTCGCAAAAAAATAACTGATAATTCTAATAATAAATCAGCATATTAAAATGATTCCTGAAGGATCACGTGACACTTAAGACTGATGAAAATTCAGCTTTGCATCACAGGAATAAATTATATTGTAAAGTATATTAAAATAAATAACATTGTTTTATATTGTAATAACATTTTCTGTATTTTTGATCAAATAAATGCACTGATGAGCATAAGGGACTTCTTTAAAAACATTAAATGAGAGGGTGTGTCTAAACTTTTGACTGCTAGTGTACACATATATTTGGATATATAGCCTACCATTATATCTCCAATACATTTATATATAATATAGGGCCTATATCACAAAAATTTTTGGGATTTAGGAACTTTCTTTTTTATATATATCACTAAAATGACAAAAAATGACTTGACAGCTGATGACAGGACGTTTCTTTCGTCCTTCTAAATGGTAAATCCTCAGCTGTAAAGCTTATTATCCAATTTGCACGGCTAAAGTGGGTCGGGCGCGTTGATTGATCGCCGCTGGCGCGTTCTCCTAATTGCTTTCACGTGAAACGATCATAGTTTACCGATATAAATGTATCGACGAGCCGCTCGCGGCCTCTCTAAGTAATGAGAAAGAGACGCGAAGAAATGTCGGCCGTGCTGAACGCGTTCCTGCGCTGCGTCGCGTTCTTGCTGCCGCCCTCTTGGCTTCAGTTTTGCTGGTGGGTTGGGGAAGCGTCATGGCCCAATCCCAGAGCTCGATTCAAACGCACAAAGCCTCTTACATATGAGGAAGTAGCTGCTCAAGACGAGCCCAAACCCGTCCCCTCTTCCTCGTCTGACAGCCCCGCGCCGTCTCCGTCTCCGTGGCGCAGATTCTGGACGCTCTGGTCCGCCGTGGAGCGCGTCCTCTCGGCTCCCTTTGATCTTCGAACGCGCCTGGGAAGTTTGTGTTCGCCGTACCGCGTCGCCGTCGGTCCCCCTTCGAGCGCAGACGCCAGCGGAGCCGCGGAAGAGGAGGCGTTCACGGCGGAGATCATGAGCTCCAGCACCGAGCAGCCGGACGCGGAGCCGCGGGAGATCAGCGCTCCGGTGACCATCACCGTGGCCATCCAGGCGGCGGAGGACGAGGAGCCCGACGAGGAGCCCTCATCCAACACCATCGAGCTCCAGACGGGCAGCGGCAGCGAAGACGAGATCGGAAGACACGATAAATCCAGGTAAATCGTTCACGTTCTAAACCGGTCTCCTATAATAAAGTCATCGATTTCTATTGACTTCTCCATCCGTCATCCGCAAGCACACAAACACAACCGCGCTCCCAGCGCTATAAATAGACGCCTGACCTCATGAAAGTGCACGTTTCTGATTGTTTATGTGTGAGAGACACCTGTCGCAGCTCATCAGGTAGGAATGGGACCAGACCTGTTGCTCTACTACTTCCATACATCTTCCACGTCCACTACAATGGTCCACCAACATCATGTGATGTAATGCTCCTACACCGATATACACATTACATAATATTCACTGACAACCTCAGTCTGTTTGTCTAGATCAGGGGTTTTTCATCTTTTAGATGAGGAGCTATGAACATATGGACGCCAGTTTTTGCCCCTCAATAAAACCATAAAAAGGGTAATCGCTATACTCAGAATTGCATCATATAAACTCGCAATTCAGACTTTTTTTTTCTCAGTTGTGTGAGATGAACAATTGCAAGAAATAAAGTCAGAATTGCGAGATATAAACCTGCCATTCTGACTTTTTTCTCAGAATTGAGATATAAACACAATTGTGAGTAATAAAGTCAGAATTGCGAGATATAAGCCCTCCATTCTGACTTTTTATCAATTGTGAGATAAATTCACAATTGCGAGTTATAAAGTCAGAATTGCAAGATATAAACCCGCCGTTCTGATTTTTTTCCTCACAATTGCACGTTTATGACGCGTATATTATGTAATACTGACTATTTCTTTGAATTGCGTCATATAAACTCTCAATTCTGACATTTTTTTTCTCAATTGTGTGAGATAAACTCACAATTGCAAGTTATAAAGTCAGAATTGGGAGATATAAACCCGCCGTTCTGATTTTTTTCTCACAATTGCAAGTTTATAACGCGTATACATTGTAATACTGACTTTATTTCTTTGAATTGCGTCATATAAACTCTCAATTCTGACTTTTTTCTCACAACTGCAAGTTTATATCACACAATTATGACTTTATTTCTACAACTTGCATCATATAAACTCACAATTCAGACTTTTTTTTTCTCAGTTGTGTGAGATGAACAATTGCAAGAAATAAAGTCAGAATTGCGAGATGTAAACCTGCCATTCTGACTTTTTTCTCAGAATTGAGATATAAACACAATTGTGAGTAATAAAGTCAGAATTACAGGATATAAAGTCAGAATTGCGAGATATAAGCCCTCCATTCTGACTTTTTATCAATTGTGAGATAAATTCACAATTGCAAGATATAAACCCGCCGTTCTGATTTTTTTCCTCACAATTGCACGTTTATGACGCTTATATTATGTAATACTGACTTTATTTCTTTGAATTGCATCATATAAACTCTCAATTCTGACATTTTTTTTCTCAATTGTGTGAGATAAACTCACAATTGCAAGTTATAAAGTCAGAATTGCAAGAAATAAAGTCAGAATTGGGAGATATAAACCCGCCGTTCTGATTTTTTTCTCACAATTGCAAGTTTATAACGCGTATATATTGTAATACTGACTTTATTTCTTTGAATTGCGTCATATAAACTCTCAATTCTGACTTTTTTCTCACAACTGCAAGTTTATATCACACAATTATGACTTTATTTCTACAACTTGCATCATATAAACTCACAATTCAGACTTTTTTTTTCTCAGTTGTGTGAGATGAACAATTGCAAGAAATAAAGTCAGAACTGCGAGATGTAAACCTGCCATTCTGACTTTTTTCTCAGAATTGAGATATAAACACAATTGTGAGTAATAAAGTCAGAATTACAGAATATAAAGTCAGAATTGCGAGATATAAGTCCTCCATTCTGACTTTTTTTCTCACAATTGCAAGTTTATAACGCGTATGTGTAATACTGACTTTATTTCTTTGAATTGCGTCATATAAACTCTCAATTCTGACTTTTTTTTTTCTCAATTGTGTGAGATAAACTCACAATTGCGAGTTATAAAGTCAGAATTGTGAGATATAAACCTGCCATTCAGATTTTTTTTCTTATAATTGCAAGTTTATATCACGCAATACTGACTTTATTTCTACGAATTGCATCACATAAACTCACAATTCTGACTTTTTTTTTTGTCATTGGGAAAAAAAACAAAATTGTAAGATATAAAGTCAGAATTATAAATGATTGCCAGAAATAAAGTCAGATTTGCAAGATATAATCTTACAGTTGTGAGAAATACAGAATTGTGACAAACAATTGCGAGAAATAAAGTCAGAATTGCGAGATATAAGCCCTCCATTCTGACTTATTTCTCACAATTGTGATATAAACACAATTGAGTTATAAAGTCAGAATTGCAAGATATAAACCCGCCATTCTGACTTTTTTCTCACAATTGCAAGTTTTTATCACACAATACTGACTTTATTTCTACGAATTGCATCATATAAACTCACAATTCAGATTTTTTCTCAGTTGTGAGTCACAATTGGGAGTTTAAAGTCAGAATTGCGATATAAACCCGCCGTTCTGATTGTTTTCTCACAATTGCAAGTTTATAACACGTATATTATGTAATACTTTATTTCTTTGAATTACATCATATAAACACTCAAATCTGACTTTTTTTTTCACAGACCCCCTTTCTTGCAGCCCCCAGTTGACTGACTTTAATGAATTTAACATTGTTTATTTTTATCCATATATTTCAATTAGTATTTAATTTGAATTTAATTAACTTTTCTCATTCTCATTTATTTTTAAATTGAACACATTTCCTCAAATTTCCCACTGAGCACTTTTAAAAAGTATTTTAATTTTATACTCATTTCAATTTGTATTTAATTTGTACATAATTTGCATTTTGTTTTTAAAAATATATTTTCATCTATTTTAATTTCTTATTTTTACATGTTGTTTTTTTTTTTTTTTCTCAGTTTTCCATGGACCCCCTAGCCCATCCATGTGGCCCCCAGTTCAGCTTTTGTTTATTTTTGTCAATTCTTTTTCAAACTCCTTCAGCACTTCTTTGTAGCCCCCAGTTTTTAATTTTGTATTTTATACTTGTTTCAATTTGTAATTTTGACAAGTATTTTTTATACACACACGTGTATAAATTTATTTTTTTTAATTCCTCATATTTACTTTTTTGCATGGTATTTCTAAATTTAATTTTTGTATGTTATACTTATTTTAATTTGTCATTTATTATATTTTAGCCCATCCCCAGTTTATTTATTTTAATGGAGTTCGTAATATTTTTTTGGTAATTCTTTTTCAAGCTCCTTCAGCACTTTTGTAGCCCCCAGTTTTTAACTTTTGTATTTTATACTTGTTTCAATTAGTTTAATTTGTACAATATTTTTTTCATGTACCCCCCTCACCGTTTCTTGTGGTCCCCAGTTGGCCAAATCTGTTGGCCAATTTAACATTTCTAATAAGTTTATTTATTTGTATCTAACTTCCTTTTAAATGCAACACATTTTCTCACATCCTGATCCCCCAGCACTACTTTTTTTTTTTTTTTTTTTTTTAATGTTTGTATTTTATACTTGGATCAATTATTTAATTTGCGTTATTTAATTTTTCTCATCATTTATTTTTGAATTTAACACATTTTCTCAAATTTTCCACTGAGCGCCCAGTTTTTAATTTAGTATTTCATACTCATTTCAATTTGTATTTAATTTGTATTTATTTTAATTTGTAATTTTGAAAAGCATTTTATATATACATTTTCATCTATTTTAATTTTTCATATTTACTTTTTTAACATGGTATTTCTAAATTTTATTTTGCGTTTTATATTTATTTTTTTATTTAGCCCATCCCCAGTTTATTTATTTGAATGGAGTTCAGTTTTTAATATTTGTCAAATTTTTCAAGCTCCTTCAGCACTTTTGTAGCCCCCAGTTTTTATACTTGTTTTAATTTAATTTGTACAATAATAGTTTTTCCATGGACCCCCCTCGCCGTTTCTTGCAGCCCCCCATAAAATGTAATATTTCTAATAAGTTTATTTATTTGTATCTAACTTCCTTTTCTCGCATTTCCTGATCCCCCAGCACTACTTTTTTAAACGTTTGCATTTTAGACTCATCTCAATCCAATTATTTAATTCATTTGAATCGCTTTATCTATTTTTTTTCTCCATTTTTTTTTTCCCACGAATCCCCTTAGTTCTTCCTTCACTAAGCCCCTGGAGTGGTTCACCAGTGTAGACCTCAGCGAGCCCATTTCTAAGCGTCTGAACTTGATGCAATTAAATCTCTCCCACATGACCTATTGTGTGCTTTCCCACTTAAGTACGATGCGCTTTAGTTGTGCGGCTGTGCATTGTTGTGGAGCTCTAATGAGTCCGGCTGATGCTGCTATTGTGCTTCCGCGAGCCGTGGGCGGATCGTGACGGGACGCTTTCTGCGCTTGAAGGGCTTCCCCGCCTTGCAGGAGCGCGGTGCGTGATTTTAAAGGTTGCGCGCTGGAAGGCGATGACTCATCCGTTTGATTTGTTTTCTGAAGGTTATTTCCAGCAGACGGGGAGGTAAGCTCAGAATCTCGTAGCACAGATTAATTTGTTTCGCTGCTGGAAGCGGAGCCGCGCCGGTCTCCGGAGAGCGTTGTTTGTTCGGCATGTGTTCGGCGGTCAGATGGAGAGGTCTCGGCGCGGCTCGTGTGTTGGTGTTCGTGGGCAGCGAGCTGTGATGCTTTGGCGCAGGCTGTCGGACTGTGGGGGAATCTGAGATTTTAGGGGGATGATGGGAAACAGACGGGCTCCCTGCTGCGGATTCGCGCCAGCTCACTGGTTTGCGTTTTCTTGTGTTTGTCCGTCAGTGGCGCGGGGACCAGCGGAGGGGAGCTGGAGGAGGAGAGCTGGCAGCCTCCGGACCCAGAGCTCATCCAGAAACTGGTGGCGCAGATTGAATATTATCTGTCTGACGAGAACCTGGAGCACGACGCCTTCCTGCTCAAACACGTCCGCCGGAACAAGCTGGGCTTCGTCAGCGTCAAGCTGCTCACCTCCTTCAAGAAGGTAAATGCCTCGTGACCTCAAACACACAAAACCTGTTAGCTTTGTATTGTTATACTCGAAGCTGACACATACTTTGACCAGATCGTACATGCATCCAAATAAAATCAGTTACTTTGAAAAGTAATGCGTTACAATATTGCGTTACTCCCTAAAAAAGCAACTAATTCCGTTACTTGGTTACTTTTTATGGAAAGTAATGCGGTACAATATTGCGTCACTCCCTAAAAAAGCAACTAATTCCGCTACTTAGTTACTTTTTATGGAAAGTAATGTTACATTTTGTTACTTTCTTGTTTGTTTGTTTTTAATATAAAAATGTTTTCTTTCTTGGACTGTCTTGTTTCCATCCAAAATATCTAAAAAAGACAAGTAAAAATTGTCATTTTTTTTCTGAAAAACCAAAAATAAGTGCGTTTTTGCTTGAAACAAGCAAAATAATCTCCCAGTGGGGTAAGCAAAATGTTTTCTGTTTGAAATATAATTGTATTTATTTTTTTGTTTACCCCATTGGCAGATTGCTTGTTCTAAGCAAAAACTCACTTAATTTTCACTTGTTTTTTCTGAAAACAAGAAAATAATTCTGTACTTGTCTAGAAAATCCTTGATTTAAGAATTTTTTGGATATTTTGGCTGGAAACGAGACAATCTAAGTACGAAAAGTATTTTTGCAGTGTACGGTTGAATTGGATCAAAGGTCAGCAGCAAAGTCAATGGTTAATAAAATGGGATTAAATGCATAAAGAAAATAAAAAGTAACTGGCATTACTTTTTTGAAAATAACCAATATTTTCTTGGAAAGGAAAAAGCAATGCATTGCGAGTTTTTTGAAAAAAGTAATATTACATAACTTGCGTTCCTTGTAATGCGTTACCCCCAACACTGTATAAAATGCATAGATTTTCCAAAGCAAAATTTTATTTAAAGAATATATAGGCTACATTTAGAGTTGGACTGCTCAAATGTTTGGAGTCCGTAGGATTTTTAGAAAGATGCTCATCAAGGCTGCATTTATTTGAGCAAAAATATGTAATGTGAAATATTATTTCAGTTGAAAATGAGTGTATATTTTAAAATGTAATTTATTCCTGTGATGCAAAGCTGCATTTTCAGCATCATTACTCCAGTCTTCAGTGTCACATGATCCTTCAGAAATGTATTTAAAATGGAAAGTTTTCATTAAAAAGTATCCTGAAATGTACAGGAAGGAATAAAGTTTTTGTAACAAAGGGTTAGTATTTTTTTTTTTCCCCCTTTCTCTCTTTGAAAGAAATTAATAGTTTTATTCAGTAAGAATGTTAAATTTAATAAAAAGCGATAGTAAATACTTATATTGTAGGGAAAGATTTCTATTTTGAATAAATGCTGTTCTTTTAAAATGTAGTCATCAAAGATTCCTAAAAAAAAAAGTATCACAGGTTGCACAAAAATATTAATCAACACAGTTTCCAGCTTTGATAAATCGGTGTATTAGAATGATTTCTGAAAGGATCGTGACACTGAATACTAGAGTAATGATGCTGAAAATTCAGCTTTGCATCACAGAAATAAATTAGATTTTTAATGTATATTAAAATAGAACGTTATATTACATTTATATTACATTTATTTTAATAATTTTAATTACATTTAATTTAAAATGCTATTATTATTATTATTATTATTATTATTATTATTATTATTATTATTATTATTATTATTATTATTTATGTGACCCTGTACCACAAAACCAGTCATAAGGGTATTTTTGTTTTTGTTTTTTAAATCATCTGAAACCTAATTTAAAAAAAAAAAAAAATTAAATTTTTTCTCTAAACATTGAGGTAAAACACAATTTAAAGTTGTCCAAATGAAATTCTTAGCAATGCATATTACTAATCAAAAATTAAGTTTTGATATTTACTGTAGGACATGTACAAAATATCTTTAAGGAACAATCTTTACTTAATATCCTAATGATTTTTGGCATAAAAGAAAAATCGATCATTTTGACCCATACAGTGCTACTTAAGCCTGCTTTTGTGCTCCAGGCTCACTTTTTTTTTATATAGAAAATGCATAGAATGTCCATAACAAGATATAATGATTAAATAAAGCCTGGCTATAACACAACACCCTAAATGAAATCTCAACTTGATTTCAGCTTTTGTACTTTTCTAGCATGACTTGAGCATTTTGTGAAACTGTTTAATAGCCAAATTCCCGCTGAGGAACTGAACTTCCCACAATCCTGATGAGAGATCGGCCAATCAGAGAAGCCCACCATTACCATGGAAATGAGAATCTTGGCGAGAGTTGAGCAATGACTGCCCACTCCCATGAGGCATTGCAAATGATGAAATCACACCGGTCTGTGATCAGTGTTTTCATGCTTCTAAACAATGACTAAATCAGTAGTTAAACTGGCTTTATCTGCCATTTAAACTTGATATTCTTCTAACTGATCGGACTTACGATTTTCCTAAAAATGATTAAAAGTGTGAAAAATCCCATAGACTTCCATTTGAGGGAATGTTCAAACTATTCAAACTCTCACTGACAAAACTCCCACAATCCACTGAGACTCAATCAAGCTTCCCTTCTGTCTACTATTAGAATCCATTCACACTAACTTGATCATCATGCTAACATGCTAGTAACTTGTTAATCATATTATAATCATGCTGGAAACATGCTAATGGCATGCTAGTAACTGGCTAATCACATCAGTAACTTGCTAATCATGCTAGAAACATGGTAGTGACATGCTAGCAACTGGCTAATCATGTTACAAACTTGCTAATCATGCCAGAAACATGTTAGCAACTTGTTAGTAACATGCTATTTATGCTAGCAACATGCTAGTAACTTGTTAGTAACATGCTATGTATGCTAGCAACATGCTAGTAACTGGCTAATCATGCTACAAACTTGCCAATCATGTCAGAAACATGCTAGCAACTGGCTAATCATGTTACAAACTTGCTAATCATGCCAGAAACATGTTAGCAACTTGTTAGTAACATGCTATTCATGCTAGTAACTTGTTAGTAACGTGCCATTTATGCTAGCAACATGCTAGTAACTGGCTAATCATGTTAAAAACATGTTGGCAACTTGCTAATCGCGCTTGAAACATGTTAGCATCTTGTTAATCACCCTAGAAACATGTTAGCAATTTGTTAGTAACATGCTATTTAATGCTAGCAACAAGCTAGTAACTTGCTAATCATGTTACAAACTTGCTAATCATGCCAGAAACATGCTAGCAACTTGTAGTAACATACCATTTAATGCCAGCAACAAGCTAGTAACTTGCTAATCAAGCTACAAACTTGCTAATCATGCCAGAAACATGCTAGCAAGGAACATGCCATTTATGCTAGCAACATGCTAGTAACTTGCTAATCATGCTACAAACTTGCTAATCATTCCAGAAACATGCTAGCAAGGAACATGCCATTTATGCTAGCAACATGCTAGTAACTTGCTAATCATGTTAAAAACATGTTGGAACCTTTGCTAATCATGCTTGAAACATGCTAGCAATGCTAATCGTGCTAGTGATGCTGGAGACATGCTAACATGCTAGTCATTTGCTAATTGTGCTAACAACATGCTAATCACCATAGAAACATGTTAACATGCCAGCAACTTGTTTATGCTAACATACAAGTGACATGCTATCTATCATTAGCCAAGCCTAGCAACTAGAATCATGCTAGTAACTTGCCAATCATGCCTGAAACATGCTAGCAACTTGTTAATCATCCTAGAAACATGCTAGTCATACTAGTGGCATGCTAGAAACACGTTAATGACATGCTAGCAACTTGTTTATGCTAACATACCAGTGAGATGCTATCTATCAATAGCCAAGCCTAGCAACTAGAAACATGCTAGCAACTTGTTTATGCTAACATACCAGTGACATGCTATCAATAGCCAAGCCTAGCAACTAGAAACATGCTAGCAACTTGTTAATCATCCTAGAAACATGCTAGTCATGCTAAAAATGTGCTAACTACATGCTAGTGACATGTTAGTCATGCTAGAAATGTGCCAACTACATGCTAGCAACATGCTAATCATGTTAGAATCATGCTAACAGCATGCTAGTAACTTGTTAATTGTGCTAGCAACATGCTAATCATGCTAACAACATGCTAGCAATGCGTTTATGCTAACAACATACTAGTGACATTCTATCTATCATACATTAAGCTTTTAAAACTACTTTAAACTTCATTTTTTAAAACTTCCTAAACTTTGACACTTTATAAACTTTTTAAACTTTCTGGTCCCGCTTTCTCAAGCCAACTTAAAGTTTGACAAACTTTTTTTATTTTTTTTTTATCTAGTTTGATAGTGTGCCGTTTCTGATCGTCATTCACAATACTTCACGGAAGACCTTGATTCTTATAAAACAGTTTTTGCTTTTGCAGTGTTTGATCTTTGAGCGGGTTGCTTTTGCTTTGATTTGTGACTCAGAACTCTATTTAAGGATGTTTTATACTCATGAAGAAAGTAAACGAGAACAGTGCTTGTGGAAGCACAACCTTTCAACTAATGATGAATGGTAGTAAATGACGGTTTTGTTGGCCTGTTGACTATTTAAAAAAAGGAACCGGCGTTTCAAAATGTTCCACTTCAACTTCCCATTTCAATAAGAAATCACAAGCGCAGGGGGAAAACTCATTTGTCGAATCATTTGAAGCACTCCGCTCTAAATTACTGCTCTGCAATCATATCTCACGCTGCTGGAGCGATGGCTAAATCTGGCCCCAGTTGGTCTTTCACTGCCTTTTCTGCGTTTTATCCGTCTCAATTAAAGCTGTACTTTGATGTGCAATTACAAGGGAGGATAATTACTCTTCTTTTTGAGACATTTAATAATGAATGAGCGACAATCAAGACTCGTGTGTTGAGTAAATGGACCCTTTTCACAGACCGTGATGCATTTCTGCAGTTATTAACATCGTAAATCATTATTTACTTTAATACATACAAAGCATTTGACATTTTGACGCTGGACCACAAAATCAGTCATATGGGTAATTGTTTTTAAATTGATGTGTGGTTTGTTAGGATAGGACAATGTTTGGCTGAGATACAACTGTTTGAAAACTGAAATCAAAATATTGAAAAAAATTGCCTTTAAAGTTGTCCAAATTAATGCATATTATCAAAAATTTAAGTTTTGATACGTTTATGGTAAGAAAATTTACAAAATACCTTCATGGAACATGATCTTTACTTAATATCCGAATGATTTTTGGCATAAAATTAATTTTGACCTATACAATGTAATTGTCTATTGCTACAAATATACCTGTTACTTAAGACTCGTTTTGTGCTTTATCGTTTTTTTTTTTTTTTGCCCAAAGACATCAATCTTTTTAAATATAAATCTTTTTTTTTTCCTCTTGGAAAGCCATAGAAATGCTATTATGATTTTTCTTTTGCAACACTATACTTTTGTCTTATTTTACAGTACGAATATCTAAACGCTTTTAAATCAGGATACATTTACTTAAAGCAAAATGAAACGAGTGTTATTTTCAAAAAAAATGTATCAACTGCAAATACAAAAATGGTAAAATCTCTGCTAATGGGATCAGAAAAATGTGACCTTGGAGCACAAAACCAGTCTTGAGGTATATGTGTAGCAATAGCCAAAAAATACACTATATGGGTCAAAATTATAAGTTATTTTATACCAAAAATCATTGGGATTTTAAGTAAAAATCATGTTTTATTAAGATATATTTTTTATATATAATTTTTTTTTACCATTTAAAAATAAATGAATGAATGAATGAATGAATGAATATATTTATTCATTCATTCATATATATAATGTTATTAGTAATATGCATTGCTAAGAACTTAATTTGAACAACTTTAAAGGTGATTTTCTTTTTTTTTTTTTTTTTTTTTTTTTTTTTTTTTGGGGCTGTGGATCAAAACCTTTCATTAAAGTTGTCCTAAAACCAAAATAATAAAATGTTCTTGTCTCAGGGACAACTTTGACTAATTTTTTTCATCCACTTCAAATGTTGACTACTGTACCTGTATTTTGGCCAAATATCGTCACATCGAGCTATAAGCTTATTTATTTAGCTTTAAGATGATCTATAAATCTCAATAAAAAAAAAAGACCAGTTTTGTGACTTTTTTTTTTTTTTGACTGGTTTTGTGGTCCGGGGTCACAAATAAACGTAATTCAATGGGAAAACAGGATTATTTTTCCAACCGCATTGGCAGATGTTTTTTTCACTCACTTGATGCATTTTTCAGAAAACAAGACTTAGTATTTGTCTTGTTTTCCAGACATTCTTAAATCAAGATGTACTGTATTTTAAGCAAAATGACATAAGATTAACCCTTGTGCATCAGTTTAAAAAAAAAGTTACACTTGGGTTCATAGAGGACAATAATGCCCATGTCAAAAAACTGCCATAAAAATGTAAAGCTTGGGAGTAGACTTAAGTTGGTCTCAATTTGAAAGAACATCATTTCTTAGATCATTTTTGAAGTTAAATTTGTAAAAATTTGAAACCAAAAAAGCTATAGAGGTTTAAGCTATACTTACCCTAACTATAATATGCATAAACACAAAACCAGAATAAAGCGAGAATTTGGCACACTTGAACAAAATGGCACCGTCTAGTGTAAAAAAAAAAAAAAAAAAAAAAAAGTAGAAATTTTAATTTTGAAGCCTTGCCAACAGAATGAAAGCCTATTAACAAATATGTGACCCTGGAGTACAAAACCAGTCTTAAATCACTAGGGTATATTTGTAGTAATACATTGTACATTGTAGTAATACATACACCAAAAATACATTGTACGGGTCAAAATTATAGATTTTTCTTTTATGCTAAAAATCATTAGGATATTAAGTAAAGATCACATTCCATAAAGAGATTTTGTACATTTCCTACCGCAAATGTATCGAAACATAATTTTTTGATTAGTAATATGCATTAAGAACTTAATTTGGACATCTTTTAAAGGCGTCTTAATATTTAGATTTTTGTTTTGCACCCTCAGATTCCTGATTTTCAAATTGTTGCATCTCAGCCAAATATTGTCCTATCCCAAAAAAAAACATGCATCAATTGAAAGCTTATTTATATTATTCATATATGATTATGTATAGATCTCAATATTGAAACATTATATATGTATGTGTAAAATAAATTGAGAAATAAATAAATAAATGGTATGTACAGTTGTGCTATAGATGATAGAATGGAATAGAAAGAGATGGAGGGATATATTAGGATGGAGGTGTAACAAATATAAGGTTGTTGCACACATTTTTATTATGGGTGAACATTTAGCTGTTCATAAGGTAGATTGCCTGGGGGTAAAAAAAACTGTTCTTGTGCCCGGTCGTCCTGGTATTGAAGATGGCAAAAGATTAAAACTCTAGGGGAGTTGGAAAATGAGCCTATTTTCAAAAAAAGTGGAGCGTTCCTTTAAGCCATCTATGATGGCTTCTGAGGAAACCTGGAAATGTAAATGGGATCCCTGTGAATCTTAAGCTGATGATGCATGGGGCAACTTTTTAATCGGGCAACTGTTTTTTGTTTTTTTTTTAAGCAATGTTGCTTGGACAATTTCCCGTTGAAAATGGGTAACAAATTTCCATCTGGATAATTTAGATCAGCTGTGGACCCTGTATCTCACCTGGCTGCCCGTTGCCCGGCAATATTGCTCAAAAAGTTGCCTAGTGTTTCATCAGCATTAGAAGAATTGATGGTCATACCTGTGAAGATGAAGTTCTGTCTGTCTCTTTCTCAGGTTAAGCACTTGACGCGGGATTGGAGAACCACGGCCTATGCCTTGCGCCACTCCAACCTCCTGGAACTGAACGATGAGGGCCGCAAGGTGCGACGCAGGACGACCGTGCCGGTTTTCGCCAGCGAGTCCCTTCCGAGTCGCATGCTGCTGCTCAGCGAGCTCAAGCGTTGGCCGGAGCTTGGCGTGGCGCTCGGAAGCGACGGAGGCAACGGCGCGGTGGGTCCGACCCAGCAGGAGCGGCTGATGGAGCTCCTGCTGAAGGCCTTCGGAAACTACGGAACCATCGCCTCCGTGAGGGTCCTCAAACCCGGGAAGGATTTGCCGGCTGACCTGAAGAAGCTGAGCGGCCGTTACTCCCAGCTGGGAACGGAGGAGTGCGCCATCGTGGAGTTCGAAGAAGTGGAGGCGGCCATGAGGGCCCACGATGCGGTCGGCGGAGACTCGGGCGCACGGGGTCCGCTGGGATTGAAGGTGGTTTTAATCGGTACCAAGCCTCCCAAGAAAAAGGTCCCGAAAGACCGGCCGCGGGACGAGGGAGTCGGAGGGATGCGCAAGAGCCGCTCGCTCAACAGCCGCGTCCGAGAGTTGCAGTACCACGGCGACGACTCTGCCGCGAGTTCCTCGGAAACCGAGAGCAATCCCACGTCGCCGCGTTTGGCCCGCAAGTCGCGCTCCTGCAACAAGCTCAGCCCCACAAGCGCGGGGCCCAATCACCTCAGTCCGGTGGTGTCGCCGCGCTCCAGTCCGTGGAGCAGCCCGCGCGCCAGTCCCTGCACCCAACGCAAGACGCACCACTCGGGGAAGTCTCCCCTGGCCAGCGAGGGCCGCTTGAGCCCCGAACCGGGACGCCGTTGGGCGGACTATTCCTCGGACAGCAGCTTGACCCCTTCGGGGAGCCCTTGGGTCCAGCGGCGGAAGCAGGTGGCGAGTCAAGAGAGCAGTCCGGTGGGAAGCCCGATGCTCGGGAGAAAGATCCAGAACGCGGACGGGCTTCCTCCGGGCGTCGTTCGGCTCCCGAGGGGTCCGGACGGCACGCGAGGCTTTCACTCGACCCCCTCCGGGGAGCGGGGCACGCAAACCTGTCTTTAAAGACCCGTCTCCGTTTGTCGCCCCCCGGACCCTCGCACTCTCAATGCAGTCGTGACATCTCCGTAGGACTGGCCTGTCTTTTTGTAAAACCTTTTTCTATATGCCGTTTTTTTTTTGTTAACGTTTTATACGTCTTAATTTCTCGCTGAACGATGGCACCACAAGGGAAGCCGTTCTGAAAGCTTTTAAACGCCGGTGTCCGACTCCCGTGTAAATGTTGTAAATGTATTCCGTGTGGGTCGTGGTTCAGGCTCTCTGACGACGCCTCGGGAGCCCCGGCGCTGGAAATTGATTTAGTTTTATTTGCTTTATGCCTTCAGACATGCTTATTTCAGGGATCTGACGGGATCCGTTTTTTTTTTATTTTTTATTATTATTATTTCTGTTCTTCGGTTGAGTCCTCTCTGCTTCCTCTCTGTGAAAAGAGTGTTTGAGGTTTCTGTCCTGAGCACAAACGCCTCGTATCTGCCTTCATCCGACTTAAGGCAACGCACAGTCTGCTTCCTTACTGTACAAATAAATCACTACAATCGCAGTTATCTGGGGTATTGCTCATTTCTTCAGATCCAATATTCTCTGGCTTTTGGCTGTTTTGTTTTGCATTTCATTTGCCGTTTTGGTTTGCATGCAAATCAGTGTTTCTCTGCTGCTTCACAAAATATGCATCGTACAAAATCTGCAATATCACTGCAAAAACGCTTTTCTTACTTGGATTTTCTTGTCTTGTTTCCAGCCAAAATATCTAAACATTCTTAAATCAAGATGGATTTTCTAGACAAGTAAAAATGGTCTTGTTTCAAGCAGAAAACTAATTTTGCTTTCCCCATTAGCAGGTTATTTTGCGCGTTTCAAGCGAAAACTAAATGAATTTTAACCTTTTTTTTTTTTTTTTTTTTTCTGAAAACAAGACAATTTTTGCTTATCTAGAAAATCCTTCTTGATTTAAGAATTTTTAGATATTTTGTCTGGTAACAAGACAAAGAAAAATCCAAGTAAGAAAAGCATTTTTTGCAGTGTGAGACTAACAATATGCACAAGTATTAATGGCACTGATGCTTATGTAAATGCATTAACAACAGAAGTGTGATTATTACCAGTCTAACACATTGAACAAACACTGGGCTAAATATTGTATTCGCATTAGCCATTTTATCAAGTGACAGCTTCATTAGTGCCAAGAGTTTGACTCAAACAAATGCGATCAGATGCTTTTTCTCATGCATTCACACTGTCATACACAAATGCACACTGCAAAAAAGGCTTATCTTACTTAGTATGATCTCATTTTAAGTCAAATTATCTAAAAATTCTTAAATGAACTAGATAAGCAAAATGACATAAGATATTTAGTCTTGTTTCCAGGGGAAAAAAACTAAATTAAGAGCAGTTTGCTTTAAGTAAAATTATCTGCCAGTGGGGTAAGTAAAATATTCTTAAATCTTTAAGCACACTGCACTTAATTTAGATTTTATCCCCTGGAAACAAGACTAAATATAAAGTCATTTTGCTTGTCTAGTAAATGCATCTTAACTTTTTTATTTTATTTTTTTTTATATTTCATATTTTGACTAGAAACAAGACAAATACGATTTGGCTTTTTTTTTTAACCTGATGGAGCTGATATTTTGAAAAAAGTCACTTCCTTTGAGGAACTGCCAATGGGGTAAGCAAAATAATCTTATTTCAAGCAGAAAACGAAGTAAATTTTTACTTTTTTCTGAAAACAAGAATTTTACTTATCTAGAAAATTCTTCTTGATTTAAGAATTTTTAGACCTTTTAGCTGGAAACAAGACAAAATCTATTAAAAGCATTTTTTGCAGTGCAGGAGATAACTAAATTAAGTGCAGTTTGCTTGAAAAGAAGTAAAATTATCTTGATTTTTAAGAATATTTTACTTGCCCTACTGGCAAATAATTTTACTTTCCACATTGTAAAATAAATGCTTTTCTTAGTGTTTTTTTTTTTTTTTTTTTTTCTCCAGGCAAAATATCTAAATATTCTTAAAGATTTTCTAGACAAGTAAATTTTGTTTTCAGAAAAAGTCAAAATTGAGTTTGTTTAAAACAATCAAAATAATCATCTGTCATGCAGAAAACTAGATTATTTTGCTTGCCCCATTGGCAGATTATTTTCCTCGTTTCAAGCAAAAACTCAATTTTAGTATTAAATCTTTAAGCAAACTGCACTTAATTTAGTTTTTATGCCCTAGTAAATGCATCTTAAAAAGTGGATATTTTGACTAGAACAAGACAGTTTTTTGCAGTGCATTTAGCATTGTTTTAACCCCAGAAGCTGAAAAAATAAGTGTCACTTCCTTTGAGGAACCGGATTGTATCTGAGGTGTTTTTAATCTGCGGCCAAGGTGGTCGTTTGTTCCCGCTACCTCCGAGATGACTTTATTTGACAGTGTGACGTTGTAATGTTTCTTAGCAACCATCAGATCTCCACAGGAAAGCGCAGACGACTGCGAGCGAACGCGTTTCCAGTTCAGCGAGATCCTGCAGGTCAGTCGAGTTCAGGCCTGAGCTAAATTATACCTGAGTGGAGACTCTATTCAGAGCCATAGCTCCAGTATTCTACTATAATTTGCATTAATATCAGTAAATGAGCGTGCTTTCATCTGCAGGCTCACCTGAATCACGCTGGGCCCCAATGAGCATTTTGTCAAACAACAATTACAGCTCATTTTCTGGTAGGAAGATACATCTGCATTTCCAATTACATTGGCAACCTCTACATTTGGCCAGATTGTCCATTTAGCAGAGAACCCAATGAAAGCTGCTCATCGCAAACAAATCCTTCATCTCCGTAATGGCTCCTGTGTCGTTTAAATCTTTTGATTTTGCCTTTTGGCAATTATGTGCTGCGCTCAGCCTCCAACTTCATAAAGTCAATACATTTTCTAAATTACGTGGCTCATGACTAATACAACCAATTTAACTGGAAAAAAATACACGACTATGAGCGCATACTGTCATTTTCCAGAACTTTCACATCTGATCTTTCCTGGTGGAATAAGCTACAACCTTCCAGCTGATCTACTGAAACATCTGGGCCTGTATTCACAAAACATTTTAAGGTTAAAAGTAGCTCATAACTTACTGATTTAGAAGAAAATCTTAAAATGAATGGATGTGTCAAATGTAAATTTAGGACTCCTACATTTTTACTCCAAGAGTGTTTTAGGTAAGATTAGCTTCTGAATTTGTAACCCTGGACCACAAAACCAGTCATAAGTGTCAGTTTGTCCAAATTTAGGTTTATGCATCATCTAAAATCTGAATATATAAGGGTCAATGATGTGACGCCTAAATATTCTTTTTTTTTCATTTAAAATCTGGTTAAATTTATTAAAAAAAGTTGCTCTCCTATGTACTTTAACTTTTCAAAAAACATAATTTTTCTGTTATTCAAAGTGTCAAAACATCATGTGGTGCGACTGTCCGGCCATAACTTTCGTTTCTTTGAAATTAGCCTAAATTTATTCAGATTAATTTTTTGCACTAGTGTTTTGTAATCCTGTATAAAATTTCAAAGCATTCGCATTTATATTTCCATCATAATACTCAAACAATCTTTGTCCGATAATCTCAATTTTATGAAATATCATGTGGCGCGACCATCAAAGTCCCATTTTGGGACTTTTATATTGAAATTCATTCAAAGATAGGACTTTTCATCATATGCCAATTTGCCAAGGACCCATCGATGCATCAAGCAGGTTTGTAACACTTTCAAATATGAGAGAGGAAAAAAAAAAAACTTTTACACAGGATATCATGTGGTATGACCTCAAACCAAAAGGAAAAAAAAAGTTCTTTCTACAAGTATTTTTCATTACAAATTTCATAGTGACCTTTCAGGGGAACCTAGTTTGTTTTACTTGGGTGGCTAGTTCTGTGCTTGTAAATTTTGACTAAATTTGAAATATGTTGTGCAACTAGATGTCATGTGGTGCGACCGCTGCATGTTTTTCATTACAGATATATGTCCCAGATTGGCAGTTTTTTTTACATTTACATTCAATTAATGTTTTATATACATAAAATACTTTATTTTAGTGTCATTTGGAATATATATATATATATATATATATATATATAATTTTTTTTTTTGTGTGCAATTTTGGTAATTTAAGACTAGCAAGTTTGTTTAATCTTTGTGCAGTAAATGCAAAAAACAATTTAGTGCATGTAATTTCAGTTTGGTGATTATGCATTTATTAGTAACTTATTATAAATTCATGAATAACTATTTTAATCTATTTTCTCCAGATTCCACTGCCAAGGAAAGTCAAATAAACACTCGCCGTAGGCAGCATGTTTATTCTGACCCTGCAGTCAAGCACAAAATCCAGATGTAATTTTCTAATGAAAGAAAGATGTTTATGATGTCATCTCAGAACCTGAGCCAGCAACCTTCCACTACTTTAAACTTTAAACTTCGCAAAGACACACCCCCCCTTAGTTACTGTTGCTACGTCTGACAAACCATGGCACTTTTATGCCACACATCATGTCTTTATGCAGTAAAAAATACATTACAGCAAAGAAGACACTGAAAATGTGAAGACAAACAAGACACAGCAGGTTAATGAATAAAGTCTCAGAGTTCAAGTTTTAAGAAATTCAAAGAACAAATACTGTTTTGTGTCTCTTTAATGTGTCCTGACAGATCACTGTAGAACCTCAGTTCAAGCGGCATGTGAACCCATCATCTATTACTAGTTATAGCACAAAATAAACATGAATGAACATCAGAAGGTATCTAATTTTAACTGTGAAAAGATGTTAATGCACTATTTTTCAAGTTCACCAAAGTTATTCTACTCTCCTGTCTGGATTGTTTGCCAGATCGCCTATTAATCAAACTCCCGGCAAAGGGTCAATTGAGCAGCCAAGATTGGGCAAAGTTCAGAAATAACTGGATCTAAAAAAAATTACTGGAATAATGCTACATGCTGCACTTTTCACACGTTTCTTTAAATAGATTTATGATATATAAGGCCTTTGTGTCATTTGGAGCGACCACTCGTCATGTGGTGCGACCAATAATAGCAATAACTGTATTAAATTTAAAATAAGTTCTCATTTCTGTTCCTGAAATATGAATCACTGCTACAGTATGCTAAGTGAATGGTATTTTTTTTTTATCAGTTTTATGCAATTTACAGAAAAAGACTGCTAACTACATTTAAGAAGACAACTTTGAAATTACAGAACAAAAATCTGAGATCATTATTTACAAAAACTCAAAAAGATATGCAGATACTTTGTTTCTAAACAGTTTAATTACTATTAATATTGAGGAAATCGCCTTTAAAGTTGTCCAAATTCAGTTCTTAGTACATCTATTACTAATAAAAAATTAAGTTTTGATACTTTTATGGTAGGAAATTTACAAAATATCTTCATGGAACATGGTCTTTACTTAATATCCTAATGATTTTGGCCATAAAATCGATAATTTTGACCATTCCAGGATATTTTTGGCTATTACTACAAATATATCCGTGCTATTAAGACTGGTTTTGTGCTCCAGGGTCACATTTGTGAAACGTTAGAAGTAGTGAAGAGGACTTCTAAAACACAAACTATCCTCCCTGTTGACAAAAAACAAACCATTACAGAATTTCAAATGGTTTCCACTGCAAATACAATCAACTTTTAACCATTTAATCCATTAAAAAATGCTTTCCTATGATGTTTTGGGACATGATCCATTGTGATCTAGTGGTTTTAACAAGCCACCTAAAGGTGACCATTTACCATGCAGCATTAAAACTAGTACAATTCCTAGTATAACCAATAAAAATATTACTAATTCTGTGATGGTTTCTATTGTTTTTTGGGCTAAAACGGTTGTCGCCAGCAATCTGCCTCAATACGTAACTTCTTAGAAACACACTGCATTTGTTTGCACACATGTTTTCCTACCCATCTTTTTTGGTTTTGGAGGTTATCCCAACTGCAAATTTTCCTTTGGTTATATATTTGTTTTCATTACATAAGATGGGCAAGAAGTGGTTATTGTGTCCAGCTTGGTTTTCTTTTATGTTTACATGTCTATACTATTACTCATGATTATTCTACTCTGTAATTAAAAGGCTGTTTATATGCATATCCATTAATCTTTTTCAGAGACCCCTCCCCTATCAGCCAATCACAGTGTGCATAGTTAATGAGCATGCTGACATCATCCATAGCAAATGAGGTCAACCCCGCCCTTACTCTTAGCTTAAGACTTCTCTCTATTCCTTAGTAAAGGTTTGCCTCAGCAGCTTTAAGAGAAAACTTTTACTGTTATTTAGGAGAACTCTTAGTGCTTAAATAAAATGTTTTGTTAATACGGGCCCTGAAGACACTTCTAACACACTCACAACCATAAACAACTCCTGTTTATACAAAATCTCAACAAAATGCATTTCTCTAGCTTGCTGTTGTGTGCTATGAGTTTGTGGCTCTTTTGGTGTTTTTCATTTGCAAGTCAATTTAGGTAAGCATCTGCTAAATAAAAATGTAAAGCAGCAAATTAGATACTTAAAGTAATAACCAACAATACATTGTTCGGGTCAGAATTATTGATTTTTCTTAAATCATTAGGATATTAAATAAAGATCACGTTCCATGAAGATATTTTGTGCATTTCCTACCATAAATATATCAAAACTTAATTTTTGATTAGTAATGTGCATTGCTAAGAACTTCATTTGGACGACTTTAAATGAGATTTTCTCAATATTTAGATTTTTTTGCACCCTCAGGTTCAAGACTACAGTCATATAGTTGTATCTCGGCCAAATATTGTCCTACATCAATGGAAAGTGTATTTATTTAGCTTCTAGATGATGTATAAATGTCAAATTTAATGACTGGTTTTGTGGTTCAGGGTCACATATGAGCTTGCAGTAAACATTTTGATAAAAAAAATAAATTGATCATTCACAATAAGATCAATAACATGCATTTATAATCAGTCCGTTACTGATTAGATTACATGAAAACACTACTGTAGTTAGTAATGTAATCTAGGTTACTTATTTTAGGTAAAGTAATTGACTTTTTTAGATTTTTTTTTATCCAACTTGTTTTAAACTTAGCATTAAACCATATTAATTAAAATATATATATATATATATATATATATATATATTTTAATATCAACATGATTAAATGCATTAAACATTACATTACATCAGGATTAGGCTGCACCCAAACTGGGTTTAATGTAAGAACTGCAGTGGGTTTGTGAGATGATAAGATAATAATTAATTAAACCATAACATGTTGAAAATAAAAATAATTTAAACACTAAAAATATAAATATTTTATTATTTACCTGCATGTCAATGTCAAGTCACCTTTATTTATATAGCGCTTTTTACAATAGAGATTGTGTCAAAGCAGCTTTACAGTATCAAATAGGAAGGTAGCGTATCAATAATGCAAAATGAAACAGTTAAAGGGAGTTAATCATTGAATTCAGTGACGCTATCATCCAGCTCAGTTCAATTAGTATACAATATCGGTGGAAATTAAGTGGCAAGGAACCAAAACTCCATCGATGACAGAAATGGAGAAAAAAAAAAAACGGGAGAAACCAGGCTCAGTCGGGGCTCAGTTCTCCTCTGACCAACAAACAAACAAACAATTTATACCTGTAGAGGTCATCTATAGGTGCTGATCTGGATATGGACTGGATCAGGAGACTGCAGTGACCATCTGATCGGGATACAGACTGGATCTGAGTGGCAACGATGACCTCGGAATAAGCAAGAGACAGACTAATATTATATTATATATTAAAATTAGCGTAGATGCATTCTTCTTATGATGGAGCGAGTGCATCAGGTGTTATGGGAAGTGTTCCCAAGTGTTTCCAGCTGACCTAATTAATGCAGCCTAACAATCCTTTAACGGATTTGAATTATAGAAATGTGTTAATGTGTTATGTGTAAGCCAGGTTAAAGAGATGGGTCTTTAGTCTAGATTTAAACTGATCCAACACAAGATATATTTCTTTATGTACCTAATTATGCAGGAAATAAAAAAACATGACCATATATCTGGTATCAGTATCTGAAACTGATTCGAATATACAATAAATAATACAAGCCTCGGTTACTATATTGCTCGCTGTACTATTTAAATCTTTGAAATAGCGTTTCTTGTGTTTAAATCCACACTGTATGCAACATTAGTCAGCGTTATTTCAGAGTTACGTGCATATTTTTAATGTGCCTGAGTGAGCAACATCTATTTCAGACTCTTCTGATCACGTAGATTCTGTAATGATTTACTAACCTTTCCATGCGAATAAAAATGTATGTTTTGAATTATTCATTAGTTTAATGAACAAATTACCTGCTTCAAAATGAATACCATTAATGAAATTGTTGAAACATGCAGTTAGCCATCTGTATGAATAAAAACACTGTAACAAAATTACCTAAACTGCTTTATTCAGATTTCTGAAAGAGCACTTTGTTATTTGTAAACATGTATTGAACGCCCGGTGTTTATCATGTTCATCTGATGCACGTGACTGTATTGTAGGCTATCTGAACGTACATTTTTAATAAGCAGAGGGAATTCCTGACATTAAACAAATAACTGTTTACATGCTTAGGACGTTTGCATTGTGAAAATGTACAGTGAGACTTTAGATATAAAAACGCTGACTTGTCATGTAATGTTTTCTCATTAAATTTGTATAATTTCCTATTCATTCAATAGAATGTATGCGAATACTAGGGAATACTAATATGGCGGCGCGGTGGCTTCACTTTTATGACGTCATTAGCAATCCAGTTCTCTATTATGGATCAGATTGCCAGTTAGTTAGTTACATTAAAATGTGACCCTGCTTCTATATGTAAGACTGACAACACAACAACAAAAGCAAATGTTGAAACTGTAGCTCATAAAACCAAACCATCCCCTCAGGGAGGTGATGAAAAATATCTTTTAGATTTTTTAAGGGTATGGGAAATGACTTTAAGGGAAGACACTGCATGCAAAAACACTTTTTCATGCACCTGTCAGGTTTGAGGTTTTAAAGCGTTTTTTCAGACTAGTGGAAAGAAAACATCCAAAGGTTTCTTTTTATAGCATTTTATGTATTTGTGTCAATTCATTTGATTTGCAATACAAGGCAGTTTTCTCAAAATGAGTTTTTCTCCTACAATGAGCCATAAATATCCACATTTCATACTGGAGAGGTGTTTTTTTCCCCCTCAAATTTAGAAGCATGCTTTGCAAAATTATTCACATGACATTTGTGAATATAGTACAAGCTAAGTGATACGACACAGTAGGATTTTTAGAAAATAACATTTAAGAGAAAAAAATAGTTCACTTTCAGAACAAAAACGGACAATTTTCTCTTTCTTCCTTCACTGCAAAAAACAAAAAATGCTTTTCTTACTTAGATTTGTTGTCTTGTTTCCAGGCAAAATATCTAAATAATTTTGTTTTCAGAAAAAAAGAAGTCAAAATTAAGGGAACAAGCAAAATAATCTTATTTCGAAATGAAAACTAGATTATCCTATTGGCAGATTATTAAGATTGTTTCAAGCAAAAACTCTTCATTTTAACTTCTTTTTTTCTGACAACAAGACAATCCTTCTTGATTTAAGTTGTTGTCGATATTTTGGCTGGAAACAAGAAAAAAAATCTAAGTAAGAAAAGCATTTTTTGCAACTCAAATTTACTTTAAGACACTGAGATTTGGAATATAACTATTTCATTTTACCGCAGATTTGTCACTTTGTTTTTAATTCATAATGTTAATTAAGAATCAGTTCAGAAGACAATATGACATTCAAAACAGTCTATGAAAATAAAACACAATATCATATGCATTGCTGATTCTCAAGTTAATTTATCCTGTTTCAAGCATTCTTAAATATTTTAATTGGAAAACAAGGCATTTTTTTTCCCAACGCTGTGAATTTATGGAGAAAAAAAATGCTTTTCTTAGATTTTTTGTCTTGTTTCCAGCCAAAATATATACAAATTCTTAAATCAAGAAGGATTTTCTAAAAGAGTAGACGTTATTGTCTTGTTTTCAGAAAAAAGCAAGTCAAAATTAAGTGAGTTTTGCTTTAAAAAAAAAATGGGGTAAGCAAAATAATCTTATTTCAAGCAGAATACTAGATTATTTTGTTTACCCCATTGGCAGATTATTTTGTTACTTGTCTAGGAAGATTTTTTAGATATTTTGCCTGGAAACAAGACAAAAAAAAACCTAAGTAAGAAGCATTTTTTGCAGTGTTTAGTTTTAAAGAAATAGTTTTTTGAGGAAAACACTGCAGGATTTCTCTCCATATTGCTGAGTAAATTATCTGTATTTTTTTGTTCTGGAAGTAAACTTCCTTTAATTTATGTAATCCGTTTATGTAATCCAGATTACATGTAATCGGTTACTATCCAGATACTTTGGGTAACATTTGTTAAAACTGTATATATCCCTGCTGCTGTATATACTGCATACTCCCTTCAGTTTTAATTAGAGATAAATGTCAGACAGTAAAATTATATATTTCTGTTGCATGACCTCATGTTACATTTAATTCAGCGAGTGACACCCGGTCGTTATTGCATGTTTTATCTAAGCTTGTGTACACATGTAACATTTGGCAGCCTGTTCAAATAATGAAGTACTTCTGCTTCATCCATCGCACTGTAAATGGAAGGTCGAGTGATTTTAAAAGTTGAGTGCATTGCATTGTGGGATACAGTATGCACAGTGCACATTTTTGCAAATGTGGTGAATCATCCATTTTCATGCAGACAGAAACCATGCATACAGTGTGCGGTACACATAATAAATGATGTTAGTTACATTAAAATGTGCCCCTGGTTTATTATGTAAGACTGACAACACAACAACAAAAGCAAATGTTGAAACTGTAGCTCATGAAACCAAACCATCCCCTCAGGGAGAAGATGAAAAATATCTTTTAGATTTTTAAGAGTGTGTGAAATGACTTTAAGGGCAGACACTGCATGCAAAAACACTTTTTCATGCACCTGTCAGGTTTGAGGTTTTAGGCTTTTTGGTTTTTCATAAAGTGTGTTTTCAGACTAGTGGAAAGAAAACAAAAAAAAAAGACACCTAAGTGTTTGTTTTTATAGCATTTTATCTGTTTGTGTCAATAAATTTGATTTGCAATACATATTTTTAAAGGCAGTTTTCTCAAAATTAGTTTTTCCTCCTACACTGAGCCATAAATATCCTCTTTAGTAGCACTTACACACACCAAACTTTACATTTTATTTCCTGTTTAAGGTTTCTACACCTAAATTTACTTCACCACTTTACAAATAAATCCTAATTTAATCATGACAAACTATATATCGTTGGAAAGGTCTAAGACTCCTAAATACACTGCAAAAAATGCTTTTCTAGCTAAGATTTTTTGTCTTATTTCTAGACAAAATATCTAAAAGTTCTTAAATCAAGAAGGATTTTCTAGACAAGTAAAAATTATTGTCTTGTTTTCAGAAAAAATAAGTCAAAATTAAGTGAGTTTTTGCTTGAAACAAGCAAACAATCTTATTTCAAGCAGAAGACTAGATTATTTTTCTTACCCCACTGGCAGATTATTTTGCTTGTTTCAAGCAAAAACTCACTTAATTTTGACTTATTTTTTCTGAAAACAAGACAATAACATGTACTTGTCTAGAAAATAATTCTTGATTTAAGAATTTTTAGATATTTTGTCTAGAAACAAGACAAAAAATCTAAGCTAGAAAAGCATTTTTTGCAGTGTATATGTTTTTCACAATTGTTTTGTGTTAGAAACGATGTAGGAAAAGTAATAGATTAATTTACCACAAGAGTGCACCTCGAAAATCTACTTTATAATAGGAGTTCTGACCTTTGTCACAAAAATACTTTCTTAATTGCTTTAGAAATCATAAGAAATTATGTATTGAAAACTTAAAAAATCTAAATTCATCTTTTGAAAACCATTTTAAAACCAGACATTGCATTACCATGGAAAACGCACACCAAAGTCATATTACAAAATGTTTTCGTTCATGAATTGTAAAAAATTAGGTTTGAATACTGCATTTTCACATCTGTGTTCAAAAATGGGAGTGACAGTTAAAGGGTTAATTTGCTTGATTTATATACAAAATGTGAAAACATATTATTTTCTGTCTGTTGTAAGTATTTTCTGAATTATGGAGTGAAAATTCCCTAATTTTTTTTTATCCTAATATGTCAAAAAAAAAAAAAAAAAAAATGAAACAAGAATTTTACATTTAGACATTTAGTGGACGCTTTTATCCAAAGCGACTTACAGAAGAGGACAATGGAAGCAATCAAAATCAACAAAAGAGCAATAACATGCAAATGCTATACCAAGTCTCATTTAGCCTAACACAGTACACAGCAAGGGATTTTTTAAATTATAACAAATAATAAGAATAGAATAAAAAAGAAAAAGCAAGCTTGTGTTAAAGGCCCTCTTTTTTGGCATTTTTGTAAAAACTCACTTAATTATGACTTTGTTTTTTTCTGAAAACAAGACAATAATTTTGGCTTGTTTAGAAAATCCGTCTTGATTTAAGAATTTTTAGATATTTTGGTTGGAAACAAGAAAAAAAAAAAATACAAACAAAAAATCTAAGTAAGAAAAGCATTTTTTTTCCAGTGCATGCTTCACAACTCCTTGTTCAAGCTCTTACACTGCAAAAAAAAAATTTTTTCCAGCAAAATTATCTAAGAATTCTTAAATCAAGAAGAATTTTCCAGACAAGTAAAAATTGTCTTGTTTTCAGAAAAAAAAAAAGTTAAAATTAAGAGTTGAAACAAGCAAAATAATCTAGTTTTTAATCTTGAAATAAGATTATTTTGCTTGTTTTAAAGTAAAAACTCACTTAATTATGACTTATTTTTTCTGAAAACAAGACAATAATTTTTACTTGTCTGGAAAACCCTTCTGATTTAAGAATTTGTAGATATTTTGGTTGAAAAAACAAAAAATCTAAGTAAGAAAAGCATTTTTCCAGTGCATGCTTCACACAACTCCTTGTTCAAGCTCTTACACTGCAAAAAAAAAAATTTTTTTTTCGAGCCAAAATATCTAAGAATTCTTAAATCAAGAAGGATTTTCTAATCAAGTCTTGTTTTCAGAAAAAAAGAAGTTAAAATTAAGAGAGTTTTTGCTTGAAACAAACAAAATAATCTAGTTTTAAATCTTGAAATAAGATTGTTTTAAAGTAAAAACTCACTTAATTAGGACTTTCTTTTTCTCTGAAAACAAGACAATAATTTTTGCTTGTTTAGAAAATCCTTCTTGATATAAGAATTTTTATATATTTTGGTTGAAAACAAGAAAAAAAAAAAATCTAAGTAAGATTTTTTTGCAGTGCATGCTTCACAACTCCTTGTTCAAGCTCTTACACTGCAAAAAAAAAATGTTTTTTCCAGACAAAATATCTAAGAATTCTTAAATCAAGAAGGATTTTCTAATCAAGTCTTGTTCTCAGAAAAAAAGAAGTTAAAATTAAGAGAGTTTTTGCTTGAAACAAGCAAAATAATCTAGTTTTAAATCTTGAAATAAGATTATTTCGCTTGTTTTAAAGTGAACTCACTTAATTACGACTTATTGTTTTCTGAAAACAAGACAATAATTTTTACTTGTCTGGAAAATCCTTCTTGATTTAAGAATTTGTAGATATTTTGGCTGGAAACCAGCCGGATCTTTTTGATGTTGACTAATTTTAAAACTGACTTAAGTGTTCAGTTTTTTGTACTAGAAATGTATGCAAATGAGTGCATATTTCATTAAACAATGGCTCATTTGCATATTTAAACTGAACATTTATCTTGCAAAAATGTATGTAATCCATCAGCCCTATTCACCTGCAGTGTCTCGCCTTGAACCTGCAGAGAAAAGTACTGATCGTCACCTCGTCCCCTCGGTAGTAACAGAGACAGGAGTCATCTGCACTGTGAAGACGCGTCCAGGAAGTGCATCTCCGGTGCGAAACAGACGCACGCTGATCTGCCAAAGTGTGGGTGCAGATGAGGAGGAGTGCGCTCGTGGAGCTGAAGATAGAGCTGACATCACTGCCAAACACAAACCACACAACACATCATTACCACAGAGCTTCATGCAAAACTGCTGCTCTCTCTCTGGCTTCTGCGAGGCACAGCCGTGTAAACAGAGGAAAGACACTGTTTATCCCAAAATGTGCTGATCGGGACAAACTCAATACAGAGAGCACAGTGTTCTTCTGCTCTCATGAATGCACTGTTCAGACAGGCATACTGCTTTTTTTAAGAGTGCATAGTATGCAAATCGTCCTGTTGCTCTTGCCAAAACATGCAGCACACTGTATCCCACAATGCAATGCGCCTGACATGACACATCTAAAAAGCCCCATCCGTTATTTCACACTGCAAAAAATGCTTTTCTTACTTAGATTTTTTGTCTTGTTTCCAGCCAAAATATCTAAAAATTCTTAAAATCAAAAATTAATTTCTACACTGCAAAAAATGCTTTTCTTACTTAGATTTTTTGTCTTGTTTCCAGCCAAAATATCTAAAAAATCTTACATCAAGGATGATTTTCTAGACAAGTAACAATTACTGTCTTGTTTTCAGGAAAAAAAGTCAAAATTAAGTGAATTTTTGCTTAAAACAAGCAAAATAATCTGCCAATGGGGTGAGAAAAATAATCTTATTTCAAGATGAAAGATAGATTATTTTTCTTACCCCATTGGCAGATAATTTTGCTTGTTTCAAGCAAAAACTCACTTAATTTTAACATATTTTGTTTGAAAACAAGA
The DNA here is from genome assembly GCA_033026305.1 of Cirrhinus molitorella. Taxonomy (NCBI): domain Eukaryota; kingdom Metazoa; phylum Chordata; class Actinopteri; order Cypriniformes; family Cyprinidae; genus Cirrhinus; species Cirrhinus molitorella. The sequence continues at coordinate 1,185,142 of CM065127.1, forward strand.
CAATAATTTTTACTTGTCTAGAAAATCCTTCTTGATTTAAGAATTTTTAGATATTTTAGCTGGAAACAAGACAAAAAATCTAAGTAAGAAAAGCATTTTTTTGCAGTGCAGACACAGTTTTTATGAATATTTTTGTTTATTCTTATTTTTATATTTACACTTTATTTAGCATTATTGAAGTTTTAGCAAAACATAAAAAATGAATAAAAATGATGTAGACGTGAAAAAAAAATCTAAAGGCAATTACTAAAATTCTAACAAATTAAAATTAAAACAGAAAAAATAAAACATTCAAAATATTAAACTATACTACTACTACTACTACTACTACTAATAATAATCATAAAAACACCTTTAAAATGAAAACCCCTGTTTAATAAATAAAAGGAAAATGAAAAACCCTTATGACTAGTTTTGTGGCCCAAGGTCACATATAGCATTTATTATTATTTTTTAATAAAACTATTTAGACATTAAAAAATTAATAACACAGAAAAATTACTGAAACTAACTAAAATTAAAATGAAAACAGAAAAAAATAAAACAGAAAAAAAAATTAATAAAACTATTATATCATTTCAAAGGTCTATTACAGTTTTTATGAATATTTTGATGTATAATAATTGTTGTCATTTTTAGCAGTTTTTGTTTTTTTTCCTTCATATTATTATAGAATGTTATTAATGTTAATTTTACTTCATTTCAAGTTTACTTTATTTTTTTTTTTTTTCATTTGTTTTTTCAGTTTCAGATTTAGTTAACTATAAAAGCCTAGGTGCAAACTAAAAACAAAGTTCAAAATCTTATTTTATTTCAAGTACAGTTTTTTTTTTATTTGAGCTAGTTGCCAAGGCAAACTTTCTCATTTCTCATTTTATTAAAATTAATGGAACAATACAGACATTAAAAAATAAAAACAACAAAATAATAAAAAAAAAACAAACATTCAAAATATCAATAAAACTATTATAGCATCTCAAAGATTTATTAAAGTTTTAATGAATATTTTGATGTATAATAATTTTGTGTTTTTGTCATTTTTAGTAGTTATTAATGTTAATTTTACTTCAGTTAAAGTTTATTTTATTTCAAACAACAAAAATGTTATTTATGTTTTCAGTTTACTATAAAAGCCTTGGTGCAAACCAACTTTTAAACAATTGCAAGAAATAAAGTCAGAATTGAAAGATAAAAACTTGATTTTTTTCTCCTCACAATTGCAAGTTTATAACTTTTTTGCAATTCTGACTTTTTATTCTTAGAATTGCATTCTATAAAGTCAGAATTGAAAGATAAATGATAAATAAAAATAAAAAACATTCAAAATATTAATCAAACTATAATATCTCAAAGTTGTGATATTTCACTCACAATCAATCCTGTTCACGTTGTTCAAAACTTTTTTTGTGCAACAAATATATTTGAATGAATGTCACGAACCAAATGACACTGAACCCCATTGACTTTCATTATATGAACAACAACAAAACAAGACTAATTAGAGATTTAACAATTTTGGGTGAAAGATCTGTTTTAAGCATTTGTTTCGTAACATCTAACATACTGCAGTGTTATTTAGAATCAGTCATCACTATACAACAAACACTGCGGCATATAGTTTTGGATCAGAGCCAGTATTTGTGGTTTAAAACACAGAAACTGAAAGTGCAAACAGAAGCTGCCTTTGGAGGTCAGGATGCACTAAAATAATATGAAGAGACGAAACTACAGTCTCAATGACAGAAAGATTGTGTTTGTTCAGGCTGGAACACGATGAAAGAGCCTGAAGGGCCTCAAAACATCCTGTTCTGGCTGATTATGCTTCACATTTTACAAGTATTTAGAGCTGTTTAACTCTTCCATTCAGTACTAGAGCTGTCAGCAGTGTTGGGGAAAGTTACTTTTAAAAGTAATGCATTACAATGTTGCGTTAATCCCTAAAAAAGTACCTAATTACGTTACTTTTGTGTTACTTTTTAAATCTGGGCAGGGCTTGTTTGTTTTTAATATAAAAACATTAGATTCTTAGCAAATGTAAAAGCGCTTTCACACCAAAATGAAATGAAGTGAATAAGGCTAAGGCTGAAGGAAAATTAAATTGAGGTCTGTACAGTAGAACTGTAGGAAAAGAAAGAAACACTCTTCAGCAATGAGAAAAAAAAGCACAAATGTTAGTTAATATAAAGTAAGTTTAGCTTAGTACACTGCAAAAAATGTTTTTCTTACTTGGATTTTTTGTCTTGTTTTCAGCCAAAATCTAAAAATTCTTAAATCAAGAAGGATTTTCTTGTCTTGTTTTTTCTGAAAACAAGTCAAAATTAAGTGTGTTTTTGCTTGAAACAAGCAATAATCTCCCAATGGGGTGAGCAAAATACTCTTGTTTTCTGTTTGAAATAAGATTTTTTTTTATCAGATTATTTTGCTTGTTCTAAGCAAAAACTCACTTAATTTTGACTTGTTTTTCTGAAAACGAGAAAATAATTATTTACTTGTCTAGAAAATCCTTCTTGATTGAAGAATTTTTTGATATTTTGGCTGGAAACAAGACAAAAAATGTAAATAAGAGAAGTATTTTTGCAATGTGCAGTTGAATTGGATCAAACAAAAGGTCAGCAGCAGTCATTGGTTAATAAAATGGGATTAAAAACATAAAGAAACAAAAAGTAACTGCCGTTACTTTTTTTGATATATTCTTGTAAGTGAAAAAGTAATGCATTACTTTACTAGCTACTTAAAAAAGTAATATTATTACATAATAACACTGGGTGTGAGTGATATGCACAATTATCTAAACACTTGAGATGCACCATTTTAACCCGACGGACGAGAAAAAAGATGAAAAATATCCCAGAGGAACATCTTCAAACCACACTGTAAAAATAAAATTTGAGTCAATTTAAAATTATTTGTTACCCTGCTGCCTTAAAGTTTGAAGTTGAATCAACTCAAATATCTAAGTTGTCACTTCAAGATGACTGAACTTAAAATTTTAAGGCAGCCGGGTAAAAAATGATTTTAAGTTGACTCAAATAAATGGTCTTTTACAGTGCAGAAGATCACAGAGATTAGAAACACTTACCTGTCATTTTCAAGGTTTCTCAGCTTTGATCTGCTGCTTCAGGTGTGTTTGATGAGGGCTGCATATAAATCCTGCCTCAGCTATACTTCACCTACACCTGCATTACTTGCACCATACCTACAATGAAGTCATTGTGGATAAAAGCACTTGACAAATGCATCAGAAGCAGGAAATCACCTGCCTGGAACAACAAAACATTGAACCAATCAAAAACAACTAGTCCATGGAGATTATTTTAAAGGAGTGCTCCAAAATAAACATTTCCTGATTATTTACTCACCCCCATGTTCATGTCAATTCTTGTTCATGTCAATGGTGCTCAACGGATTGAAAGTTAAAAATGCAGTTTCACTGAAGCTTCAAAAGCTGTTTATAGCTCTATGAAGCTGCATTAAAACTGCATTTTTAACCTTCAATCCTTTGAGCACCATTGAAGTCCACTATATGGAGAAAAGTCCTGGAATGTTTCTCTCAAAAAAACGAATTTCTTTGTGACTGAAGAAAGAAAGACATTAACATCTTGACATGGGGGCGAGTAAATTATCAGGAAATTTTCTCTGTTTTGTCTATGTCTTCATTCAGACCAGTGGAAAGAAAACAACCAAAATGTAAGCGTTTATCATTTAAGTGTTGATTTCATTGCATTTGATCTATTTGTGTCTGTAGATTTCAATTCCTACCCATATCTTCAAAGAGTTTTTTTATTTTACAATTTTATTCCTCATATTTCAGATTTATACAACATTTTACTTCTGAAAACATGGTGAAAATGTGTTTATTTTAGTTTACAGTATTTTCCATGACAGCTTGTTTTCCTGCCACAGAATTAAAAAAAAAAAAGGTAATTGAAGCTTTTTATCTCACAATAAGACCTTTTTCTTGCCGTTCTCGCAAAAAGAAGATAGATAGACTTGCAGGATTTCTAAGAAAAAATGCAGGAATTGTGAAATATCAATTTTATTATTTTTTTTCTCAGAATTGTGTGATATAAACTCACAATTGCAAGAAATAAAGTCTCAATTGCAAGATAAAAACGGGTAATTCTGACTTTTTTCCTCACAATTGCATGTTTGTATCTTACAATTTGTACTTTTTTCTTGTATTTTTAACTTTCTCAGCACTGCAAGAAACTCAGAATTGTGATATAAACTAGCAATTGCGAGAAAAAAAGTGAGGAAAAAAAAGACTATGTCCTCAGAATTACAAGCTTATATCCCAATTTTGACTTAACTTGCCAATGCATGTTACTAAATCAGAATTACAAGTTTATATTTAGAAATATATATATTTTTTTCTCTGAATTGTGAGATATAAACTCACAATTCTGAGGGGGGAAAAAATCTGAATTGTAACTATAACTCAATAGTGAGTTTACATCATTCAATTCTGACTTTATTTCTCGGAATTGCAAGTTTATATCTTACAATTTGTACTTTTTTCTTGTATTTTTAACTTTTGCAGAATTGCTCAGTTGTAGAAAAAAGTCCGAATTGTGAGAAAAAAAGAAGTGAGGGAAAAAAGGACTGATATGTCCTCAGAATTACGAGTTTATATCTCACAATTTTGACTTAACTTGCAAATGCATTTTACTAAATCAGAATTACAAGTTTATATTTATAAAAATATTTTTTTTTTCTCAGAATTGTGAGATATAAACTAATTTCTGAGGAAAAAAAAATCTGAATTGTAACTTTATAACTCAATTGCGAGTTTACATCATTCAATTCTGACTTTATTTCTCGGGATTGCAAGTTTATATCTTACAGTTCTGAGACAAAAGGCAGAATTGCGGGATGTAAACTTGTAATTGCATAAAAAAGAGTCGCAATTACCTTTTTATTGTTTGCAATTTAGACTTTTTTTCTCAGAATTGCATGATTTAAACATAATTGCAAGAAATAAAGTCAGAATTGAAAGATAAAAACATGCAGTCCTGGTTTTTCCTCACAATTGCAAGTTTATAACTTTTTTGCAGTTCTTTTTTTTTATTCTTAGAACCGTGTTCTGTAAACTCACAACTGCAAGAAATAAAGTCAGAATTTTGAGATAAAAACTTGTAATTCTAACTTTTTTCTCAGAATTGTGAGATATAAACTCGCAATTCTAAGGAAAAAAATCTGAATTGTAACTTTATAACTCAATTGTGAGTTTACATAATTAAATTCTGACTTTATTTTTCACAATTGCAAGTTTATCTCTCACAATTCTGAGCCAAAAGGCAGAATTGCGAGATGTAAACTTGTAATTGCATAAACCTTTTACCTTTTTATTTACATTTTATTTTTTCAGACTTTTTTCAGGATTGCATGATATTTAAACACAATTGCAAGAAATAAAGTCAGAATTGAGAGATAAAAACTTGCAATTCTGATTTTCTTTTATAACTTTTTTTTTTTGCAATTCTGACTTTCTTTTCTTTTTTTGCAGGTTTATCGCACAATTCTGAGACAAAAGGCAGAATTGCAAGACGTAAACTTGTAACTACATAAAAAAGAGTCGCAATTACCTTTCTATTTATTTTTTGCAATTCTGACTTTTTTTTCTCAGAATTGCGTGATTTAAACAATTGCAAGAAATAAAGCCAGAACTGAAAGATAAAAACTTGCAATTCTGTTTTTTTTTAATCACAATTGCAAGTTTAGAACTTTTTTTGCAAATCTGACTTTTTATTCTCAGAATTGCATGATATAAACTCACAATTTTCAGAAATAAAGTCAGAATTGAAAAATAAAAACTTCCAATTCTGATTTTTTTTTGTTTATTTTTGCAAACATGATGACTTATTCTCAGAATTGCGTTCTATAAACTCACAATTGCAAGAAATAAAGTCAGAATTGTAAGATAAAAATTGCAAGTTTATATCTTACAAAAAAAAAGTGGAAAAAAAAGCCTTTTTACCTTACAATTCTGACTTTTTGAAATTTTTTGTATATCTTTTTGTTTCTGCCACAGAATGAATAATAAAAAAAGATTATATTTCACAATTCTGATTATATCACAAACATCTCAGAATTGTGAGACATAAAGTCTGAATTTTGAGATAAACGGTTGCATTTACCCTCTTATTATTTTTTATCCCATGACAAAAAACAAGATTTATGAAATGATAAAAAGATAAATCCCTCAGTAAAAGCCTTTAATATATATCATTAAACAGGATTTTTGTCTTTATCCAATGTTCAGATTGTCACCTGTAGTGTCTCGTCTTTCTGAATCTGAGGAATATTGGTAGTTAAAGTCATAAAGCCAAACACAGATGAGCTTCATCATCAACCTGACGGTGTTTTAATCAGAAATCAGCAGTGAGAAACAGCGAATCACTCTCATATATACACACATTTATATATATATATATACATACAGCATAATATTACACAGACACAGATGAGTTTACATACATATTGTACATGTTTTAGACTCCAAACGGCGAAGCGTCTTGATCGTGGTCTTCCTCTATCTGATGGAGTCTGTCAGACGTGCTGCTGAAGGCATGAACACGCATCGGGAGCAGATGGGAATCTGCCGCAGTGGGAGTTTGGACGCGACACGTGCGAATCGGCTCGGAAATCTGGGATGGAGGAGTCACAGTCACGCCATCCTGAACCCTCAGATGTACAGAGAGCTGTCGGCCGGACCCACGTACCCCACTCCGATCAGCAGCACGTCGATCAGCGTCCAGATGCCCAGACCGCCGAAGCTGAAGAGCTTCCCCAGACCTTCCCTCCACTGCCCCAGATAGAAACGATCCGCACCGAACCCACCCAGAGTGATGCTGCGGACACAAACCGTCCTGTTAACAGCCCTGAGGGTCATCTCTACCTAACCAGCCATAGACTTCTACAGTATTTCTGCTCATACTATGGAAGTCAATGGCTACCGGCAACTGTTTGGTTCCCAACATCCTTCAAAAGACCATTTTGTGTGTTCAAAAGAAGAAAGACATTTATACGGGTTTGGAAAGACATGAGGAAGAGTAAATACACTAGCACTCTCATTTTAAAGTAGTTTCTTATGCTGTTTTCACTTGGTAAAAATACAGAAATATTATTACCATGTAAATCAATGTTTTTCTACATTAATGTACATTAAAATTTAATTTATATCTGTAATTAAAAGTTGAATTGAATATACTGATTTATTGGAAATCAGTGATACTTTTTTCAGGATTCTTTGATCAATAAAAGTTTCTATTTAAAATAGAAAGGTTTTCTAACAATATACACTACTGTTCGAAAGTTTGGGGTCTTTGAAATTTTGAAAGAAATGAATACTTTTATTCACCAAGGATGTGTTAAATTGATAAAAAGTGATAGCATAGATTTACATTGTTAGAAAAGATTTATATTTTGAATAAATGCTGTTCTTTTTAAAAAGAATCACATGTTGCAAAAAATAATTGATAATTCTAATAATAAATCAGCATATTAGAATGATTTCTGAAGGATCATGTGACACTTAAGACTGGAGTAACAGCTGATAAAAATTCAGCTTTGCATCACAGGAATAAATTCTCTTGTAAAGTATATTAAAATAAAAACCATTGTTTTAGATTGTAATAACATTTTGCAATATTACTGCTTTTTTCTGTATTTTTGATCAAATAAATGCAACCTTGATGAGCAGAAGAGACTTTTTTAAAAAACATTAAATGAGAGGGTGTGTGCAAACTTTTGAAACTTTTTTTTTTTTTTTTAAGAAGTATCTTCTGTTCATCAAGGTTGCATTTATTTGATTAAAAATACCCCAAAAAAGCAGTAATATTGCAAAATGTTATTACAATATAAACCAATGTTTTTATTTTAATATACTTTACAATATCATTTATTCCTGTGATGCAAAGCTGAATTTTCATCAGCTGTTGCTCCAGTCTTAAGCGTCACATGATCCTTCAGAAATCATTCTAATATACTGATTTATTATTAGAATTATCAGTATTGGACATTTTTTTTTCCAGAATTCTTTAATTAAGTGGAATTTTAATTAAGTTTAATTTAAGTTAAAAAGAAGAGCACTTATTCAAAATATAAATCTTTTCTAACAATGCAAATCTATGCTACCACTTTTTATTAATTTAACACATCCTTGGTGAATAAAAGTATTAATTTCTTTAAAAAAAAAAAAAGAATAAACATTTACTGACCCCGAACTATTGAACAGTAGTGTATATTGTTGGAAAACCGTTTTATTTTAAATAAATGCTGTTCTTTTTAACCTTTTATTGATCAAAGAGTTCTAAATAAAGTATCACATGTGATAATAAATCAGAATATTAAAATGATTTCTAAAGGATCATGTGACAGGACTGGAGTAATGATGCTGAAAATTCAGCATGCATCAAAGAAATAAAATACATTTTAAAATATATTCACATAGAAAACAGTTATTTTAAATTGAAATAATATTTCACATTATTACAGTTTTAGTGTATTTTTGCTCAAATAAACGCAGCCTTGATGAGCAGATGAAACGTCTTTAAAAAAAACATTTAAAAAAAAAAAAAAAAAAAAAAAAAAAAAAAAAAAAAAAAAAAATCGCACTGATCCCAAACTTTTGAGTGGTAATGTATACATGTCAATAGTTGTAATTATCATTATCGCCATAGTTATAATAGTTATGGTTACATTTATCATTGTAGTTATGGTTATATTTATTGTCATAGTTATCATAACCATTATGGTTATACTATTATCATCATTCTTGGTTTGAAGATTCTTGGCCTTTTTGTAGCTCAAACCAAAACCAGATCATATAGCACTGGATTTCATTTTTTATCATTATTATTAATGATTCAAGTGAGTGTGAAGTGAGTTACCTAAGAGCCAGAGCTGTAGACCACTTATATCCTCCTGTCCAGTTACAGAACAGACGCTTCTGAAACACCCGCTTACCTGTGAACAAAAACACGTGAAACACACATCAGACACGTGATAGAAAACAACATTCTGTCATCATCACATCACTGTGAACCTGAATGAGCATCTGCCTTCAGCTGAACACAAAAGAAGATACTTTGAAGAATTTCAGTAACCAAAACTGTTTGGACAGCAACATTCTTCTAAATGTCTTCTTTTGAGTTCAACAGAAGAAAGCATCTGCAGAATCTGCAAAATGTGAATTATTTTAGCAAAATAAGAAGGTGCAAAAGGCATGTTGTTGTTTATTTAGTACTGAATTGAATAAGATATTTCACATAAAAGATGTGTACATATAATCCACAAGAGAAAATAATAGATTAATTTATTAAAATGACCTTGATTCTTAACACTGTGTTGTTTCCTGATTCACAGCTGTGTTTTTGTTTAGTGATAGTTGTTCATGAGTCTCTCAGTTAAACTGCCTGCTGTTCTTCAGAAAAATCCTTCAGCTCCCACAAATTATTTGGTTTTTCCAGCATTTTTGTGTATTTGAACCCTTTCCAGCAATGACTGTATGATTTTGAGATCCATCTTTTCACACTGAGGACAACTGAGAGACTCATATGCAACTATTACAGAAGGTTCAAACACTCACTGATGCTCCAGAAGGAAAAAACACGCATTAAGAGATGGGGGTGAAAACTTTTGAATTTGAAGATCAGGGTAAATTAAACTTATTTTGTCTTCTGGAAAAAATATAACATATTCTATAGCCTCTAAAGGCCAGTACTAAATGAAAAAAAATACGATATTTAGACAAAATAAGAGAAAGGTACACATCTCCATTCTGTTCAAAAGTTTTCACCCCCGGCTCTTAATGCATGTTTTTTCCTTCTGGAGCATCAGTGAGTGTTTGAACCTTCTGTAATAGTTGCATATGAGTCTCTCAGTTGTCCTCAGTGTGAAAAGATGAATCTCAACATCATACAGCCATTGTTGGAAAGGCTTCAAATACACAAAAATGCTGGAAAACCAAAGAAGAAGGATTTTTCTGAAGAACAGCAGGCAGTTTAGGACAAACAAGGGACTCATGAAGAACTATCACTAAACTAAACTAACTGAACAAATGTCAAATTCCCTGACTTTTCCCTGACTTTCACTGACTAAAAAGCTGAATTTCCCTAACCTATAATGAATAGATCCATCCATTTTCAAAACTTTGGAAGGCCATGTCTGCCACTAAATGAAAAAAAAAAGATAAAACTCGCAATCCTGACTTTTTTTCTCAGAATTATGAGATATAAACTAATTTCTTAGGAGAAAAAACGGATATGTTCACAGAATTGAGTTTATATATCACAAAATTCTGACTTAACTCTCAATTGCGAGTTTATATCATGCAATTCTGACTTTATAACTTGCAATTGCGACTTTTTATCTCACAATTTTGACTTTTTTTCTCAGAATTGCAAGTTTACATCTCATAATTCTGGGAAAAAAAGTCAGAATTGCGAGTTTGCATCATGCAATTGTGAGAAACAAGTCAGAATTGTGAGATAAGTCACAATAACCTTTTATTTTTTTATTTAGTGGTGGAAACTGGCTTTTCTGTACTATTTCTACAGAAATTAATTTACGGTTAAACACTCTGAACGATTTTCTGTTTGTAATCAAGTTCGCCATTCAGGTTTTTTTTATTTCTTCACATTTAGTTTTGCTTTTCTATCATCTACTTTGTCCTTGAAGTGGTCATTTTGTAGCCAAAGCTCTTGAAAATGTAAATTTTCCTGGCATGTTTGCCTTAGTTATCAGGTACAGCCTTGTGACTGCATTTGACTCACATGATTGAGAGAATAAAATAAATAAAAATAGGCAAAATGTGTGAAACAATGCGATAAAAAAAACAATGGTATGGAAAAATTACATTCTGATAAATGGAAACTAAAATTTATAGCAACAAACCAAAATCCCTGATATTTCATGAGTTAGACCAAAAATATTAAATTCCCAGACTTTCAATGTCTGGAAAAGACCTTTGAAAATTCCACAATATTCCAGAAATTCCATGACCCTGAAAACCCTGTTTATAAATTCAACTATTATTCTCTCTTGTGGAGTATATGTAAACATATTTTACATGAAATGTCTTACTCAGGTCAGTACTAAATAAACAACAACATGCATTTTGTATGATACCTCCTTTTTTGCAGATTCTGAAAGGGGGATGTAAACTTTTGACCTCAACTGCAAATGTGAGTAAATGATGACAAAATGTTTTTGGCTTAACTGTCCCTTTAAAAACTTCTAATGTTGTGTGAAATACTGTAAATATAATATAATCGCTTATAAAGTATTCATTGCATTCATGCATCTGGCAGAGACTTTTAACTTTACATTGCATTTAAAATACACATTTGTGACCCTGGTGCACAGTCACTGGGGTATATTTGTAGCAATAGCCAAAAATACATCGTATGGGTCAAAATTACAGATTTTTCTTTTATGCCAAAAATCATTAGGGTATTAAGTAAAGATCATGTTCCAAGATGATGTTTTGTAAATTTCCTACCATAAATATATCAAAACTTAATTTTTGATTTAGGGGTGCTCCGATTGATCGGCTACTGATCACTATCGGCCGATAATCGCTTTGGGATGTTTGATCGGCGGTCTCTAAAAAGGCAGATCACATAAACCGATCTAACGCGCCTGCAGTGAGAGGTTTGGCACGACATTCAGCGGACCGTCTCAGTCTCTGTCCGGCGCGGGTAAAACAATTATAATACTGACGGTGAGATTCATACTTCTTCATTAAATAACTTAAATGAAAACCTTATATGAGCCGTAATTTCACAAACAGCGCGAGTGAATGAACGCGTGCTCTTTCTCTCTTAAAGTGCGCAAATCAGCACATCGCGTCTGACTTATAACGCTGCACAGTTGACACAGGAATTGTTGTTTGCACAATAGAGCCAGTGTCGCATCGTTGCTAAAGTTTATAAATTGCATTTCTTTTTAATTATTTCCAGCGTTTAACCATTAACCGCGCGCTCTCCTGAAGACCGGCCGCTCATGCGCACTCAAAGCGCACACACAACGCCAGGCTCACATCTCCGTTTGCGGTACGTATTTTTCACGCTCATGTTCATGGATTAAAGCGTTCAAGCGGCGCACGGTTGCGGTCTGGCAGTGCGTTTAAGGAGCGGTGCGTCAGAGATCTTTTTCGCAGCGTCTGAATTAAAGCGACAGCGCATTTTTGTGGTAAATATGAACAAGAGTTGACACGAAAACGTATATATAAAGTCTGCTGTGTTTCACAGTTAACACGTTGGTTTTTGGCTAGGTTTAAAGGAAAGGAGCACTTTTAGATCAGCAAAGCAATCATAGATGGCACTAGGAAGGAAAACAAAGAAAAGAACAAAAAAAAGTAGTTTAAAAGTTTTGCCACTTGCTTGAGCAACTTAATATATAAATCTAAAAGTAAATGCAAAAGTAAAAAGCACTGTTACATGTGTTGCTTATATTTATTGCATTTAAACATGAAAGATTACTGTACTGTATTACTGTACTGTGTAATAAAAGCATCACAATGCTGAAAACGCCTTTTCAGTAACAATGTTTGTTAAATGTGTTTGTGGAAATCAGGCTTGTGCTGTGTGTAAGCTCTAGTGCAATAGTGATACAATTCTAAAAACAAATGCACTGCATGATCAAACATTTAGGTGAGATAAATAAATATTTTTAAAAAATGTCAAAAAAAAAAAAAGAGCTCCCCTTCATCATTCTTTAAAAAGATCGGTATCGGTGATCGGATCGGCAGATACTGCTTCCTGTGATCGGTGATCAGCCTCAAAATCCTGATCAGAGCACCCCTATTTTGATTAGTAGAACTTATTTGAACAGCTTTAAAGATTTTCTCAATATTTCGATTTTTGCACCCTCAGATTCTAGATTTTCAAATAGTTGCATCTCAGCCAAATATTGTCCTACTATAACAATACATACCATACATCGATGGAAAGCATATTTATTCAACTTTCAGATGATGTATAAATCTCAATTTCGAAAAAATGCACACTTATGACTGGTTTTGTGGCCCAGGGTCACATTTGATCAGCATGCATTTCCTAGGAATCAAACCCATGACCTTGGTGTTGCTAGCGCCCTGATCTACGGCTAGAGCAATAGGACAGTCTCAGTCTGCAGTCCTGCATTTATTGTTTTTGAGTTTCCACACACGTACCGAGGCAGTGCACGTGCTCCAGAGCCTCACAGGTGGCGTTATAGCGTCTGCGCGGACACGAAACCGTCATGCAGCTGGTGGAGTTAGAGCAGCGGTATTGAGACGGATCCAGCTGCCAACAGAAGCGGCAGTCCAGCGTCAGCGTGAAGTTCTGCTGCGGCTGACTCAACTCGTTCTGAAACACACAGAGAACAACAGTCAGACAGTTTTTTCTTGACTAATGTATTAAGCATCTGAGCTTTTTGTTTCCTTCATTTTTATTATTTATGGAATCAAATGCTTTAAAATGACCTGGTTGGTTTCAGAATTGCATATTTCCCAAATGTATTCAGAGGCTGTTTGAAATAATAGAGTTAGAAGAAATCTATCAAAGGACTGAAATTGTGGAACAACTGTGATGAGGAATTCAGATGTACTTCACTTTGAAAATGCAAAAAAAGCTACAAAATAAGGCAATAAATAAATAACATAACTTAAAATGAAAAACTTGGATAGTGAATACTTGATATAGCTTAGGGATATTATAGTTAACTAAAAACTGAAACAATAATACAAAACATTACTTAACTCAAATAAAATTATATACAGTGCTGCTCGAAAGTTTGTGAACCCTTTACCATTTTCTATATTTCTGCATAAATATGACCTAAAACGTCATCAGATCTGCATTTAACCCAGGGGTGTCCAAACTATGCCCGCTATCACTCCTGTGAAAATTATACGAATCTGCAGAGGTGAGAGAAGCACGGGCGTTTTCATCCGGCCGTGAGGCAGTTGTTTCATATTGGATAATTTGATGCAATATCAGTAGAATCCAATAGATGGAGCTGTAGCCTGTATAGAAATACGGTTCAGTCCTATATTTATGAATGGGCGCAATATGGCAGAATAGTCAAGCTTTCTAAATGAAAGAGCTAATCGCTCAGTAGGAGAACAAATGCCAGTGTTATCCTCCTGCTTTAATTTCGTGGGGAAAACATGGAAATAATGTATCGTTGTATTTGCAAAGATATGAAAATGGATACAGTACTCTACTTTCTTCCGTTTATCATCTGAAACATGCTGCGACTTATAAAGTGATCAAGGTCGAGCGCAAATTGCGCATATTAGGACTGGTGAGGAATGAGAAAAGGCAAGTGAATATTGTGGATTTTCCTGCAGTCACGCAACTAGTTTCGGTTTCCGTTTATATATTTAGTCTGGGCATTTATAATAAATGTTTACAGTGAATGCCACTATAATTTGTTTTTGTTTTTTTACTTATATTTTCGCTCCCTTTTCTGCTCTGAACTCTGCTAAATGTACGCTATTTTTACAATAATGCAACTTATCTGTGTGTCCTAAGGTGCTCATATAAAATGGTACAAGAATAGAACTGCTATGTATTCCTACATACATTACAGTTGTAAGTGTTAATTTAGAATTAAAAAAAAAAAAAAAAAAAAAAATCAAAGCTTCATTTGTCATAAGCATATTATACGGCCCCTCACTTAATGTGGAAAACTTGATGTGGCCCTCAAGTCAAAAAGTTTGCCCACCCCTGATTTAACCCTTTAACTGTCACTCCCTATTGTGAACATAGACATAAAAATGCACTATCCAAATGTAATTTTTCATAATTCATGAACAAAAACATTTTGTAATATGATTTCCATGTACAATTTCCATGATAATGCAATGTCTGATTTTAAAATGTGTTTCAAAGGATGAATGTTGAGATTTTAAGTCTTCAAGTGATCTATAATTTCTTATGATTTCTAAAGCGTGATAGAAAAAAAGGCAACAAAGAAAGTCTTTTTTGTGAAAAAGGTCTGAACCCTGTTATTTTTTGAGGTGCACTCTTGTCATAAATTAATCTATTACTTTTCCTACATAATTTGTAACACAAAACGGGTAAAATATCAGTTTAGTTTTCCAACGATATATAGTTTGTCATGATTAGATTAGGAATTATTTGAAATATGGTGAAGTAAACTTGGTGGTCCTGGTGATGGGATGGTGATAGTTAAAGGGTTAAATCCTGAAATTAGACAAAGAGAACCCAATCAAACAAGTGAGAGAAAAATATTGTCATTTATTTATTTAGAAAACATTTAGAAAAATGACCCAGTGTTACATATCTGTGTGTTGCAAAAGTATGTGAACCTCTTGGATTAGCAGTTCATTTAAAGGTAAAAATAGAGTCCATCTATGGAGATGTGTTTTCAGTCAGTGCAATGACTATCAAATGTCAGTATGTGACCTGTTTTATTCAAAGAACAGAGATCTATGAAAGTCAGATCATGTTTGTGGAAGTGAATCATGTCACGAACACAAAAGAGAAGAAAAAAAGTTGATGTTGCTCATCAGGCTAGAAAAGGTTACAAAACTATCTCTAAAGAATAAAAATAAGTAATAACTGTGCGTATTTAAAAATAACAAAAATGTCAAAATATACAACAAAGCATACAACTAAAAAAGAAAAAAATGTATACTGAATATTTAATGCTAATGCTTAATTTAAGCTACTTGGTAAGGCAAGATTTCTCCTTTTCATTTTGTTTACCTTCATGTGAAAGTGAAAAAGTGAACTATGTACTAAAAGTGAATTTATGTATTAAAATAAATAAATAAAATTAAGTTTAAAACCAAATTAAATTTAAATTAAAACTGAAATAAAAAAAATACTACAAACTATAGACATGACTATAAAAATGACTTTAACTAAAATAAACATGAAAGCAGAAAATATTAAATTAAATCCAATTGAAAATATTAAATATTTATTCATTTTATAAATTCATTAAAAAAAAGGGTAATTTCCCTTAATGTATAAAGGTCATTTTCTTAATTTTTGTAATTGTCCTGTAAAAAATAAAAAGCTGCATTTAATAATTATGATAACAATATAATATAATACATTAATAATAATAACAGTTCTATATACTTTACTATAATATATTATAGTACAGTACTTTATTATAAAGTACCTACCAAAAGGAAACATTACAATTATCAATGGTTTTGAAATACATATCTTCTATATCTACAAATATCTGCTCATCAAGGCTGAATTTATTTGATCAAAATAAAGTTAAAAAAATAATAATAATAATATATTATTAGAAATATTATTACAAATAAAAAAGTTTTCACTTTAAATATATATTATAAAATGTAATGCTATTCCTGTGATGCAAAGCAGAATTTTTTCATCATTACTCCAGTTTTCAGTGTCACATGATCTTTTAGAAATCATAATTTATTTTGAAATTATCAATTTATTTGACTCTCGTGAAAAATTTCTGATTATTAAGAATGTTGAAAACAATTTTGCTGCATCATATTTTGTGTGGAAATGGTGATACACTATTTTTCAGGATGTTTTGATAAATATAAAAAGTTGAACAACAATATAAAATGAACAACAGCAAATAAATGAACAACATTTATTTGCATTTATCAAGTATATGAATTCAATGTGTTCATGCATTTATTAAACAGAAATGATTTTAAAATGTCTTCACTCACTTTATCACTTTCATCCATGATGCATACAATTATTAAAATAAATTATTAATTTAAAAATGTATTTAAATTATTAAAATAAAAAAAAATATATTTTAATTATGAAATTATTATTTTTTACATCTTATACAAATGTTTTAGTGGTAGCTATATTGTTTCCACAAAAATATTAAGCAGCAAAACAGTTGATAACATAACATTGAAAATAATGAGAAAGATTGGAAAAATCACATCCCTGAGAAATATTAAATGATTTAAATAACTGAAAAGATACTTTAAAAATGAAACTAAATCCACCAGTAGGTGGCGGCAAGTGACTGATTTAATTACTGAATCATTCATTCATTTGATTCATTTGAACAGATTTTCAATAAAAATTAAGGAAATAATTGAAAATTGTAAAATAAAGTATCGGTTAGGGTTAGGGTAGGTGTGTAGGGAGGGCTTATTGTCCCACTAAGGCTGCATCCATTTAATAAATTGAATTAAAACGATAATTTACACTCAATGTATCTAGAACCCATTGATATATTTATATTATTATTGATATTATTGATATTTTTATTGATTCCCTTCATTTTTAGAATTTGAATAATAATGAAACGAAAATATTTATTATTATTATTATTATTATTATTATTAATACCTTTTTAAGAAAAATTTGCAATAGAAATATATTTATTGAATTGCTATATATTTTAAATAATAATTATAAAAATATATTATTTTGAATAATAACTATTGTTATTATTACTATTATTAAATTCTCATTTTTATTTTTTAAGTACAAAAATACATTGCGATAGCAATATACATTTTTTACTGATTTGCTTAATTTCGATAATTTAAATAATAACGTAATATTTTTAGAATTTAAATAATAATAAAACAAACATTTCATTTTGGATTATTATTATCATCATTATTAAATACTAATATTTAGTTTCAAATAATAATGCAATAAAAATATTATTTTGAATAATAATTATTATTATTGTAATAATTACTGCTACTTTTGCAATAGCAATATATATTTTTATCGATTTGCTTAAGTTCTATTATTTATAATTGCTATATGAACCCATTGCTATTTGCACTTGTGTAAATAGCATCTCTCGCTAAGAAAATATGCCATTTTCACTTAGTGCAAATAGCCGCTGCCTGTTTTCACAGTCGCACTGTTAAACCCCGCACAACAAAAATAACTTTTCCAATAATGAAGTTCCAAAATCACTTCAGTGTACTAAACAGCAATTTGTGATGTGTACTGGAGCGAAATGAATGAATGGGAACCCGTCTGCAGCACACTGTATTCTATAAACGCACGCGGATGAATTAACACGTCAAAAACTTGACAAGCTGTCATTTTCCAGGCCACGTCAGAGCGCTATTGTGAGCGTTCGGAGTGTAATCTCACCACGCAATAAACGGACGCTTTGGGTCTGCAGGTGAAGTTGGTCGGTCGGCCGTAGCTGCAGTTGTGGTGATATGCGCAGATGACGCAGTCGGCCGGGAGTTTGGAGCACAGGCCGCCGCTGGGACACTTGGACAGGTAGTTATCCGTCACCACCGGAGAAGCTGAACACACAGAGAGAGAGAGAGAGAGCAGATGTTTATGCTGGAAGCTCCATATGAATATCTGTTTTCAGTGTAGACTAGGGCTGCTCGATTATGGCAAAAATCATAATCACGATTATTTTTAGCGATGCTCCGATCAGGATTTTTGAGGCCGATCACAGGAAGCAGTATCTGCCGATCCGATACCGATATCTTTTTATCATGTAGAATTATTTATAGTGATACTCCAATCAGGGTTTTTAGACATTTATTCAGGACCTTAATTGTTTTGTTTTCTCTGAAAACATGGGAATTCGCCTCTTAGTTGGCTCTGAGAGCAGAGTTATTCATTTGAGGGATGGATTTTGAGGGATTTTTCAAAATATACATTTATCTCACCTAAATGTTTGATCATGCAGTGCATTTTTGTTTTTAGAATTGTGCAACTATTGCACTACAGCTTACACACATTTAACAAACATAGTTACTGAAAAGGCTTTTTCAGCTTTGTGATTCTTTCATTACACAGTACAGTAATCTTTCATGTTTAAATGCAATAAATATAAGCAACACAAGTAACAGTGCTTTTAACTTTTGCATTTACTTCTAGATTTATATATTAAGTTGCTCAAGCAAGTGGCAAAACATTTAAACTACTTTTTTGTTCTTTTCTTTGTTTTCCTACCTAGTGCCATTTATGCTTATTTAAAAGTGCTCCTTTCCTTTAAACCTAGCCAAAAACCAACATGTGTTAACTGTGAAACACAGCAGGCTTTATTTATATGCATTTATGGTCTAAATATGACATTTTCGCGTCAATTCTTCGTTTGATCAATAGACTGAAACTTGCCTCAAAGCACTGGCAAAAATAAATAACAATGAATGTGTCGAGGGAAATAGTAAGGAGATATTTGAATTATTTATGAATAAACTAGTGGCGCAAAGATCCCGACTCGCAATCTCCTCTTTGACGCACCTTTAGAGAGAAATGCATCTTTACGCATTACATAATGAAAGACTTTTTGTTTTCGCTTTGTTTTATTTCGTTAAGTAATAATTTAAAGCTTTCTATATATGCATTTATCATGTCTGAAAAAAATGCAAGCAATCACGCTGGCGCCTCCATGCCCTGCAATGCGGCTTTAGCTTCCACTCTTCCACTTGCTTAATTTTGATAATTTAAATGATAATGTAATATTTTTTTAATTTAACTAGCAATAAAACAAACATTTTATTTAGAATTATTATTATTATTATTATTATTATTATTATTATTATTATCATTATTAAATACTCATTTTTATTTTTACAGTACAATTTTGCAATAGTAATATATATTTTTATTAATTTGGTTCATTTCTATCATTTAAATAATAATGAAACAAAAATATTATTTTGAATAACAGCAATAATTATTATCATTATTAAATACTCATTTTTAGTTTACAGTACAATAGTATTTTGCAATAGCAATATATATATTTATTGATTTGCTTAATTTCTAGAATTTATATAATAATTAAACAATGAAAAATGCTAATTATTATTAAATATTTTTTAATTTTACAGTCAAATAAGTATTACTGAAATATTAATATATTTTTATTGATTCACTTCATTTTTAGAATTTGAATAATAATGAAACAAAAATATTTATTATTATTATTATTATTATTATTATTATTATTATTAATAATACCTTTTTAAGAAAATTTTGCAATAGAAATGTTTTTATTGAATTGCTATATATTTTAAATAATAATTATAAAAATATATTATTCTGAATAATAACTATTATTATTATTATTATTATTAATAATAAATTTTCCTTTTTTATTTTTAAAGTACAAAAATACATTGCGATAGTAATATATATTTTTATTGATTTGCTTAATTTCGATAATTTAAATAATAATGTAATATTTTTTAGAATTTAAATAATAAAACAAACATTTTATTTTGAATTATTATTATCATCATTATTAAATACTAATATTTAGTTTCAAATAATAATAAAATAAAATAAATTATTATTATTATTGTAATAATTACAAGAATTATTACAATAATGATTGTAATAATTATAATTATTAAATACTCATTTTTAGTTTACAGTACAATAGTATTTTGCAACAGCAATATATATTTTTATTGATTTGCTTAATTTATATAATTTATATAATAATGAAAAAAAACTGTTTTACAGTAGAAGTGTTTTGCAATAGCAATATGCAATATATATTTTTATTGAATTGCTATATGACTTAAATAAATATATGATTCCACACAAACGATTGGATATGTGCCTAATAGCACACATTTATCCAGGTTTAACGTTTAAATCAACATTGCTGTTTTATGTCTATAGATTTTATTTTAGTCAAGTCGTGGTGATTTGAAGGCAAACTGATCAAACAGACTATAAACAGACTTCCACTGGCCGCTGTTCGTTACTTAAAAAAACAAAAACCTATATTTAACAAACAAAAAAATCCTCCCAACAATTTTCCAAATTAACAATTAAAAACTAAACGAAATATAAGCCTAATCACTTTGCCATTACAAACAAAACTGAACTATGTTAACAGCTGAAACAATAGCTAAACGTTCACTTGTCCTTGTTCTGTTCAGACACAGAACAGCACAAATTATCTTTCGTGCTTTTAAAAACACGAAATCAAATAAACATGAATAAATCAAGCACGTCCCGTTTACTTATGTGCAATTGTGCTTTTATGGAGGAGCAAAAGCGCACCAAAGGGGACGGAATAGTGAGCAATAATCATTTTATCTCGATTATTGCATTTGCATAATGGTTTGAAGCCGAAATCGAAATTAAATTCGAATTAATTGCACGGCCCTAGTGTAGACTGAGCTGGAGTCTCCGTGACTCACCGGAGGATGCGGTCAGAGCCACAGGGCTGGTCATCACTGGGCTCTGCTGGGCAACGTACGGCGGCTCCTGACCCACATGAGGAGAGCTCAGATACGCTGAGGACAGAGAGAGAGACGCTCAACATCATCTGTCCGTCTGGAGGAGTTATATGTGTACTGCACATGTGTGATCAGCTGAACACAACAAAGAAGGAAAACCTGTTTCTCCTCATTCACCATGCAACTCAATATAATCAAAGCAAAGGTGTGCTTCAAATTAATTCCATATAACTGCATTTCAATATAATAATAATGATTACTATATTTATTTAAAATATATTTTATTGATTTGCTTAATTGGTATATAACCTAAATGTTATTATGAATAATAACTTTAATGGGAATATTATTATTGAAATCAAATTTTTAGTTTTACAGTACAAAATTATATTGCGATAGTAATATACATTTTATTCATTTGCTTAATTTTGATAATTTAAATAATAATGGAACATTTTTTAGAATTTAAATAATAAAACATTTTATTTTTAATTATTATTATTATTATTATTATTATTCATTTCTATAATTTAAATAATGAAATAAAAATATTATTTTGAATAATAATAATAATAATATCATTATTAAATACTCATTTTTAGTTTACAGTACAATAGTATTTTGCAATAGCAATAGACATATTTATATTGATTTGCTTAATCTATATCATTTATATAATAATGAAACTAATATTATTTTAAATAATAACGATAATAATTGTATTAAATTATTAAATAATCATTTTTAATTTTACACAAATAGTTTTACTGCTATGTTAATATATTTTTATTGATTTGCTTCATTTTTAGAATTTAAATAATGAAACAAAAATATTATTTTTAACAATAATAATAATTATTATTATTCATTCAATTTTTTACAGTACAAGAGTATTTAGCAATAGCAATATATATTTTATTGAATTGGTATATAATTGAAACGATAATGAAACAAAAACATTATTTTAAATAATTATTGTAATTACAATGAAACACTCATTGTAAATTTTACAATAGAATAGTGCTATTATTGCAATAATCATTTCTACTATAATATTTCTATAATAATGAAACAAAATATTATTTTGAATAATAACAATAATAATAATTCTTATACAACATAAATAAAAATACAATAGTATTTTGCAATGGTGATATATTTTTATTGAATTGCTTCATTTCTATAATTAACAAAAATATTATTTTGAATAATAGTAAGTGTTATTTATTTATTTTTTTGTCTAAAGAATGTTTGATTGTTGTAAACGTGATACTGTGAGGCAAGAAAAATGTCAGACTCGTCTGACAATAAAGTGTTAAAGTATAAGTGTAAGTGTGTAGTGTTATCATTACTAAATATTTTAATAATTTATTTATATTGAAATAAAATGTAATTTTTTTTTTATTTCACAACACAATACTATTATTACATCAGTAATATATTACTATGAATGGCTTATTATTTATCATTTAAATAATATAAAATGTAAATATTTTAAATAACAAAATATATATTTATTAATTATAATTTAACAAAAATATTACTTTGAATAATAATAATACTTATTAAATACTCATTTTTAGTATTACAGTACAATAGCATTTTGCAATGGTGACATATATTTACTGAATTTGAATTTCTACAATTTAAATGATAATGAAACGAAAAATATTATTCTGAATAATAATATGTTATAATTATTAAATACAATACTATTACATCAGTAAGAATGGTGTATTCTTTGTCATTTAAATAATATTAAAATGTAAATATTTTAAATTACAGAAATATATTATTAGTTATTACTGTGTAGTCATGTTAGATGGGGAAAACAGGGTTTATTTATTTATTTATTTATTGTTCTCAGCTGATCACATGCCTGCTGAAAGCTTCTCTCTTGTTAGTAAACGATTGTTATTACAAATCTGTGATGGTATCCATGCATAAAATACTATTTTAAAGATTAGATAGAATGTTGTAGATGTAAACAACATGATACTACAGTACTAGAGCAGTAACACTATGGTACTTTACATATATACCGTATAAATACCATAGTATGTTCTAGTAAGTGTTATTTCCATACGTATATGCCTTAGTACTTACACAGTCCGCGTCTAACTCAAATAAAACCGTGATATTATAAATTTACTGAAACAAAAACACGGTACTTCCAGGGTAACATCCAAAACACCAGATAACGCTGACATTGGCGTGTTTTTGTTCGCGTTTGCGCTCTTACCGATCACACATTTGGAGTAAATGTCCAGCAGCAGCAGAACCAGCATCATATACGAGCTCATGACGCTCCGTCCGCGTTCAAAAACCCATTTTAATCCGTTCGTTGTCATCCCGAACACCGATACCGCCGCTGCTACCGATGGACTCAACTTCCGACTTCCGCTTACGTAAAAGTCCCAACGGCTGATCGTTCAAAATAAAAGTCCTGTAAAAGTAAAATTTCTTCAACATTAGCGAAATGACATAATTGTCTTTGTAACTTTTATGCCTAAATTTGACACTTAAAAACATCAA
Source organism: Cirrhinus molitorella (assembly GCA_033026305.1). NCBI lineage: Eukaryota > Metazoa > Chordata > Actinopteri > Cypriniformes > Cyprinidae > Cirrhinus > Cirrhinus molitorella. The sequence continues at coordinate 1,208,852 of CM065127.1, forward strand.
CAAATTAACAAAAAGTGTCAAATTTGTGATTTGTTTATGTTACGCAATTTTATTTACTACCTCTGTAACTCATTTTAGTTTTTTTAAACATATAATTTATTTATTGTCTTCCTCTCTTGATTATTTGACTATTTCAATACGTTGTAGTTATTCTGGTTTATACTTGCAATAAAATAAATGAATAAATACTTTACCTTTGCTTTAATGAGAGAAAATGTATTATGCTCAAACTTTCATTGAAATCAGTTTGCCTTCTACATAAAAAAAGAGTTTAGATGTAAAATATGTTGTAGCCATATTCACCAGAAAAGAGCATTGTTATTAACTGAAAAAATAAAGCCTAAGTTAACAGATATCTATCTAACTAGCTCCAAAAGTTTATGAGATACATTGCCTTTGTTTAGAATTTAAGTTATCTTTCTCCCTTTGTTAAAAAACAAAAACAAAAAACTTCTTGTTAATTGCTGTTTATATTTGTTCACTTTGTAACAAAACAATAATCAGCATATTAGAATGATTTCTGAAGGATTATTAGGAGTAATGATGCTGAAAATTCAGCTTTGATCACTTCACAGATATTCACATTTTTTAGATTAAATTAATATTTAACATTTTTACTGTATTTTTGATCAAATAAATGTAGCCTTGGTGTGCAAAAGAGACTTCTTTCAAAACAAGTACTGTGATTAATGGTTAAGAAGCAAATATAAATGGTCATAAAAACTTTTTTTTGATATATTATTTTAGTATTATTTACATACTTTGACATTATTTTGAATTCGTTTGGATTTTTGTTGCAAAAACACACTGCAAAAAATGCTAATCTTAGTATTTTTGTCATGTTTTTAGTCAAAATATATATAAAAAAAAAAGTTAAATTAAGATGCATTTATTAAATTAGCTAAACTACGTGAGATATTTAGTCTAGTTTCCAGGAGAGAAAAAACTAAATTAAGTGCAGTTTGCTTAAAATAAGTAAAATAATTAACTCTTGTTTTAAGAATATTTGACCACTGGCGGATAATTTTAAAGTCTTAAAATGAGATTAAATATCTTGTCATTTTGCTTATCTAGTAAATGCATCTTAATTTAAGAATTTTTAGATCTTTTGACTAGAAACAAGACAAAAATACTAAGTAAGATCAGGCTTTTTTTTTTTTTTTTTTTTTTTTTTTACAGTGTGCACTGCAAAAATGCTTTTTTTTTACTAAAAATATCTAAAAATTCTTAAATCAAGAATGATTTTCTAGACAAGTAAAAATTATTGTCTTGTTTTCAGAAAAAAAAGTCGTCAAAATTAAGTGAGTTTTTGCTTGAAACAAGCAAAATAATTTGCCAATGGGGTAAGCAAAATAATCTTATAATCTTATACATTAATTAAATAAGATTATTATGCTTACCCCATTTGCAGATTATTAACTTGTTCTAAGCAAAAACTCACTTAATTTTCACATCTTTTTCTGAAAACAAGACAATAATTTTTACTGGACTAGAAAGTCCTTCTTGGTTTAAGAATATTTAGATATTTTGACTAGAAACAAGACAAAAATACTAAGTAAGATCAGCCTTTTCATTTTTACAGTGTACACTGCAAAAATTCTTACTTAGATTTTTTTGTCTTGTTTTCAGCCAAAATATCCAAAAATTACTAAAACAAGAAGGATTTTCCAGACAAGTAAAAATTATTGTCTTGTTTTCAGAAAAAATAAGTCAAAATGAGTCAAAATAATCTAGTTTTCTGCCCCATTTTCTGATTATTTTGCTTGTTTTAAGCAAAAACTCACTTAATTTTCACTTTTTTTTCTGAAAACAAGACAATAATTTTTACTTGTCTAGAAAGTCCTTCTTGATTTAGAAATATTTAGATATTTTGTTTGTAAACAAGACAAAAAATCTCATTAAGAAAAGCATTGTTTGCAGTGTAGTTTTGATCTTTATATAAATATAAATGTGACTCTGGACCACAAAAAAAATTATGACAGGACAATATTTAGCTGAAATACAACTATTTGAAAATCTGCAATCTGAGGGTGCAAAAAAAATTAAAATATAGAGAAAATCACATTTAAAATGTCCAAATGAAGTTCTTAGCAATGCATATTACTTTTCAAAAATTTAGTTTTGACATATTTATGGTAAGAAATTTACAAAATATCAAAATGGAACATGATCTTTACTAAATATCCTAATGAATTTTGGCATAAAAGAAAAATCAATAATTTTGACCCATACAATGTATTTTTGGCTATTTCTACAAATATACCACAGCGACTTACGGCAGGTTTTGTGCTCCAGGGTCACAAATATGAAAGTGGACAAACCATAAACATGACTGTGAGTCTTTATTTCAAACCTTCAGAACTAAAACCCAAGACACTTCGACACCAAACCACCATTTAACAGCCAACTAACAAATCCCTTCACATTCACAGAACATCTTCTCCTTTCATCTGACATCCCTTCATCCTTCAGTGCTTCTCCTCCTTTTATTCCCGTCTCCAGCTGACGAGCGTTCGTCTCAGAAGTCCTCCTCTGCGCTGCGGCAGCGGGACTGTCTGAGGAGCGTCAGTCTCTCCATCACCTCCTCCACGCTCAGCTCTCCATGCACCTTATTGTCTCTGGTTCTCACGTTCACGCTGTTAGCGGCACGCTCCTTCTCGCCCACCACTGCCAAACAAACACGCACAAACACTTATCAGCGCATGCATTTAGACAAGAGCGTCAAACTTGCTTACACACTGCAAAAAATGCTTTTCTTACTTAGATTTCTTGTCTTGTTTCCAGCTAAAATATCTAAAAATTCTTAAATCAAGAAGGATTTTCTAGACAAGTAAAACTTATTGTCTTGTTTTCAGACAAAAGAAGTTAAGAGTCAGTGAGTTTTTGCTTAGAACAAGCAAAATAATCTTATAAATAATCTTATTTCAAGCCAAAAACAAGATTATTTTGCTTACCCCATTGGCAGATTATTTTGCTTGTTTCAAGCAAAACCTCACTTAATTTTGACTTTTTTTTCTGAAAACAAGACAATAATTGTTACTTGTCTAGAAAATCCTCCTTGATTTAAGAATTTTTAGATTTTTTTGCTGGAAACAAGACAAAAAATCTAAGTAAGAAAAGCATTTTTTGCAGTGCAGACGCTCATTTCTTACCCAGGATGAAGTTGTACTGCGCCAGCTGCGCGTTACGAATTTTCTTGTTCAGAAGGCAACCGGAGTCCAAATCAGCATCGGCCATGAATCCAGCTTCGACAAAACGCTTACAGACCTGGAACATCAATATCACTGATTGCACACTGACAGATGAGAACAAAACATGAACTTGAACTTCTTCCTTAGTCTTGTTTATTGGTATAAATATCTAAAAATACTTGAATCAAGATGCGTTTGCCTGACAAGTAATACACTGCAAAAAATGCTTTTCTTACTTTGATTTTTTTGTCTTGTTTCCAGCCAAAATATCTAAAAAATCTTAAATCAAGAAGGATTTTATAGACAAGTAACAATTATTGTCTTGTTTTCAGAAAAAATAAGTCAAAATTAAGTGAGCTTTTGCTTAGAACAAGCAAAATAATCTGCCAATGGGGTAAGTAAAATAATCTTGCTTTTGGCTTGAAATAAGATTATTTATAAGATTATTTTGTTTACCCCATTGGCAGATTATTTTGCTTGTTCTAAGCAAAAGCTCACTTAATTTTGACTTATTTTTTCTGAAAACAAGACAATCATTTTTGCTTGTCTAGAAAATCCTTCTTGATTTAAGCATTTTTTTTGCAGTGAAAAGGCTCATCTTACTTAGTATTTTTGTCTAGCCAAAATATCTAAAAATTCTTGAATCAAGATGCGTTAACCTGACAAGTAATACACTGCAAAAAATGCTTTTCTTTTCTTACTTCTTACTTTGTCTTGTTTCCAGCCAAAATATCTAAAAATTCTTAAATCAAGAAGGATTTTCTAGACAAGTAAAAAAAAATATTGTCTTGTTTCCAGAACAAAGAAGTCAAAATTAAGTGAGTTTTTGCTTAGAACAAGCTAAATAACCTGCCAATGGGTTAAAGTTCGCTTGTTTTAAGCAAAAACTCACTTAATTTTGACTTTTTTTTTTCCTGAAAACAAGACAACAATTTTGACTTGTCTAGAAAATCCTTCTTGATTTAAGAATTTATAGATTTTTGGCTGGAAACAAGGCAAAAAATCTAAGTAAGAAAAGCATTTTTTTTTTTGCAGTGAAAAGGCTCATCTTAGTATTTTTGTCTTGTTTTCTAGTCAAAATATCTAAAAATTCTTGAATCAAGATGCATTTACCTGACAAATAAAATGACTTAAGATATTATGTCTAGTTTACTGAATAAATAACATAAATTTAGCAAGGTTTCGCTTAAAATAAGCAAAAATATCTGCCAACGGGGCAAGAAAAATAATCTTGTTTAGCCTTATTTTTCTTACCCCATTTGGCAGATATTTTTGCTTATTTTAAGCAAAAAATAACAAAATTTAGATCTTTTTTTTTTTTTTGAAAATAGGACATAATATCGTAAGTCACTTTACTTGTCAGGTAAACGCATCTTGATTCAAGACTTTTTAGATATTTGTACTAGAAAACAAGACAAAAATACTAAGGAAGAAAATCAGATGTCTTTCAGAATCTGCACTGCAAAAAGGCTCATCTTACTTAGTATTTTTGTCTTGTTTTCTAGTAATAATATCTAATAATTCTTAAATTAAGATGCTTTACCTGACAAATAAAATGACTTAAGGTATTATGTTTAGTTTACTGAATAAATAACATAAATTTAGCAAGTTTTTGCTTAAAATAAGCAAAAATATCTGCCAACGGGGCAAGAAAAATAATTTCGTTTAGCCTTATTTTTCTTACCCCATTGGCAGATATTTTTGCCTGCTTTAAGCAAAAAATAACACAATTTTGATCTTTTTCTTAGAAAACAGGACAAAATATCTTAAGTCATTTTACTTGTCAAGTAAATTCACCTTGATGCAGGAATTTTTAGATAATTCTACTAGAAAACAAGACAAAAATACTAAGGAAGAAAATCAGACATTATTGTCTTTCAGAATCAGCACTGCAAAAGGCTCATCTTACTTAATATTTTTGTCTTGTTTTCTAGTAGAAATATCTAAAAATTTTTGAATCAAGATGCATTTACCTGACAAGTAATACACTGCAAAAAATGCTTTTCTTTTCTTACTTTGTCTTGTTTCCAGCCAAAATATCTAAAAATTCTTAAATCAAGAAGGTTTTTCCAGACAAGCAAAAATGATTGTCTTGTTTTCAGAAAAAATAAGTCAAAATTAAGTGAGCTTTTGTGTAGAACAGGCAAAATAACCTGCCAATGGGGTAAAGTTTGCTTGCTTTAAGCAAAAAAACACTTAATTTTGACTTATTTTTTCTGAAAACAAGACAATAATTTTGACTTGTCTAGAAAATCCTTCTTGATTTAAGATTTTATAGATTTTTGGCTAGAAACAAGACAAAAAAATCTAAGAAAAGCATTTTTTTGCAGTGAAAAGGCTCATCTTAGTATTTTTGTCTTGTTTTCTAGTCAAAATATCTAAAAATTCTTGAATCAAGATGCATTTACCTGACAAATAAAATGACTTAAGATATTATGTTCAGTTTTCTTAATAAATGACATACATTTTGCTAGTTTTTGCTTAAAACGTTAAAAATATCTTCCAATGGGGCAAGCAAAATAATCTTGTTTAGCCTTATTTTTCTTACCCCATTGCTTTAAGCAAAAAATAACACAATTTTGATCTTTTTTTTTTTTTTTTTAGAAAATAGGACATAATATATAATAAGTCATTTTACTTGTCAAGAAAATGCATCTTGATTCAGGAATTTCTAGATATTTTGACTAGAAAACAAGACAAAAATACTAAGGAAGAAAATCAGACATTATTGTCTTTCAGAATCTGCACTGCAAAAAAGGCTCATCTTACTTAGTATTTTTGTCTTGTTTTCTAGCCAAAATATCTAAAAATTCTTGAATCAAGATGCATTTACCTGACCAATAAAATGACTTAAGATATTATGTTTAGTTTTATGTATAAATAACTTAAATTGAGCTAGTTTTTACTTAAAATAAGCAAAAATATCTGCCAATGGGGCAAAAAAAAAATCTTGTTTTTATTTTTCTAGCATTATTTTTCTTACCCCAGTGGCAGATATTTTTGCTGCTTTAAGCAAAAAATAACACAATTTTGATCTCTTTCTTAGAAAACAAGATAAAATATCTTAAGTCATTTTACTTTTCAAGTACATGCATCTTGATTCAGGATTTTTTATCTTTTATTTTTAGATATTTGTACTAGAAAACAAGACAAAAGTACGAACAAAGAAAATCAGACATTAATGTCTTTCTAGAACTGCTTTACCCACAGAATCTGCACTGCAAAAAAGTTAATCTTACTTAGATATTTTGAATAGAAAACAAGACAAAAATACTAACAGTTCTTAAATTAAGATGCATTTACTAGATAAGAAAAATGACAGAAGTTATTTAAGTCTTGTTTTCACGGGAAAGTGCATTTTTCTTAAAACAAATTTTTAAGTTTTTATTTTAAGAAAAAATGCACGTAATATATATTTTTTCCCCTGGAAACAAGACTAAATAACTTCAGTCATTTTGCTGATCTAGTAAATGCATCTTTATTTAAGAATTTTTAGATATTTTGACTGGAAACAAGACAAGCCTTTTTCGGCAATGTGAATTTTTCTAATATTTGATGAAGTTTGCAATGCAAAAGCAACTTTAAAAAGTTGCTAAAAAACTGTTTCCAGCTAATCTACTTTGAGATTAATCATTAAAACAAAAGCTAAAATGACAAAAAAAATAAAAAAAAATAACTAAACAGCATTGTTTTTTTACATAAAAAATTAAATGTAAACTATTAAACCATTTGAAAAGGGATACCAAAACTCAAATTCAGACTGGTTTGCATCATTAATTCTGTGAAGCTGCTTTGAAACTGTATTGTCTGTATTGTATACAGCGCTACAAAAATAAAGGTGACTCATCTAAAACCCTGCTCATTTACTCACCAGACATTAATTGCACATTACTTTCAGCAATTATGAACACATTTGCTTTCTGTCTGTATTAACATGCACTGATGGATTGTTCACAATAACAGCAGGAACACCATTTTTGTCTTCAATCTCACTTCAAAAACACAACAGGGAGTAGCTTTTGAAACACGAAACTAGGATTTATCAATTGTCACAGTATTATCATGCACAATTCATCAGAGAATGTTATTCTGTTGTTGTTTGCTGATCTCAGAGCAGATGTTGTACCTGTTTGGCGTATTCTTCAAGAGACAAGTTCACAGGAACCAGCATCACCTGACGTGGAGATAACCACAGCGGCCTGCCAAACACAACAGAAAGACACCAACTTATAATCAGATTTCCTGAGACTACAGGATTTGATTGCACAATGATTGTACAGCAGTGTTAATACTGACAGCAAATTTTGATTTAGTTTTAGTCATATTTTAGTCATCCGAATTGTTTTTAGTTTTAGTCTAGTTTTAGTCGACTAAATATCATACGATTTTAGTCGACTAAATCTACAGTAAATTTAGTCTGCTAACATGTAATGGGTTTAGTTACAGTGCAATGCATTTATTATGCATTTCTCTAAAATTTCCAAACTAGGTTTGATATTAAGTTTTAATCATGATAAACACACAATTTAACTGCGGTGATACACAACATGCCTTAATATTAAAATTAAATCAAACCACTTCTCATAAAGAACATGGTCTTCTTTTGAATGAAATCCCAATGGTTATATCGGCTAATGATGCATTCTTTATAGTCACTTGTTTCCCATATTCTTCATTCTTTCAAACAGACATGTTTATTTCTATAAATGAATTTAGATTCATCTTTAGGGCTGCGTAAGTGATTCAGTCGAGAGCAGTGTGTGGTTTTCTGTCTTTCTTTTGTTGCTTGATGAACATCAGTGACTCGGATAATAGACACTAAATGTGGCTGCTGTCCCTTTAAAACCCAATGCAATGGATGCAATGCACTGATACACTTTCTCTCTACTGTTTATGTTTATTTAAGACATAATCGGCTGTGTTTATGTGAATACTCATCAAAACGGACAATTCCAGATCATTTTGTGTGTATTTCTCAGTTCATGCGACACGGAGGAGTGTGAGACGTGTTTTCTGTGTGTTTGCTTCAGTGTCTGCGCTCAGAAAACAAGACCCAATTGAGTTCTCTCTTGCGTCGTCAAATTTATCCATATGTCTGCACTTCTCCCACTTATTGACTTTTTTTAATGTTCTATTAGACGTGCAGCAAGTGTATTTTAGCTTGTGTCCCGCCGGTTTGTACGCATCTAACCTCCTACCGCGCAAAAGAATCTCTTTCCAAATCATCCCTCCCTAACATTTTCATCTCGTTTTTTTATTCGTTGACGAAAATGCCAGTAGATTTTTGTCATAGTTTTTTTCATTCAAAAAGAACTTTAGTTCCTTATCGTTTCGTTTTCGTCTGTGAAAAAAAATGTCGTTGAGAAAAAATATGACTAAAATTATTCATCAAGGAAATGTTGTATGGTTTGTGTTTCTCACCATTTCCCGGCGTAGTTCTCGGTGAGGATGGCGATCATTCTCTCCACGGAGCCCAGGATGGCACGGTGAATGATCACCGGTCGGCCCTTGTCATCGCCGTCTTTCCTGCAGCGTTTTAGGCGGTTTAATTCTGATTTCACAGCCATGTGAGTGTTTACAGTGAGTTTAAGCTCTACTCACCCCACATAAGTAAGATTGAAGCGGATGGGCAGCTGGAAATCCAGCTGAATCGTGGCACATTGGTGATAACGGCCGATGGCGTCTTTAATCTTAATGTCAATCTATAACACAAGTTCAGAGAGGTTTATTATGCCTGCAAGACAATGACTGCTTTGAGTGTAAAATACCCAGAATAACATTTAACACGGAAAGGATTTCTGACCTTTGGTCCATAAAAAGCCCCGTCTCCTGGATTGAGTTTCCAAGGCTCTCCGAACTCGTTCAAGCTGTTCTCTAGTTGCTATAAAATAAAAACTCAAGTTAATGCTTTCACAAAAACATCTTAAATCTCTAATTCAGTGGGAAAATGCTATTTGGAACCTTTTCGGCCTGATTCCACACGGCAATATCGCCCAGAAACTTCTCCGGACGAGTGGACAGATGCAGCTGGAAGGAGAAGCCGAAGACATCGTAGACACAGCGCAAGAAATCCAGACAGCCCTTCATCTCTGACTCAATCTGAAACACAATGAGCAAACGATTAGGTTCTGTCTATATAAAGAACTAAATCAGATGATGAACACTTTATTAAAGGTATTACAGGGTCACAGAGTAGATCAAGGTTTTATTTGAGATCAAGCTTTTTTTATTCATTTAATTTTGTTGAAAATTCATGTAAACAACTAAAACTATAAAAACTACTTAGATATTAAAAAAACAACAAACACTTTTATTAAATCGACTAAAGCACTACTAAAACTAATATTATATAAAATCTAAAATATAAAAATGAAACTAAGTCACAATATTCTAGTATCTCAAAGACATTGAAGCATATCTTGACCTGATCCATAGTGCAGAATATATGAGCGTCGTCCTGCTGGAAGCGCCGGACTCTCGTGAGGCCTGTCAGCGTTCCTGAGAGCTCATTGCGATGCAACACGCCGAAATCAGCCAGTCTGAGAGGAAGTTCGCGCCAGGAGCGTGGCCGATGACCGAACATCAGACTGACAGACAAAGAAGAAAGACAAGGCAAGATGAGGGATAGAAAGAAGCATACATGCTAGATTCAAAACAAGAATATTAAGTGAGAATATTAATCAGTCATACTACGGTGGCACTAAAAAACACTGCTAAATAATATGCTAAATAATATCCAATTCATTTATTTTCAACATTTAAATACTTTTCAATATTTAACATTTCAAAATTTTTTAATAAAACATCCATTACAACATAAGTGTTTTATTTATTTTATTTATCTATTTTTGCCTTTAGATTTTTAACTGCAATGCATGACGTCAAAAGTTTTTTCTCCACTTCAGCAGCACTTACATACACCAAAACTTACAATTTTGTTCCTCTCTACATTCTGAAGGTTTTTACTGTAGGGTTTGTTTAAATATCATTAACAACAATTTATACAACATTTTATTCCTAAAAACATGGTGAAAATGCATATCTTTAAAGGCAGCGAGTTTGTTTCTCCACTTTAGAAGCACTTACATACACCGAAACTTAGAGATTTACTCGTCTCTGTATTCTGAAGGATTTTACTGAAGGGTTTGCTCGTATATAATTTGCCTGATTTTATTATTACACTTTATCTATTTGAGTGTGTAGGTTTTTAATTGCAATTCTTACCATTAAAAGTTTTTTCTCCACTTCAGCAGCACTTACATACACCAAAACTTACAGTTTAATTCCTCTCTATATTCTGAAAGTTTTTACTGTAGGGTTTGTTCAAATATCATTCACAACAATTTATACAACATTTTATTCCTAAAAACATGGTGAAAATGCATATCTTTAAAGGAAGCGAGTTTGTTTCTCCACTTCAGCAGCACTTACACACACCAAAACTTAGAGATTTATTACTCTCTACATTCAGAAGGATTTTACTTAAGGGTTTATTCTCAAATCACTCACCTGGTTTTATTATTGCACTTTATCTATTTGAGTCTGTAGGTTTTTAATTGTAATTCTTACCATTAAAAGTTTGTTTCTCCACTTCAGCACCACTTTCACAGACCAAATTTTAGAGGTTTATTCCTCTCTATATTCTGAAGGTTTTCACTGAAGGATTTGTTCATTTTGAGTGAGTGAGTGAGTGAGTAAAAACATGGTGAAAATGCATATCTTTAAAGGCAGCAAGTTTGTTTCTCCACTTCAGCAGCACTTACATACTCCAAATTTTAGAGATTTATTTCTCTCTATATTCAGAAGGTTTTCACTGTAGGGTTTGTTTAAATATCATTCACAACGATTAATACAACATTTTATTTACATGGTTAAAAAAAATGCATATCTTTAAATGCAGTAAGTTTGTTTCTCCACTTAAGCAGCACTCACATACTCCAAATTTTCCTCTCTATATTCAGAAGGATTTTACTTAAGGGTTTGTTCACAAATCATTCACCTGGTTTTATTATTGCACTTTATGTATTTGCATCTGTAGATTTTTAATTGTAATTCTTACCCTTAAAAGTTTGTTTCTCTACTTCAGCAGCACATACATACACCAGATTTTAGAGGTTTATTTCTCTCTATATTTTGAAGGTTTTCACTTAAGGATTTGTTCATATATAATTTGTCTGGTTTTATTATTGCACTTTATCTATTTGCGTCTGTATATTTACTTTACAACACAAACATTTTAAGGCAATTTTCTCAAAATGAGTTTGTTTCTCCACTTTATTACTCTCTACATTCAGAAGAATTTTACTTAAGGGTTCGTTCACGAATCATTCACCTGGTTTTATTAGTGCACTTTATCTACTTACATCTGTAGGTTTTTAACTGTAATTCCTACCCTTAAAAGTTTGTTTCTCCACTTCAGCAGCAATTTCACACACCAACTTTTAGAGATTTATTCCTCTCTATATTCTGAAGATTTTCACTAAAGTATTTGTTCACAAATCATTCACCTGGTTTTATTATTACACTTCATCTATGTGTCTTTAGTTTTTTTTTTTTTCATTGTAATTTTCACATTTAAAAGTGTGTTTCTCTACTTCAGCAGCACTAATGCACACAAAAATTTACAGTTTTATTCCTCTCTATATTCTGAAAGTTTTTACTGAGGGGTTTGTTCATATATCATTTACACTGATTTATATAACATTTTATTCTTAAAACCATGGTGAAAATGTATTAAATCAGTATTTTCTTACTTATGGAAGGATAAAAACAGAAATACAAAACCACTTCTGGAAAACCATTTACCTCTAATGCCAACAGATAAAAAAAAAAAATTAAAACTATTTATCCAAACAGATTTAAATTTTTTGTACAAACTTAAACATACGATTTCAGAAAGCTTGTAATACAAACTAATTATCTTAAAGTACCGTCAATAATTAACTTTGGAGGCATGCTGAGATCTATCAGTTAACATTTTTACCCTGTTCACCTGTAGTATCTTGCCTTTAGAGATTATAAATAAATGTGGTTTACCAGTGTCCGGGACAGTTCATGGGCTTCAGAGCGAAGACGTCCTGCTCCACAGGGAAGGAGAACATGTTTTCACTGTAGTGTTGCCAGTGACCCGATGTCTCCCACAGTTTGCTGTTATAGATGTTAGGAGATGCCACCTCCTGAAATCCACGTCTGTTGTATTCCTCCTGCACACACACACTTTTCACGAACTGATTCAGCTTTTGACTATGCTTTAGTTTGAACTCGTATGCTGACGTACCCTGATGAACTCGGCCAGCGTGTTGTAGATATAAGCACCTCGTGGCAAAAAGAAGCAGCTTCCTGGACTCAAATCATGGAAGAAGAAAAGTTCTTGATCCTGCAAATCACACCACGAGAGAGTGAAATCTTAACAAGCTCTTTCAGTCACATATGAGGAGGAAGTGACATGCGTCGCCCAACGGGAGGTGAAGAAACACGTCCGATCGGACAAACTGGCTCCAATTTAAAGCAACCACAGTAAAAAAAATAAGATAATGCGTTAGAAACCATATGGCACGGCTGTTATAAGCCATATAGAGGATTTTAATAAGGAAAGAGGAGGCATGTAATGAGGGATAAAAGGCAAAACCCGGTAGTTTTGTGTAATTAGGAGCTCTCAGCTGAAAAGAACAAGACGGACACCAACCGATCCTCACAGGAGCCAAGAAACACATCATTAAGAGACATGTCACATGGAAAAAAATAAAGAAAAGCCTTTCAAGATGAAAAAAAATGTGAAATTAACATTATAAAATTTTCTGAGCACAATATAAGCACTGCAAAAAAAAAAAGGCTTATCTTACTTAATATTTTTAGCTTGTTTCTAGTCAAAATATCTATAAATTCTTAAATTAAGATGCATTTACTAGATAAGCAAAATAAGATATTTAATCTTGTTTTACGCTAAATGCACTTTTAATTTAGTTTAACCCCCCCCCCGGAAATAAGTAAAATTATTTGTCAGTGGGGTAAGTAAAAAGTCTTAAGGTAAGTCTTAAAACAAGAGTATTTCACTTGCTCCACTGGCAGATAATTTCACTTATTTTAAGCAAACTGCACTAAATTTAGTTTTTTTTTCCACGACTAAATAATGTCATTTTGCTTATCTAGTAAATGCATCTTAATTTAAGAATTTATAGATATTTTGATTAGAAACTAGCCATAAAAGACTAAGCAAGAGAAGCCTTTTTTGCAGTGTGCATGATACCTGGCACAACACTGCACAAAATGTTTTTCGTACTTAGATTTTCTGTCTTGTTTCCAGCCAAATTATCTAAAAAATCTTAAATCGACAAGGGTTTTCTAGATGAGCAAAAATTATTGTCTTGTTTTTAGAAAACAGATGGTAAAACAAAGTAAGTTTTTGCTTGAAACAAGCAAAGTAATCTGCCAATGGGGTTAGTAAAATAATCTAGTATTCTGTTTGAAATAAGATTATTTTTCTTACCCCATTGGCAGATTATTTTGCTTGTTTTAAACAAAAACTCACTTAAATTTGACTTGTTTTTTTCTGAAAACAAATCCTTCTTGATTTAATTTTTTTTTATATTTTAGCTGGAAACAAGACAAAAAAAACGAAGTAAGAAAAGCATTTTTTGCAGTGAAGGGTCTATAGGAGCAAACAAAAAGCGTGTCATTGAAAAACTGTAACTAAACTGTAAAATTGCAATTATAAAGTATTTTTTTGTTTAAAGAAAAAATCTAAATAAAACTACTAATTAAGGCATAAAACTGTCAAATTAAAATAAGTAATTGAACATTAAAACAATAAAACAAAACACTAATACTTACATCATAATGTTATCAAATAAAATATTTTTTGAGATAAAACAATTAAAATAAAAATAAAAAAAAGATAAATAAAACATAATAAATTTAAAATCATAAAAATGTAAAATTACAATAAATAAAAAACAAAAAACAATAAAATAAAACACTAATAATTAAATAAATCATAAAAAATGTTAAAATATGAAACATAACTAAATATTTGGTCTCAAAGGAGTCATTTATTTTATCTCTGACCCTCACGCACCTTCCCGATCTTGCGGTGGTCTCTGTTTTTGGCTTCTTCCTGAAAACGTTCCCATTCCTTCAGCATTTTGCTGTCAGGAAAAGAAATCCCGTAGATCCTCTGGAGCGTCTCCATGTCTGAACGTCCTTCCCAGTATGTGGATGAATTCTGAACAACATCACAATCACAATAATATCACATTATACAGCAGTTTCCCTGCAGAACTAAGCTCTAAAGCATCTGTACTTGCATTTATTTGACTTTAATCACTACCTACTTGAAAGAGATATCATATATACAAGCTATAAGAAACTAAAACAGCGATCTACCTTATAGATCTTGAGCGCTTTGATTTTGCCGGTGTGTCGTACATGTGGGCCGCGGCACAGATCTATCAACGGGCCGCACCTATGAGAGGAAGAGTATGAATTCAGGATGGAAAGGTGTTTTACAGCAGCCATAAAGAGAAACTAAACCTTACCTGTAGACTGTGGTAGTGGGAGTGGAAACCTTCTCATTTAAGATCCGACACTTGAACTTGTTGTACTAGAAAAACAACAGCAAATGAAAATTGTTTTTTTATTTCATTTTCTCAAAGTCCACAGAAAAACACCACGACCAGCTTGATCAGATGACAATAGTGTTATACTCGGATATATACCATGGGACTTAATAAATATCATATTCATATGCAATCTTAAATATGGTACTTCAAACAAGAAATTTTGTGCTTTGTGTTTTTTTTGGATTCCATTTTAATGGTTTAATAACATTTTCATTTTAAAAAAGAATTGTAACAATAATAGGGCCCTAGGAAATGTGTTTTATGTTTCTCAAATGTCATGTTTTATTCATTTATTTATTTATTTTGGATTCTGTATTAATGGCTTAATCGTTTTCATTTGTAATAATTTAAAATTGTAACAAAAGTTAACTCCCAAACTGATTTTTTTTCTCCATTTTTCTTTTTCTTTTCTTTTCTTATTTTTTTTTTTAAATGGTTCAATTATTCAAAATGAATGTGTAATCAATAAAAATCATACAAATTTTAATATTAATAATTAAGATGTTTAATCATTTATTAAAATTGTAACAATAATATGGCCCTATGAAATGTGTTTTATGTTTTCCCAAATGTCATGTTTTCTGTTTTTATTTATTTATTTATTTATTTTGGGTTCTGTATTAATGGCTTAATCATTTTTATTTGTAATAATTTAAAATGTTAACAATAGTTAATTCCCAAATTAATTTTTTGTCCAATTTTATATCTCTGGATTCTGTTTTAGTGGTTAAATTAGTCAAAAAGCATATCTAATCAATAGAAATCATACAACTTTTTATATTATTAATTAAAATTTCTAATAATTTATTACAATTGTAACAATAATATGGCCCTATGAAATGTATTTTATGTTTTCCCAAATGTCATCTTTTCTGTTTTTATTTATTTATTTATTTATTTTGGATTCTGTATTAATGGCTTAATCGTTTTCATTTGTAATAATTTAAAATTGTAACAATAGTTAACTCCCAAACTGATTTTTTTTCTCCATTTTTCTTTTTCTTTTATTTTCTTTTTTTTTTTTTTTTTTTAAATGGTTCAATTATTCAAAATGAATGTGTAATCAATAAAAATCATACAAATTTTAATATTAATAATTAAGATGTTTAATCATTTATTAAAATTGTAACAATAATATGGCCCTATGAAATGTGTTTTATGTTTTCCCAAATGTCATGTTTTCTGTTTTTATTTATTTATTTATTTTGGGTTCTGTATTAATGGCTTAATCATTTTTATTTTTAATCATTTAAAATGTTAACAATAGTTAATTCCCAAATTAATTTTTTGTCCAATTTTATATCTCTGGATTCTGTTTTAGTGGCTAAATTAGTCAAAAAGCATATCTAATCAATAGAAATCATACAACTTTTTATATTATTAATTAAAATTTCTAATAATTTATTACAATTGTAACAATAATATGGCCCTATGAAATGTATTTTATGTTTTCCCAAATGTCATCTTTTCTGTTTTTATTTATTTATATATTTATTTTTGGATTCTGTTAATCATTTTCATTTTTAATAATTTAAAATGGCAACAATAGTTAATTCCCAAATTAAATTTCCTCCTTTTTTTTTTTTTTTGGATTATGTTTTAATGGCTTACTCGTCTTCATTTTTAATAATTTAAAAATGTAACAATAATTAATTCCCAAATAATTTTTTTCTCAATTTTCATTTATCTGGATTCTGTTTTATGGTTTAATAATCCAAAAAGCATGTCTAATCAACAGAAATCATATTTTATACACATATATATATATATATATATATATATATATATATATGTATATATATTAATATTAATCATTTAAATTTGCAATCATTTATCAAAATTGCAACAATAATAGGATCCTATGAAATGTGCTTCATTTTTTCCAGAAATTCTAGATTTTTTGTTATATGACTAAAAATGATCAAAAACGGTGGTAATCAAATAAAAAAGTAACAATTCCTTTTCTTTTATTCAAACACAAAGAGATTTACACTAAAAAACAGTGGTGTAGAAACTATTTTCACTCAGAAACGGCACAATTAATTACTAAACCCAGTAAACACATTTAATTAAACATGAGATTTTAAAACAGAAGGACTAAAATAGTATTTTCTTGTAAAGCAAAAATGTTTCATATAAAACTCCGATATAATTTTTTTTTTAATTTTTTACAATGTACTGTTTAAATTAAAACATGGATGAAAAATTCTCAATAGTAATATATTTCTGCAATAATTTCTTTTATTTAAAGAAATTTTTTATATTAGTAGGTTGTAGCTGAGAGATCCCTATAAATGGCCTTTTTTGTTAAAGTTATGAAGTAAAGTAAACTATTAAAGCAAACTGTTTCCTCACCTTAAACATCTCTAGCAGCGTCTCCTTGCTGATCTCCAGTCTCTCGAAGGGCTGTTTGTCCTTCATGATGCTCTTGCAGAGGTTCTCCAGATCTCCAAACTCAGTGCTGGACACTCCTCTGTGAACAAACAGCAGATACGCTGAGCATCAGCAGCTCCGATCACATCAGAGCGACATCAAACACCTCCACTCACTTCTGTGCGTCCAGGAACATATCGTAATAAAAGCCGTTCTCGATGGGCGGCCCGTAGCACAGGCATCCGCCGTAGAACTGCTCCATGGCCTCGCCGAGAACGTGAGCGCTGGAGTGCCAATATACCTGAGACACGCAACGACAAGTTTAGAAGCAGATATTCAGATGTATGCTCAGGAGTCAAGTATAAAAGCGTGGCGAGTGACTGACGGCCTGTGCGTCCTCGTGATCAAAGCGCAGCAGCTCCAGACTACAGTCAGCCTCCAGCGGACGGTCCAGATCCCACAGCTCTCCGTTCACACGAGCGATCACACAGCTGTTGGCCAGAGATTGACTGCACAAACACACAAACAGACAACATCAACACAGTCAGAATGCACCAGAACATCGAGTTTTATGACATCTGCACTGCAAAAAATGCTTTTCTTACTTTGATTGTCTTGTTTCCAGCCAAAATATCTAAAAATTCTTACATTTTTTCTAGAAGGATTTTCTAGACGAGCAAAAATTGTTGTCTGATTTTCTAGACGAGCAAAAATTATTGTCTGATTTTCTAGATGAGCAAAAATTATTGTCTGATTTTCTAGACGAGCAAAAATTATTGTCTGATTTTCTAGACGAGCAAAAATTATTGTCTGATTTTCTAGATGAGCAAAAATTATTATCTGATTTTCTAGACGAGCAAAAATTATTGTCTGATTTTCATTTGCTCGTCTAGAAAATCCTTCTAGAAAAAATGTAAGAATTTTTAGATATTTTGGCTGGAGACAAGACAATCAAAGTAAGAAAAGCATTTTTTGCAGTGCAGATGTCATAAAACTCAGACAATCAGACAAATAATTTGTCTGATTTTCTAGGCAAGCAAAAAATATTGTCTAATTTTCTAGACAAGCAAAAATTATTGTCTGATTTTCTAGACGAGCAAAAACTATTGTCTGATTTTCTAGGCAAGCAAAAAATATTGTCTAATTTTATAGACAAGCAAAAAATTATTGTCTGATTTTCTAGACGAGCAAAAATTATTGTCTGATTTTCATTTGCTCGTCTAGAAAATCCTTCTAGAAAAAATTTAAGAATTTTTAGATATTTTGGCTGGAGACAAGACAATCAAAGTAAGAAAAGCATTTTTTGCAGTGCAGATGTCATAAAACTCGACGAGCAAAAACTATTGTCTGATTTTCTAGGCAAGCAAAAAATATTGTCTAATTTTCTAGACAAGCAAAAATTATTGTCTGATTTTCTAGACGAGCAAAAACTATTGTCTGATTTTCTAGGCAAGCAAAAAATATTGTCTAATTTTCTAGACAAGCAAAAATTATTGTCTGATTTTCTAGATGAGCAAAAACTATTGTCTGATTTTCTAGGCAAGCAAAAAATATTGTCTAATTTTATAGACAAGCAAAAAATTATTGTCTGATTTTCTAGATGAGCAAAAATTATTGTCTGATTTTCTAGACAAGCAAAAATTATTGTCTGATTTTCTAGAGGAGCAAAAATTATTGTCTGATTTTCTAAACAAGCATAAATTATTGTCTGATTTTCTAAACAAGCATAAATTATTGTCTGATTTTCTAAAGGAGCAAAAAAAATTGTCTGATTTTCTAGAGGAGCATAAATTATTGTCTGATTTTCTAGACAAGCAAAAATTATTGTCTGATTTTCTAGAGGAGCAAAAATTATTGTCTGATTTTCTAAACAAGCATAAATTATTGTCTGATTTTCTAAAGGAGCAAAAATTATTGTCTGATTTTCTAAACAAGCATAAATTATTGTCTGATTTTCTAAACAAGCATAAATTATTGTCTGATTTTCTAAACAAGCATAAATTATTGTCTGATTTTCTAGAGGAGCAAAAATTATTGTCTGATTTTCTAGAGGAGCAAAAATTATTGTCTGATTTTCTAAAGGAGCAAAAATTATTGTCTGATTTTCTAAACAAGCATAAATTATTGTCTGATTTTCTAAACAAGCATAAATTATTGTCTGATTTTCTAGAGGAGCATAAATTATTGTCTGATTTTCTAGAGGAGCAAAAATTATTGTCTGATTTTCTAAACAAGCATTAAGTATTGTCTGATTTTCTGAACAAGCAAAAAGTTACCAAAGCAGTTTAACTTGACGCACTAAAACTAGAACTAAAATTTAAATAAAAATGAATAAAGACTACACAGATAAAAACTAATGACAAAATGCTAAAAACGCCACAAAATTACTCAAATATAATATAAAAAATTTCATATAAATGAAAACTAAAAAAAGTAACACCTAACGAAAAATATTGAATAAAATAATACAGGAGTCAACATTTGAAGTGGATCAAAACCTTTACAATACCTGCTCTTGTCTTAGGACAACTTTGAGGAACTTTTTTTATCCACTTCAAATGTTGACTGTGTATTTTAACCCTTTAACTGTCACTACCAAAAGTCATAAGTCGCTGGGGTATATTTGTAGCAATAGCCAAAAATACATAGTATGGGTCAAAATGATTGATTTTTCTTTTATGCCAAAAATCATTAGGATATTAAGTAAAGATCATGTTCCATGAAGATATTTCGTAAATTTCATACTCTAAATAAATCAAAACTTCATTTTTGATTAGTAATATGCATTGCTAAGAACTTCACTTGGACATCTCTAAAGGTGATTTTCTCAATATTTAGATTTTTTTTCACACTGAATAGGACACCAATTTGTACCCCATTTGTTGAAAGTGACTGTAACTAATAGAAAAGAAAGCTGTTGTGTCAGATTTCTTTCAAATGCACCATGAATGAGGAGTAAATGCTGTCACCTGATGGCACAGGCCAGCTGATATGGGCTGCTGACCCACGCTGTGGCTGTCACCGTCTGTCCGTCGGGCAGCTGGACGCTGATGGAGCGACCGCCGGCCGCCCGCTCCGCCAGAAGAGCGTCGCTCTCCTTCTTCAGACGCTCATACAGCTGCAGACGCTCAGAGACGAACACCGGCCACTGGTTCATCTGCTCCGCCGCATGAGAAGGAGAGAGAAGCGAAGTGGTCAGTTACAGTCTAAAATGAGCTTCAACCTGAATGATGCTGATGCAATCACACAGCAATCACACTGACCATATATATGTGTGTGTGTGTGTGTGTGTGTGTGTGTGTGTGTGTGTGTGTGTGTACCTCTGCCTTCACTTTCTCCTTCTTCTTGTTTTTCTCTTGAACATCTGATGCACTGGATCGAGACGGAGCAGCATTTTGCTAAAAACACACACAAACAAACATTTAAACATTATGCAAAAAGCAAAACCATGCTTTCATGCTTATTTCCTTGTTTCAAGTTTGGCAGAATGACTCAGATATATTACATTTAGTCATTTAGCAGATGCTTTTATCCAAAGCAACTTAAAAATGAGCACAAAGGAAGCAATCCAAATCAACAACTTAAATGTATAAGAAAATAAATAGAATAGAAAGAGAATAGAGCGAGCTAGAGGTTAGTGTTAGAGGCCTTTTTTGTGAAATATATAATAAACAGAAAGAAAACAAATAAACGCAAAAGTAATAGAAAAGCTAGTGTTAAAGGGTCTAGTTTTCTTTTTTATATTTGTAGCAATAGCCAAAAACACATTGTTTGAGTCAAAACGATTTATTTTATGCCAAAAATCATTAGGATATTAAGTAAAGATCATGTTCCATGAAGATATTTTGTACATTTCCTATTGTTAATATGTCAAAACTTAATTTCTGATTAGTAATATGCATTGCTAAGAACTTCATCTGAACAACTTTAAAGGTGATTTTCTCAATATTTTGATTTTTTTGGCACCCTCAGATTTTCAAATAGTTGTATCTCGGCCAACATACATCAATGGAAAGCTTATTTATTTAGCTTTCAGATGACGTCTAAAGCTCAGTTTTAAAAAACTGACCCTTATGACTGGTTTTGTGGTCCAAGGTCACATTTATGCGTTTAGAAGAGACGAACAAAGCAAAGAAATTTGCTAAATATATAAAAAATAAAAGAAAACCAATAAAGAATGCAAAAAGAATAGAGCTAGTGTTAGTTTTTTTTTTAATAAAGAAAACAAGCAGTTAGAAAATGAATAGTGTGCAATGTTTTCAAAGGTCAAGTTTAAGTAAAGATCATGTTCCATGAAGATATTTTGTAAATTTCCTACCATAAATATATCAAAACTTAATTTCTGATTAGTAATATGCATTGCTAAGAACTTCATTTGAACAACTTTAAAGGCCATTATCTCAATATTTAGATTTTTTTGCACCCTCAGATTGCAGATTTGTTGTATCTCAACCAAATATAATCCTATCCTAGCAAACCACACATAAATGAAAAGCTTATTTGTTTAAAAAAAAAAAAGACCTTTATAACTGGTTTTGTGGTCCAGGGTCACATTTAGGCATTTGCTTTTAAGAGGAACAAAGGAAACAAATTTGTTGTTGTTTTTGTATAATTTTTCGCTGGCTTTTGTTCACTCAGTGTAACTGAAATGGTATGTTCATATTCTCTTTTACTCAGAAGGATAGATTTACATTTAGTCATTTAGCAGATGCTTTTTTTTGTTAATGATATAATAAATATAAAACAATTAGAATAGAACAAGAATAGAGCAAGCTAGTATTAGAGGCCTTTTGTGTTAAATATATAATAACTAGAAAACAAATAAATTGAATGCAAAAAGAACAGAGAAACTATTTTTTTTTTTATAAATAAATAAAGAAAACAAGCAGTTAGAAAATTAATAGAGTGCATGTTTTAATTTTTTAATTTAATTTAATTTAATTTTAATTTTTTTTTTCTTTTTCTTTTTAATTTTAGCAATAGCCAGAAATACATTGCATGAGTCAAAATGATTGATTTTATGCCAAAAATCATTAGGATGTAAACTAAAGATCATGCTCCATGAAAATATTTTGTCAATTTTCTACCATAAATATATCAAAATGTAATTTTTGATTAGTAATATGCATTGCTAAAAACTTCATTTGAACAACCTTAAAGGCGATTTCCTCAATAAAAAAATAGTTTTATCAATGGAACACTTATTTATTTAGCTTTCAGATGATGTCTAAAGTTAAAAAAATTGACCCTTATGACGTTTTGTGGTCCAAGGTAACATTTTTAAAAAAAAAAATTTTATTTGTAGCAAAAGCCAAAAATACATTGCATGTGTCAAAATTATTGATTTCACGCCAAAAATCATTAGGATATTAAGTAAAGATCATGCTCCATGAAAATATTTTGTACATTTTCTACCATAAATATATCAAAACGTAATTTTTGATTAGTAATATGCAATCCTAAAAACTTCATTTGAACAACCTTAAAGGTGATTTCCTCAATAAAAAAAATCAATGGAACACTTATTTATTTAGCTTTCAGATGATGTCTAAAAAATTTACCCTTATTTGTAGCAATAAACAAAAAAACATTGTATGGGTCAAAATTATTGATTTTACGTCAAAAATCATTAGGATATTAAGTAAAGATCATGTTCCATGAAGATATTTTTGTAAATTCCTTCAAATATTTAATTTTTGATTAGTAATATGCATTGCTAAGAACTTCATTTGAACAACTTTAAAGGCGATTTTCTCAATATTTAGATTTTTTTGCACCCTCAGGTTGCAGATTTGTTGTATCCCAACCAAATATAATCCTATCCTAACAAACCATACAATAGAAAGCTTATTTATTAAAAAAAAATTGACATTTATAACTGGTTTTGTGGTCCAGGGTCACCTTTATGCACTTGCTTTTAAGAGGAACAAAGCAAACAAATTTGTTGCTGCTTTTGTATTATTTTCGCTGGGTTTTGTTAACTTAATGCAACCGAAATAACATGATCACATTCTCTTTGACTCAAAAGGATAGATAGATAGATAGATAGATAGATAGATAGATAGATAGATAGATGCACCTTTGCACGGCTCTTGTCCTTTTGTTCTTCATTTTTGTTCTGGCTCTTCTGTGTGTTCTGCTCAGGTTTGCTCGTCTTCTGCTTCTGGTTGTTCTCCTCCAGCTGCTGCTCCTCTCTCAGGCTCCGGCGGAGGTGCAGCAGTCGGTATTGGAGCTTCTCGTTCTCGGCGCGCAGCTCGTCCAGGCTCGGGCCGCTGGCCAGGGTGCTGAAGTCGAATCCGCCGGTCAGTCCGTCCTGCAGGCTGTGGATTTCACGACTTAACGCCTCGATCTGCTCCTCCTGAGCGGACAAACGTGCAGCCATGCGCTCCGCCATCTTCAGCCTCAACAGCTGACGGCATCCGAACCGGGAACCGAGCAGAAAGTGACCGGAAATAGTACGAGTTCAGTGGGAGTCGTGAACCGATTATTCCAGCAGGAGGCGCTCTGTGGCCCAGACAGACTAATTTTCATAGAGACTCATGCAATTAGAGCTGTCTATTCTAGTATTGTGTCTTTATGTAGAGGTGTTTCATACTCTAAACATGCTTCTTTACTTTAATTCACCAACTGCGTTTTATTGTTCAATTTGTCAGGGAAATGCATTGTCACAGTGAAAAAGAAATCATTTAATTTTCAGTTTTGGCACATATTTTGCATATATCTTTTTGGAGTCAAATTGTTAATCTGGTTTTTATTTTTAGAATTAAATTGATTTATTTAAAATTGGCAGAAATGGTCTTCCATACTTTACTTCTGCTAGAAAAAAATAAATAAATAAAAGGAGGATTACAAATAAAATATTTATTTTTGTGGGGTTTTTTTTTTTTGTTATTCATCTAATTTTTCTTTTAACTCTTTGCTAATGCTGTTTAAGTATTAAGTTTTTATTGCATTTTTGATTGTGCAGCATTTTGGTACATTTGTGCTTAGTAAAAGCTTGAACGCGCAATTTAAAACACAGTGAAGAATATTAATTTGTAAACACATTGTATCTGACCAATCAGAAACAACGCCCCGCCCACTTGGATACTCCAGCGTCGACGCAGCAGTCCATTCTACTCGTTCTAATCTATAAATAAAATCTAAAGCGACGCACAGCGCCCCCTAGCGACCAGCGGTCACATGACGCTATTTATAACAACAGCGTGACACATGAGAACAGAAATACACTCCCGAGTTTTTTACAGCTATTTCTTTCCTGAGCCATAGTACATATAAGCCTTATCTTGTCAAACTCACCACAAGTTGCCAAACATCTACAAACATTCATGCATAGAAAACAAATTTTATTTAGTTTATATTAGTGTGAATTTACTATAAATGGAGATTCGTTTGGCATTTTAGAAAGTTCACTAACAGATTTTTTTCCCCAGTGTCTTAAAACATATTTAATTTTATTTTATTAATGCAGCGCTTGCCTAACACAAGTTACTTTTTTTATTATTATTTTTTTTATGAATAACAGGTCTTTATGGTACTGTTTGTGGTATTATTTTGACATTTACAAAATATCTTCATGGAACATGATCTTTACTTAATATCCTAATGATTTTTGGCATAAAAGAAAAATATTTATTTATTTTTTATTTATTTTTTTATTTTTTTTTATGTGTGTGAAAATAGTTAATAAACAGAGTTTACCCTTTAAGTAAAAGAATTGACAGAATTAATTAATGTTACCGCATTGTCAACATTGTTACTCTGACAGTTTTATTTATTTATTTTATATTTTATAAATGCTAAGAGTACATGGCTCTAATGAAAACATTATTAAAAGACGTTTAAAAAACACAAAATGTGATGAGTGAAAAATTCATTTATTATTTATTATTTTTTTTTACATTGTGCTAACAGTTTTGACACTTTGTAAAAGTAAGTAAATTAATGAAATTTTACCAAAAGAAATGTAAAATATACATGATGGAAAAAATGCACTAATTCAGACAACAAGAAATCATGATTTTCAACTATTTAAAACACTTTTTAGAGAAATTGTTATATTGTTATGTAATTATCATTCATAGCAACGATTAACACAGTATAATTAAAAATAAAACCATCTGAAAAAAATGTACCTACAATTACAGAATCACCCTACTAACGTATTTTTCTATAAAAAAAGTCCCCGATCTGGCCGGCAGGTGACGCGCACGCACGCGCGCGTTCTAGATTCCGGTGCGTGACAGCGGCGATGACGTCAACGCGCGGAAGTAAACAGAGCGCAGCGCTTCATATGTCAATACGTTTATGAAATTTATAAGATCTTCCGATCGTATATTAAACAGTATATGATTATCATTCATATTGTCAACACTCCGCGGTTGAAGCGTACACTTGAATGACTCTGATCAGGGCAGAAGAACGCGCACTGCTCGTGATTATCCTGTAAATGTCATTGCTTATTGATTGATTGATTGATTGATGTCAGTTCGTGTCGGTTCGGGATGGCTGCGGGTTTCGCTCCGCCGAAGCTCAAAGACTTTATTCTGACTGAGAAACTGGGAAGCGGCACATATGCGACAGTTTATAAAGCTTTCAGAAAGGCGAGTGATTATTGATTATTGATCTCTGGTTATTCGCTAATAGCCTCTTATATATTTGACATGCTTCAGTGAGACTGTTCATTCTTACTTTATGTTTTAATTCAGTGGTTATGAGTTATTATATTGTCCTTTTATTGATTGATTGTTCGTTTTATAAATCATCTGCATGTTTTGATTGATAATTTGATTGATTATAGACTGACGGCAGGGAGGCGGTGGCTGTGAAGGTGGTCAGTAAGAAAAGTCTCAATAAAGCCTCAATGGAGAATCTGCTGACAGAGATTGAGATCCTGAAAACTGTCCGGCATCCTCACATAGTGCAGCTCAGAGACTTTCAGGTACTGAAACAAACACAAAAATAAAGTTTCACAGCATTAACATACTTAGTATTTTTGTCTTGTTTCTAGTCAAAATATCTGAAAATTCAGTTATAAATCAAGATGCATTTACTAGATAAGCAAAATGACATCAGCAGTGTTGGGGAAAGTTATTTTTTAAAAGTAATGCGTTACAATATTGCCTTACTCCCTAAAAAATCAACTAATTACGTTACTTGGTTACTTTTTATGGAAAGTAGTGTTACAATATTGCGTTACTCCCTAAAAAATCAACTAATTATGTCACTGAGTTACTTTTTATGGAAAGTAATGCGTTACGTTGCTTTTGCATTACTTTTTAAATCTGGGCAGGGCTTGCTTGTTTGTTTTTAATATAAAAATGTTCATTTCTTATCAAATGTAAAAGCCCTTTCACACCAAAATGAAATGAAGTGAATAAGGCTAAGGATGAAGGAAAATTAAATTGACGTCTGTACAGTAGAACTGTAGGAAAAGAAAGAAACACTCTTCAGCAATGAGAAAAAAACACAAATGTTAGTTCATCTAAAGTAAGTTTTGCTTTTGCAAAAAAATGCTTTTCTCTTGTTTCCAGCAAAAATGTCTAAAAAATCTTAAATCAAGAAGGATTTTCTAGACAAGTAAAAATTATTGTCTTGTTTTTTTCTGAAAATTAAGTGTTTTTTTACCCCAATGGGGTAAGCAAAATAATCTTGTTTTCCTTTTAAAATATATATATTTTTCTTACCCCATTGGCAGGTTATTTAGCTTGTTCTAAGCAAAAACTCACTTAATTCTGACTTGTTTTTTTCTGAAAACAAGAAAATAATTATGTAATTGTCTAGAAAATCCTTCTTGATTTAAGAAGGATCAAAAGTTTTTTTTCTATATTTTGGCTGGAAACAAGACAAAAAATGTAAGTAAGAAAAGTATTTTTGCAGTGTATAGTTGAATTGGATCAACAAAGGTCAGCAGCAAAGTCATTGGTGAATAAAATGGGATTAAATACATAAAGGAAACAAAAAGTAACTCTAAGTAAAGTAAAAATTAATGTGTTACTTTACTAGTTACTTGAAAAAAGTAATATTATTACGTAACTTGCGTTACTTGTAATACATTGTAAACACTAGACATAAGAAATTTTTGCCTTGTTTCCAGGGGAAAAAATAAACTAAATTAAGTGCAGTTTGCATTTATAAGTAAAATTATCAGCCAGTCTTTTAAGAATATTTTACTTACCCCACTAGCAGATGATTTTACTCGTATCCATGGGGGGAAAAACTATTTTAAGTGCATTTAGCATAAAACAATATTAAATATTTTTGTCATTTTGCTTATCTAGTAAATAATTCAAGAATTATTAGATATTTCAACTGGAAACAAGATGAAAATGTTAATATATAATGTGTGCATTATCTTGCAAAATTAGATGCAAAATCTGCAATCTGAGGGTGCAAAAAAATATATATATTGAGAAATATATAAATATTATAAATAAATATTATTATTAATATATAAATAAAAAGAATGTCGCCTTTAAAGCAGTCCAAATTCAGTTCTTAGCAATGCATATTATTAATCAAAAGTTAAGTTAATTAAGTTTTGATATATTTAATGAAAGGAAAATGTGCAAAATATCTTCATGGATCCTAATGATTTTTTGCATAAAAGAAAAATAGATAATTTTGACCCATACAATGTATTTTTGGCTATTTCTACAAATATACATGTGCTACTTAAGACTGGCTTTGTGCTTCAGAGTCATATATAAAATATCAAAAGAGGCATAAACTTTTACAGACTATATAAATTACTTCTGATGTCATTTTTATTAATATTTGCAGATTTTTTTTTAAATTGTTATCGATGTAAAATACTAAATCAGCTGTTTTTGATTTTGACAATTTAGTTAAATAATTAAATTACCAATGCAAAAGCAGAATCTGAAAGATACAATTATTCTGTGAACCTATAGGTTTTAATCAAATTTAAGGAAATATTAAATAATAATTACACCATTAATTACATTAAGTATTAAATAACATGCCAAAGTATTAAGTAACATGCCAAAAATAAATAAATAAATAATAATAATAAAAATAAAAAACAAAACAACTGTAACTTTTATTTCACAAATCCCTTAATAAAATAAAACTTTGATATTTAACATAATATTTAATGTCGCAGTCCACTATTTTCCAGAGACTATCCTCAGAACTGTTTTGACTGAATGCATCTATCAAATATTATTTAGTTAAAAATGGCTAAATTAAAAATGAATGGTTTTGTGGCATTTATGATCAAGAGAAAAAGGGTGGCTCGTCTTACCCCTAATGCCGAATCCTCATTCCTCCATCTCTGTCTGTCCATCAGTGGGACAATGAGAACATCTATCTGATTCTGGAATGGTGCTCAGGAGGAGATTTGTCCCGTTTCATCCGCAGTCGCCGGATTCTTCCGGAAAGAGTCGCCCGGCGTTGCCTGCAGCAGATCGGTACAAACACACCTTAAACACACGATCTAAATTAGGGCTGCACGATTTGAGAAAATGTTCATATTGCGATTATTGATGTCAATATTGCAAAATGTGATTGCAATTATAATAAATGGTATCGTTAGTCAACTTGATGGGTTTTTATCGAAAATGCACGCACAAAAAAAATAAATAATTTTTACAAAATTATATAATCCTTGCATTAACCCTTAAATGCATACCTCGGGATGTCATTCACTACCCTCTCCTCTATTCATTACAAACAATATAACAAGAAAAAAATAGCTAAATATAAAAGGGTGTCTGTTTTCTGATTTTTTTTGGGTGAAAAAAGAGACCCGAGGTGTGTAATAGTGCAAGTTTATTTTTCGTGCACAAAAACGTAAATATCTGATGAATAAATGCATGCAGTTCATCTTTATTCCTGGAGGAGGCACTGTTTAATTGACAATAATGAGGTGAAGTTTGATGTTTCATTATTGCAGGCATAAAACTAAACAATATCATCAGCAAATATGTAACTGATTTGAATGGTTTTACTGCAGAGCAATTACTGTACGCAATAAAACATGAACGTCACTCTTATTTGATGGTGGATGTGCTGAATAAGCTGCCAGCGATTAAAATATTGATTTTGAAGTCATTGAAAACAAGCTTTGAGAATATGGTTGAGAATATGAGCCAGATGCTGAATATACTGTGCAATCGTAAAGTTTGAAAAGGTAACAAAATATGCGTTATTTTATGCTTCTTGAATTGTTCTTAAAATATTAAGAGTTTTTTGCTATTGCAGAAACTGGATATATGTAATAATGACTGGAGAAACATTCATGCATTTAAGGGTTAATGTAAACTTCTCCAAAGTAGAGCTAAATTAAATAAAACAATACATAAAAACATGCACATTTTCACAAAAATAAGATACACTGCAAAAAAATGCTTTTCTAGCTTAGATTTTTTGTCGTTTCCAGCCGAAATATCTACAAATTCTTAAATCAAGAATTATTTTCTAGACAAGTACATGTTAATGTCTTGTTTTCAGAAAAAAGAAGTTCAAATTAAGTGAGTTTTTGCTTGAAACAAGCAAAATAATGTAGTCTTCTGCTTGTTTCAAGCAAAAACTCACTTAATTTTGACTTCTTTTTTCTGAAAACAAGACAATAATTTTTACTTGTCTAGAAAATCCTTCTTGATTTAAGAATTTTTAGATATTTTGTCTAGAAACAAGACAAAATCTTAGCTAGAAAAGCATTTTTTGCAGTGTAGTTTAAACATTTTGTCCAAACAAAGAGGGACATTTATGCAGGATGTAACATACTCTCTGTAAACTTTTTTAGAAAAAAAAGGATATAAAATTGTTGTTCAAACTCAAACCAACAAATCTTTTTTTTTCTTTTGTTAGTGGAAAATCTTCAAACTGTTCTCAGAAAGCATGTGTTCTCAAGTCCACACTTTAATTTAATATAATCGCAACATTTTCCCGTCATATAATTAATCGTGCAGCACTAATCTAAATTGATAAAATGACCAAATAAAATGAAAACATGTGCCTTGTGTGTGTGCTTTAGCATGTGCTCTTCAGTTTCTCCATGAGAGGAACATCTCTCATCTGGACCTCAAACCACAGAACATTCTGCTGAGTGGAAACCTGCTGAAGCTCGCAGGTAAAACTTCATTCACATGATTTAAAGGAACCGTCCAAACACTGCGGGACAAATCTGTGCACTTTAAGGTTTAACCCTTGTGCATTAAAAAAAAAAAAAAGTTACACTTAGGTAGGGCTGGGTGATATGGCAAAAATGTAATCTCGATAATTTTTTCCCATATGGATCGATAACGATATATATTTAGATAAATAAACTGTTAATGTTGCCAGCATTAAAAGAGTATCCCAACTATGACTGAAGCCACAAAATGGGTTCATTAATTACATTTTAAAGTATAGTTTATTAACAAAAACTATAAAAAATATTTAATATTCTAAAACAATATTTAGAAGCCACAATGTCTTTCACATTTACAGCTCTAAACAACTATGTGTTTGCTGCATAAAACAGGGCTCTACGCTTACTTTTCTTTTTAGAAGTACTTGTGCTCCTAACTTAAAACATTTAGGAGCACAGTCAAAAACTTAGGAGCACCATCTAATCAACAATAAAAAAAAATCTGATTAAAGATTTGTCTTCTAATTAAAGATTTTCAGGGGCATTTTGTTTTTACCTTTATAATGGCATTTTTTTTAAATTATGTAATCTTTTATGTTATATTTAAAAATATATACATTTATAATCTTTATATGTCTAACTAAAACAGCAGAATCAGAACAAGTAGAATAAGCATAAGTCACTATTAATTTATTTGTACTACAGAGGTGGCACAGAAGAACACAAAAGTGGCTTGTAGGTGTTTTCATATGCTTCATGTGGCTCAGAAGTGCCATGAGGGCAGTCAAATTCATAAATTCATGTTGCGATTATTGTTTTTAATATACCATTTTGAATACAGAAATATTAAATGATTTAAATAACTGAAAAGATACTTTAAAATGAAACTACAACTGCCGGTAGGGGGCGGTAAGTCGTTGATTTTAATTACTGAATCATATTCATTTGATTCGTTCGAACAGCCGATTCATTCAGAAATGACGCAAGTGACTGTCTTTATGAATGGAAATAATCTCTGGATAATTTTGACGACGAAATAAAGCCAAATCGGACAATGCTGTTAGACAATAGTCAATGTAAGTCACTTAATATTAACTTCTTGTTTCTTTTCTGATGTATTAAATAATATTTAACTTATAAACTCGCTTAAAAATCATTAAAAGCTGTCACTCATCTTAGTTCATCATAATCAACGAATTTCTCTACACTGCATAATGAATCTCTTAATTCGTGCTAACTTTTTGTGTGATTGGCTCTTATATTATTCCATATCGAGTAAAAATGCTTTGAGCTTATCATTGTTATCGACATATATTTTATCGCGATTCGATATGATATCGTTTATCGGCACAGCCCTATACTTAGGTGCAAAATGGACAAAAATGTCCATGTCTAAAAATATGATGTATTAATATTGTCGATTTTTTAATCAGCATCTGTTCTATCCATAGATACCAAACACTGATTAATTTTCAGAATTGTAACCCTTTAAATGCTGGTTTGTTTACATAATGCCACAGGTGTTTTTTAATGAAAAAATGAAAAATAGTAGTTAATTTCCATATACTAAATGCTAAGCAGAATTTTTTTTCTTTCCATATTAGATTAATCTCTTCTATTCATAATGACCAAACATTTATTCATTTTCAGAATTTTAATGCTTTAAAAGCTGGTTTCTTTCATCCTCATTTTCTAATGCACTCAAACTTTGTATAAAATCTACCAAACTAAACAATCAGCATTTTCTTGTGGTGAAAACAAAAACAGTGAGTTTAGGGGCTTCTGAAGTTCTACATCAAATTCAAGCTCACCTTTTATCTCTGTACAAAAACAATAACAAATGAAAAAGTGCAATCCAGGATTAAGATGTGTGTTTGGGTGAAAAAGAAAAATCCTCAAAGCTCATTAACCTTCTTTGACCTTATTCATAGTTTTCATATGACTCCATGACCCTGCCAAGGCTGTGATTTTTGATTTCCAGTACAATATAATTTCTTTCCAACTAATTACACGCGTTAAATTTTCAGTAAACACATGCAAACCACACTCTGACATCCTTACCAACATACCCACACAATTATAGCTGCATTATTTGTCTGATTGACTCTATAATAGACTATAATATGCATAAGCAGAAAACAATAAAGCAAGTATTTCTTTTATATGCCAAATTTGAAAAAATGGCACAATCTAGTAAAAAATGGTAAAAATTTAAAATTCGAAGCCTTGCAGATAGAATGAATGCCTATTAGCAAATATTGCATAATTTTATAGCTTAAAACTGTAGTTTTAATGTGTTTCAATGTGGACATTTTTGTCCTTAAGGCCCTGAGTGTGAGTATTTTTGTATGGAGGGTAAAATAGATTTTTTCAAGGAAATGAGGGTGAAATATTAAACTTCCAATAAAAATACACACCTGAGCCAAAATCTGTGCAGTTGGCATTAACGCAGGTGCACTTATAATAAAAAACAAAACTGAAATGGACAAAAAGGGTTAAGAAAAATAACAAATGTCCTTGAATCTGTATATTGACTCAAAAGTTCATTAAAAGTTTAAAAACAGAAACAGAAACTGATTTAAATAGAGGCACACGGGTGTGTTTTGTTGACGTCATTTGAACGAGTGCAATGTAATTTTTGCTTCTCATCATCTCGTAATATCATGACTAAACGGTTTTGTCTGTAGATTTTGGTTTTGCGCAGTACATGAGTCCATGGGACGAGCAGCAGGCTCTGAGAGGCTCTCCGCTCTATATGGCTCCTGAGATGGTGTGCAGACGGCATTATGACGCTCGAGTGGATCTGTGGTCCGTCGGGGTCATTTTATACGGTGAGAAACATAAATAACTCTACATTTAAAGGAATAACTCAATTCTGTCATCGTTTACTCAAACCTCTGTGACTGTCTTCCTTCTGTTTCAACATTGATTATAATCAGAAATGTTCCAGGAAAGGATCATGTGACACTGAAGACTGGAGTAATGATGCTTTGAGCACAGGAATAAATTACATTTTACAATATATTCACACAGAAATATGTTATTTTACATTGTAATATTATTTCACTTGTATTTCATTATTTTCACTGTATTTTTGAATACATAAATGCAGAAGAGACTTCTTTCAAAAGCATAAAAATATTAAATATACTCTTTTTAACTTTATTCATCAAAGAATCCTGAAAAAAGCATCACAGGATCCAAAAAAAAGTATTAAGCAGCACAACTGTTTCCAACATTGATAATAAATCAGCATTAGAATGATTTCTCTAAGCACAGAAATAAATTACATTTTACAATATATTGACACAGAAAACAGCTATTTTACATTGTATTAATGTTTCACTGTTTTTAATGCAGCATGGGTGAGCAGAAGAGACTTCTTTCAAAAACAAAAAAATATGAAAAAAGTCTGGGATCAGTACGATGTTTAATGCTTTTTAAAGGAGACTTTTCTGCTCATCAAGGCTGCGTTTATTTGATTAAAAATTTTGAAAAAAAATGTAAAATTGTGAAATGTTAATGCAATTTAAAATAGTGGTTTTCTATTTTAATATACTTTAAAATGTAATTTATTCCTGTGATGCAAAGCTGAATTTTCAGCATCATTACTCCAGTCTTCAGTGTCACATGATCCTTCAGAAATCATTTTAATAGACTTAGATTTAATATCAATTTTGGAAACAGATTTTTATTTTGAACCTGTGATACTTTTTTCAGGATTCTTTGATGAATAAAAGGTTAAAAAGAACAGCATTTATTTAAAATATAAAACTTTTGTAACAATAAACACCTTGTTTAAAGTTTGGGTTTAGTATATTTTTTCTTTCTCTCTTTTAGAGGAAATTAATACTTTTATTCAGCAAGGATGTGTTAAAATGATAAAAAGTGATAGTAAAGACATCTATTTTAAATAAATGCTGCTCTTTTTAACTTTTTACTAATCAAAGAATCCTGAAAAAAGTATCACAGGATCCAAAAAATATTAAGCAGCACAACTGTTTCCAACATTAATAATAAAAGCAATAAATCAGTATATTAGAATGATTTCTGAAGAATCATGTGACACTGAAGACTGCAGTAATGATGCTGAAAATTCAGCTTTGCATCACAGAAATAAATTACATTTTACAATATATTCATATAGAAAAATTATTTTACATTGTAATATTATTTCACTGTTTTTAGTGTATTTTTGAATACATAAATGCAGAAAAGACTTCTTTCAAAAATATACAAATTTAAATATACTCTTCTGCTTAAAGGTTTGGGATCAGCAAGATGTTTAATGCTTTTTAAAGGAGACTTTTCTGCTCATCAAGGCTGTGTTTATTTAATTAAAAATACAGAAAAAATTGTAAAATAGTGAAATGTTAATGCAATTTAAAATAGTGGTTTTCTGTTTTATATTTACCTTAAAATGTAATTTATTCCTGTGATGCAAATCTGAATTTTCAGCATCATTACTCAAGTATTCAGTGTCACATGATCCTTCAGAAATCATTCTAATATACTGATTTATTATCAGTGTTGGAAACAGCTACTTTTATTTATTTATTTATTTATTTTTTTGGAACCTATGGTACTTTTTTGAGGATTCTTTAAAGAATAAAATGATAAAAATAACAGCATTTATTTAAAATATAAAACTTTTGTAACAATAAACACCTAATTTAAAGTTTGTGTTTAGTACATTTTTTCTTTCTTTCTCTCTTTTAGAGGAAATTAATACTTTTATTCAGCAAGGATGTGTTAAAGTGATAAATAGTGATAGTAAAGACTTCTATTTTGAATAAATGCTGTTCTTTTTAACTTTTTATTGATCAAAGTATCCTGAAATCACAGGCTCCAAAAAAATATTAAGCAGCACAAATATTTCCAACATTGATAATAAAAGTAATAAATCAGTATATTAGAATGATTTCTGAAGAATCATGTGACACTGAAGACTGGAGTAATGATGCTGAAAATTCAGCTTTGCATCACAGAAATAAATTATATTTTAAAGTATATTCAAATAAAAAACTCTTATTTTGAATTGCAATAATATTTTATAATATGATTTTTTTTCTGTATTTTTAATCAAATAAATGGAACTTTGATGAGCATAAGAAACTTAAAAAAAAAACATTAAATATCTTACTGATCCACAAATTTTTGACCGGCTATATATGTTTATTTTTTTGAGGGCAGAAGCTTTATTTGGACGAGCTCCCTTTGCCTCTCGCTCATTTGCTGAACTAGAAGAAAAGATCCGCAGTGAGAAACCTGTCGAGGTGAGAATTAATGTCTGACTCACTGACTAGTTATTTTTTTAAAGAAGTAGTTCACTCAAAAATAAAAATGTGCTGAAGATGTGCTCACCCTCAGGCCATCCAAGATGTATTTTGGTTGTTTCTACTTTTGATTTGTAGAAATGTGCCATTCCAGAACTGTCTCACCAAAAGATCCTCTGTAGTGAATGGGTGCCGTCAGAATGAGAGTCCAAACAGCTGAGAAAAACATCACAATAATCCATCAGTTAACATCTTGAGACGACAAAATCTGAAACAAATCCATCATTAAGACGGTTTTTAACTAAAATATGAGTCCATAATCCATAAAAGCGCTTCCTCCAGTAAAAAAGTGGTCTGGTCTGAATCAGGAGAGAATTCTGCACACATCAAGCATCATTTACAAGCCAAAACAGCTCTAAACAAATATGTGGCTGGATTTTGATCTGAGAGACAACAGGAGATGGACTTTTTCACTGGAGGAAGCATAATTATGGACTAAAAACGTCTTAATAATGGATTTGTTTCATCTTTTGTTAATTACTGTGATGTTCTTATTAGCTGATTGGACTCTCATTCTGACGGCACCCATTCACTGCAGAGGAATTGTCCAGGGCAATATTTGGCAGAGATACAACTATTTGAAAATCTGCAATCTAAGGGTGCTAAAAAACAAAATATTGAGAAAACCGCCTGTAAAGGTGTCCAAATGAAGTTCTTAGCGATGCATATCACTAATCAAAAATAAAGTTTTGATATATTTATGGTAGGAAATGTACAAAATATCTTCATGAAACATGATCTTTACTTAATATCCTAATGATTTTTAGCATGTAGATGAGTTTGTTTCTTCATCAGATTTGTAGAAATGTGTCATTCCAGAACTGTCTCACTGCAGTGAATGGGTGCCGTCAGAATGAGAGTCCAAACAGCTGATAAAAACATCACAATAATCCACAAGTACCACTCCAGTCCATCAGTTAACATCTTGAAAAAGACAAAAGCTGAAACAAATCCATCATTAAGACGTTTTTTAAGTAAAATAAGAGTCCATAATACATAATAACACATAAGTCACATTAAATTCCAGCCAAAATTCTCTCCTGATTCAGACCAGTCCACCTTTATTTTACTAGAGGAAGTGTTATTATGGATTATAGACTCAAAAAACGTCTTAATGGTGGATTTGTTTCAGCTTTTGTCTTCTCAAGATGTTAACTGATGGACTGGAGTGGTACTTGTGGATTATTGTGATGTTTTTATGAGCTGATTGGACTCTAAATCTGACGGCACCCATTCACTGTAGTGAGACAGTTCTGGAATGACACATTTCTACAAATCTGATGAAGAAACAAACTCATCTAGATGCCAAAAAATAATTCGGATCATGTTCCATGAAAATATTTTGTACATTTCCTATCATAAATAGATGAAAACTTACATTTTAATTAGTAATATGCATTGCTAAGTACACCACTAAGTACATATACTCTTGTTCACCACTAGATGGAGCCGTTGTATCAAACATTCCTATGATCTGCTCTCTCTGTGTTTAGCTGCCACCCGGAGCGCGAGTTTCTCGTGACTGTCGTGATCTGCTGCTGCGTCTGCTGGAGCGAGACCCGAACAGCCGCATCACGTTCGACGAGTTTTTCTTGCACCCCTTCGTAGATCTGGAGCACATGCCCAGCGCCGAGAGCCTCGGGAAGGCAGTGAGTGCGAGAGTCAGCGCGGATGAACTCACACTAACACTCTCGCATGTTTATTTTAGTCCTGAAGTGGCAAAACCGCCGCGCTGCTGCTCGACTCTAGCGTCAGACCAAACTTCAGCAAATGTGTCACACAGATGCTGCTCCACAAACACGCAAACACTCACTCTAGAGTTACAACACATGGGGCTGTTCGTTTATTGTACAGCTGCTTGCTGCCATTCAATTAGATTCTCATTCATAAGCTCTTGATTTAATTTGGATCTATTTATTATTTTACGCCACATCAGCATCAAAGGCTATATTCATGGCAAACTCAAGAACAATATGATTTAAAGTTGTGTTTTTAAGTTTTTTTTGTTAGTTTTTTTTTTACAAACAAACACTTTTTTTATTTTATAATAAAAAATATAATTAAATAATAATAATAATAATAATAATAATAAAAAAAAATATATATATATATATATATATATATATATTTTTTTTTTTTTTTTACAGGAGAAACTTTTTTGTAATATTAATTCATGTACTTTTTTTTTTTTTTACGAACACTTTATTTTATAAGTAAAAAAAATTATATAGTTAAAAAAAAAAATAAATAATATATATATATATATATATATCTCTTTTTTTACAGGAGAAACTTTTTTTTATATTAATTCATGTACTTTTTTTGTTTGTTTTTTTACGAACACTTTTTTATTTTATAAGTAGAAAAAATTCTATAATTAAAAAAATATAAATAAAAAAAAAAAAAATATATATATATCTTTTTTTTACAGGAGAAACTTTTTGATATTAATTCATGTACTTTTTTGTTTGTTTTTTTACGAACAATTTTTAATTATATAATTTAAAAAAAGTTAATGAAATATTTAAAAAAAAGTGTATATATATATACACGCCAAGTCTTCTTTTCTGAAAAATTAATCAAAATCAAGTGAGTTCAAGCTTAAAACCAGACAATTATCTGTCAGTGAGGTCAGAAAAACAAATGAAATAACTAATTTTTATGCCATTAGCAGATTTTTTTTTTTTTGTTTTAAGCTTTAACTTCATTTTGATAAGTAAATGTACCCTGATTTAAGACTGTTTAGATATTTGTACTGTAAAACAAGGCAAATACTAAGTAAGAAGGTCCTGTTTTGCGGTGTGTGAACTGTATTTGTGTTGTAGAAAGCGCTGGTGTTGCAGGCGGTGCAGAAGGACCAGGATGGAGAGCGATCGGCTGCGTTATCTCTTTACTGTAATGCACTCGAACACTTCGTTCCTGCCATTCACTGTAAGACACAAACCTCTCTGTTTCTCTGTTATACGAGTCTCCGTTCGCTGTCATCATCTCTGTCTCTGCACTTTCAGATGAGACGGACAGACAGAGAAAGGAAGCACTGAGACAGAAGGTAAATAAAACTAGATAAAAGCGTTTGAAGTTGGCTTGAGAAAGCCTGGCCAGAAAGCTTAAAGTGCGATCAGTCTGTCAGATAGATGTTCTTAGTATGTTTTAGCAAGTTACTAGCATGTTGCTAACATGTTTCTGGTATGATTAGCTAGTTACTAGCATGTTTCTGATATTATTAGCAAGTTACTAGCATGTGGCTAGCATGTTTATAACATGATTAGCAAGTTACTAGCATGTTTATAACATGTTTTTAGCATGGTTAACATGTTTTAAGCATGGCTAACAAGTTACTAGCATGTTTCTAGCATGATTAGCAAGGTACTAGCATGTTGCTAGCATGTTTCTGGTATGATTAGCTAGTTACTAGCATGTTTCTAATATTATTACCAAGTTACTAGCATGTGGCTAGCATGTTTATAACATGATTAGCAAGTTACTAGCATGTTTATAACATGTTTTTAGCATGGTTAACATGTTTTAAGCATGGCTAACAAGTTACTAGCATGTTTCTAGCATGATTAGCAAGGTACTAGCATGTTGCTAGCATGTTTCTGGTATGATTAGCTAGTTACTAGCATGTTTCTAATATTATTACCAAGTTACTAGCATGTGGCTAGCATGTTTATAACATGATTAGCAAGTTACTAGCATGTTTATAACATGTTTTTAGCATGGTTAACATGTTTTAAGCATGGCTAACAAGTTACTAGCATGTTTCTAGCATGATTAGCAAGGTACTAGCATGTTGCTAGCATGTTTCTGGTATGATTAGCTAGTTACTAGCATGTTTCTAATATTATTACCAAGTTACTAGCATGTGGCTAGCATGTTTATAACATGATTAGCAAGTTACTAGCATGTTTATAACATGTTTTTAGCATGGTTAACATGTTTTAAGCATGGTTAACAAGTTACTAGCATGTTTCTAGCATGATTAGCAAGGTACTAGCATGTTGCTAGCATGTTTCTAGTATTATTAGTATGTTACTAGCATGATTAGCATGTTTCTAGCATGATTAAGTTACTAGCATGTTACTAGCAAGATTAGCATGTTAGCATGTTTCTAGCATGTTGTTTTAGCATTTTTTAACCTGATTGGCATGTCTCTAGCATGTTTTAACATGATTAGCATGTTTCTAGCATGATTAGCAAGTTACTAGCCTGTTTCTAGCATGATTAGCAAGTTATTAACATGTTGTTAATATGTTTGTTATATGATTAACAAGTTACTACCATGTTGCTAGCATGTTTCTAACATGATTAACATTTTGTTAGTGTTTAAGGCATAATTAGCAAGTTACTAACATGTTATTTTAACATGTTTTTAACCTGATTAGCTTGTTGCTAGCATGTTGTTAGTATGTTTTAACATGATTAACATGTTAGCTTTTTTTAACAACATAGGCATGTTTCTAGCATGATTAGCACGTTGTTAGCATGTTTTTTAATCATGATTAGCAAGTTATTAGCATGTTGTTAGCATGTTTGTCACATGATTAACAAGTTACTACCATGTTGCTAGCATGTTTCTAACACGATTAACATGTTATTGTGTTTAAGGGATGATTAGCATGTTGTTAACATGCTTCTAGCATGATGAGCAAGTTACTAGCATTTTTCTAACATAATTAGCAAGTTACTAGCATGTTGGTAGTATGTTTCTAGCATGATTAGCTTGTTAGGATGTTTAAGACATAATTAGCATGTTGTTAGCATGTTTTCAGCATGATTAGCATGTTGTTAGAATGTTTAAGACACATTTACCATGTTGTTAGCATATATCTAGCATGTTTATCAAGTTACTAGCATAATTAGTATGTTGTTAGCATGTTTAAGGCATAATTACCATGTTGTTTTCATATATTAACATGATTAGCAAGTTATTAGCATGTCACTAGCATGTTGTTAGTTTGTTTTAACATGATTAACATGTTTCTAGCATGAATGACATGTTGTTAGCATGTTTCTATCATGATTAGCATGTTGTTAGTATGTTTGTAACATGATTAACAAGTTACTACCATATTGTTAAAATCATTAGCATGTTGTTAGTGTGTTTAAGCCATGATTAACATGTTGTTAGCATGCTTCTATCATGATTAGCACGTTACTAGCATGTTTCTAGCATGATTAGCATGTTGTTAGCATGTTTAAGGCATAATTAGCATGTTGTTGTTAGCATGTTTAAGGCATAATTAGCATGCTACTAGGATGTTTCTGGCATGATTAGCATATGTAAGGCATAATTGGCATGTTGTTAGCATGATTAGCATTTGACTTTCTCAAGCCAACTTAATCATTTACTCACTGTCATGTTGTTCCAAACCCATGGGAACTGGAGCTCTAAAATGAAAAAGAAGCAGTGATAGAGTTAGTTCATAACACTAATGCAGTTAATTCTGATCTTCATTGGTTTTCTCTCAGGTGAATCAATACGTTTCTCGTGCTGAGGAGCTCAAAGCACTGGTCAGATCAGACAACAAGATCACTTTTGAGGAGGCAAAGTCAGCCAGGAACATATTAATAGGTAACAATAGTGCGGTATTATTAATATCTAATATCTAACTTCTGTTCTGATGCTCAGATCTTTCGTTGTTCACAGAGATGTCCAGAGATCAGTCGCGTTTGCTGGCTGCCCTGGAAGTGGCGTCCACTGCTGTTGCCCAGGTAACTGATTGGATGCTCACTTGCATATGTGTCATGTGAGCTGCAGTGTTGCATGATGGGTAATGGAGTTGTGATGTGTGCAGGAGGAGAGTGGCATGGAGGACTATGACACGCTTGATCTGTACCAGCAGAGTTTGGGCGAGCTGCTGCTAGCACTAGCGGGTAAATGCTCATGAGTCTTAACCAATCAAAATGTAACTTTAATTTTTATTTTATAAATAACAGATGTCAGTTTTACCTACTTATGTATGAAGCAACCACCTAGTAACAACTCAAAACACCATAGCAACTACTGAGCAACAGCATAGTAACCATCAGAATACCCTAGAAACTGCTTAGCAGCAGGAGTAAACACCCAGAACACCCTAAAAACCATCTAGCAAACAGCCTAGCAACCACCCATAACACCCTAGCGACCACCTACTAACAACCAGGATTACTGTAGCAATCACTATGCAACAGCCTAGCAACCACTTAGAATACCGTAACAACCACTGAGCAACAGCCTAACAACATCCTGAATAGCCAAGCAACTGTTTAGCAAGAGGTTTAAACACACTGAGAACACCACGTAGTAACAACACAGAGTATCATAGCAACCACCTACTAATAACCAAGAAGTTACATATCAACCACCAAGCAACAGCCTAGCAATTATCAGAATACCCTATCAAATGTTTAACAACAAGAGTAAACACTCAGAACACCTTATAAACCTAGCAACCATCTGGAATAGACTAACAACTTAGCAACAGGTTTAAACTCACAGAACACCATAAAACACCTTGTAATAACACAGAATAGCATAGCAACCAAACCATCAAGCAATGGCCTAATCTTGAACACCTTTGCCACCTCCTAGTAGCAACACAGAATACCATAGCAACCACCAAGCAAAAGCCCCACAACCATCAAAATACCTTAGCAACTACTTAACAATAGGTGTAAACACTCATAACACCCAGGTGACCACCTAGCAACCACCTAGTAACAACCCAGAATACCATAGCAACCTCTGAGCAACAGCCTAGCAGCTGCCTAGCATTGGGTGTAAACACTCAGAACACCATAGCAACCACCTAGTAACAACACATCATTCTATAGGATCCACTTAGTTACAGCCTAGCAAACACCCAGAACACCCTAGCAACCATCTACTAACAGTCCAGAATGACATAGAAACTATCAAGGAACAGCCTAGCAACCATCCAGAACACCTTGCAACCACCTAGTAACAACCCAGAATACCATAGCAATCACTGAGCAACAGCCTAGCAACCATCCAGAATACTGTAGCAACTGCTTAGCAACAGATGTAACCACTCAGATCATTATAGAAATGACTTTGCTAGCCTAAGCCTAGCATCCATCTAGAACACCATTGCAACCATCTAGTAACAACCCAGAACACCATATCAATCACTGATTGACAGCCTAGCAACCATCAGAATACCCTAGCAACTGCTTAGCAACTGGTGTAAACACTCAGAACACCCTAGAAACCACCTAGCAACAGTCTAGCAACAATCAGAATATCTCAGGAACTGCTTAGCAACAGGTGTAAATACTCAGAACACACCCTAAAAAAACAACTAGCAACAGCCTAACCTAACAACCACCCAGAACACCTTAGTAACTACCTAGTAACAACCCAGAACACCATAGCAATCACTGACTGACAGAATACCCTAGCAACTGCTCAGCAGTGGGTGTAAACACCCAGAACACCCTAAAAACCACCTAGCAACATCTTAGCAACCATCAGAATACCCTAGCAACTGCTTAGTAACAGATGTGAACACTCAGATCACCCTAGAAATTACATAGCAAAAGCCTAGCAACCATTCAGAACACCATAATAACCACAAAGTAACAACCTAGAACATCATAGCAATCAATGTTCGACAGCCTAACAACCATCAGAATACCCTAGCAACTGCTTAACAACAGGTGTAAACCTAACAACAGCCTAACAACCATCTTG
The DNA here is from genome assembly GCA_033026305.1 of Cirrhinus molitorella. Lineage (NCBI taxonomy): Eukaryota > Metazoa > Chordata > Actinopteri > Cypriniformes > Cyprinidae > Cirrhinus > Cirrhinus molitorella. The sequence continues at coordinate 1,252,165 of CM065127.1, forward strand.
AACACCCTTGCTACCACCTAGTAACAACACAGAATACCATAGTAATCACTAAGCAACAGCCTAGCAACTATCAGAATACCCTAGCAACTGCTTAGCAACAGGTCTAGACACTCAAAACACCCTAGAAACCACCTACCAAAAGTCTAGCATCAATCAGAATATCCTAGCAACTGCTTGGCAACAGGTGTAAACACTCAGAACCAACCCTAAAAACAACTAGCAACAGTCTAACAACCATCCAGAACACCATAGCGACCACCAAGCAACCACCCAGTACACCCTGGTGAGTGAGTTTTGGAGAAACTGTATGTAAAAAAGCGTGGTTCTGCATAATGCACTGAGTGTTGTGGAGGAAGGCGAGGTGGAGGCTGTCAGGCGTCCAGATGTGTCGGTGAGCGGTTGCCAGGTCAGCGTGTGTGGTACGCTCATCATCTGGATCTGATTGCGAGCAGCTCTCTTCATTCTCAGTGTTATTAAATACTGCAGCAAATGAAAACTGTTATCTCTCGCAGAGCTCCAGATCCGCTCCGCTCCAGAACTCAGCTGGATTCCCACCCAAAACTGCAGGTTTTTTTTGGCCCTTACACGTCCGCCGTTGATCCGTTACGCCACTGATGCCAGCGCAGGCTAATCAAAACACAGCCGCTTCACGACTGTTTAACGGTTAGAGCAGGCGTCTGAGAGAGTTACTGTTGCTCATGACTGAGGTTTAGCGTATAGGAGTGTTCAGATCACTAAGTATTCAACTGCTGTGTAACAAAACAAAACAAGTATCAGAAATCCATAGCAACCACCCACAACACTGTTACAATCACATAGCAACATGCTATTGATTTTTCAGAACACCTGAGCAACTGCATAGCAACACCCTAGCAACCACAGTGTCAGGTTTGGCACTGGTTTACTCTGCAGATTTTGAGGAAGCAGTCGTGTGTGTGTGTGTGTGTGTGTGTGTGTGTGTGTATGTTGAGCTGATGTGTTTGTCTGTGTCTCCTGCAGCTGAATCTCAGGGCCGACGCAGAGAGCTGCTCCACAGTGAGGTGAGAACCGCAGCATTAATAGCAGACATTTAGGAAACATGTTAAGAAATTTCTTATAGCTTTAGAACAACTTAAAGAGCAAATGATGACAGAATTTTCAATTTTGAGTGAACTATGACTTTTTAAGTACTGAAATAAACTAAAACTGACATAATCTACAGTTGAAGTCAAAAGTTTACATACACCTTGCAGAATCTGCAAAATGTTAATTATTTTACCAAAATAAGGAAACACGGTGCATTAAGAGCCATTAAGAGAAAACTTTTAGAATTTGAAGATCAGTGTAAATGTAACTTATTTCGTCTTCTGGGAAACATGTAAGTATCTTCTGTAGCTTTTGAAGGGCAGTACTAAATGAACAAAATACAATATTTACGCAAAATAAGAAAAATGTACACATCTTCATTCTGTTCAATAGTTTTCAACCCCATGCATGTTTTTTCCTTCTGGAGCATCAGTGAGTGTTTAAACCTTCTGCAATAGTTGCATATGAGTCTCTCAGTTGTCCTCAGTGTGAAAAGACGGATCTCAAAATCTAGTCATTGTTGGAAAGGGTTCAAATACACAAAAATGCTGGAAAACCAAATCATTTGTAGGACTTAAAGGACTTTTATGATGAACAGCGGGCAGGTTAACTGTTTAGAACAAACATGAGACTCATGAACAACTATTATTTTCTCTTGTGGACTATATGTAAACATCTTTTATGTGAAATATCTTACTCAGGTCAGTAGTAAATAAAAAATAACATGCATTTTATATGATCCCTCTTATTTTGCTAAAATAACTGACATTTTGCAGATTCTGCAAGGTGTATGTAAACCTTTGACTTCAACTGTATATAAACGTTACAAAAATACACACTAAAATCAAAAAGTAAAATGCTAAATTTAAAACCAAATATCAGTGATATTGTGAATACTGGCCTTATTATGATGCACTGGACATTTTCTTTCTTCTGTGAAGGAGGTGGAGACAAACTGAGCTCAATGAAGATCTCATCCAGACCACATGACCTGTTGTTTTAATGATCTCACCGCTGTGATATTTGGTTAAACGCCGCAGCCCTCAGCTTAAAAAAACACCTCCATGCTCCCAGAGAAAACAGACGCTCACACACAAACCCTCTCCATGCTCACGCAAAAACCACTTTATGAACCCGATCAATCAGTTTCTAGATCTATAGTGTCATATACCGTAAATTCAGGTTAAGAGTTGGCCTTTATAGGTGCTTTGCAGCAAGATGCATCTTTTTTAGCAGTTGAGTTATGAGTTGAATATGATATAAAGGGAATGTCAATTCATTGAAGTCTTCCTTTCTCTTGCAGATTAAAAGTCTGATGAGTCGAGCTGAATACCTCAAAGAGCTGATCAAGGTAAGCGCTGTTGTATCTCTCGCTCCGCTTGTTTAGTGAAGCATCAGCTAAAGTTTATGTGTTTGCAGATGCGGGAAACTCAGACGGACGAATCGCTGAAGAAAGACGCTGTGGCTGAATCTGTAAAAACCTGTAAGTACAGATGATTTTCATGCAGAGAATAATATGTCTGATAGCGTCCTGTTTCAACAGGCCAATACCTCTAGTAAAGAAAACTGCTCATCTAAATTATTTCATGGGTTCCTTAAAATTACAATACAAAAATGGCTGCAAGCAGCAATTATGGGGCCAAGCACTACAGAGGATCATTAGACCAACTGCAACAATGAGTAATTAAAGCATGATTAGGACGATTCATAACTTGGACGAAATCCATAACTTTTTGTCAGCACTGTCTGATGATGATCTGATTGGATTTTGATGAAAATCAGACTAATGGTCTAGGAGGAGTTCGAAAAAGTAGGTTTTCAACATAAATCAAAAAGTTTCATTATAATAGGCTAATGCAATCAAAAGTTATTAGTATTTTTGGAAATTTTCATAATTTATGGTTGAGTGGTTTACTACTCTTGACCAATAGGTGGCGCTGTTACCAAATTGATCTGGCGTGGTCAGTGTGAGGTGACAATGGCACATACAAAATTTGGTGTAAATACGTCAAAGCTTTGCAGAGATACAGCCTCAGATGCAGTTTGGCATCTTTCCAGCAAAGTTGTTGATGTGTTCAACACAGACCGTATTGAATATCGACACGAAATCCATAACTTTTTGCCAGCTTGGTCTGAAGATGATCCAAGTCAAATTTGGTGAAAATCGGATTAACAGTCTAGGAGGAGTACGAAAAAAGTAGGTTTTCAAAATAAATCAAAAAGTTTCATTATAATAGGCTAATGCAAGTTATTAGTATTTTTGGAAATTTAATAATTAATGGTTAATGAGTGGGTTACTACTATTGACCAGTAGGTGGCGCTGTTACCAAATTGATCTGGCGTGGTCAGTGTGAGGTGACAATGGCACATACAAAATTTGGTGTAAATACGTCAAAGCTTTGCAGAGATACAGCCTCAGATGCAGTTTGGCATCTTTCCAGCAAAGTTGTTGATGTGTTCAACACAGACCGTTTTGAATATCGACACGAAATCCATAACTTTTTGCCAGCTTGGTCTGAAGATGATCCAAGTCAAATTTGGTGAAAATCGGATTAACAGTCTAGGAGGAGTACAAAAAAGTAGGTTTTCAAAATAAATCAAAAAGTTTCATTATAATAGGCTAATGCAAGTTATTAGTATTTTTGGAAATTTAATAATTAATGGTTAATGAGTGGGTTACTACTCTTGACCTATAGGTGGTGCTATTACCAAATTGATCTAGCGTGGGTCAGTGTGAGATATAAAATTTGGTGTAAATATGTCAAAGCTTTGCAGAGATACGGCCTCAGATGCTATTTGGCATTTTTCCAGCAAATTCGTTGATGTGTTAAACAAAATACATTTTGAATATCGACACGAAATCCATAACTTTTTGCCAGCTTGGTCTGAAGATGATCCAATCAAATTTGTTGAAAATCGGACTAATAATCTAGGAGGAGTACGAAAAAGTAGGTTTTCAACATTAATCAAAATGTCAGACGGGAAGTTCAGCCAATTATGCAAAATTTGTATCGATGTTCTTGGCATGACCCAAGGAACATTAGTCTTATTAAAACAGGCTAACATAACCAAAAGTTATTAGCATTTTCATTATAACTTTAACTGCCCCAAACTTTGAGGGCATGGTGTCGAAGATGCATAACGAGATTTATAACGAAATGTCAGTGCGTTCATAAAATATAGCACTTTATGACAAAATTTTAAATGGCCGACGGACAAAATTGGGTATGGTTCGACTCGGCATCATGCACCGAATCTAAAAAGAGATTTTTAGCCAAACTATTCAGAAGTTATAAGCCATCAGGGCATGGTTTCGAAGATGCATACCAAGATTTGTAACGATATGTCAGTGCATTCGTAAAATATAGCATTTTATGACACATTTTTAATGGGCGACGGCCAAAATTGGGTATGGTTCAACTCGGCATCATGCACTGAATCTAAAAAAAAGACCAGTTTTGAGATTTTTAGCCAAACCATTAAGAAAGTTATAAGCAAAAATATAAATTTTTCATATCTCCTGACCACTAGGTGGCACTGTGCCCAAACATTGCAGGTAGTCTCAGGTCATGCTTGTTATAACACACACCAAGTTTGGCCTCAATACGCCAAACCATTGTGGACATATAGCCTCACATCCATTTTTGCGTGCTTTCTGTAAAATTCGTTTGCACATTATTCCACAACGGTTTGACTAAAACTTGAATTCCATAACATTTTGCCAGCTTGGTCTGAAGATGATCCAAGTCAGAGTTTAAGTTAGAGACTTCAAACTTATTATGATTAATGATGAGACTGTCCTTTATCAGTGTGCCAACATTCATAACTTTCCCGCAAGCGGTTCTATGGGCTGCCATAGACTCAACAGCTGAAAAAGAAGGCACCTAAATATAAAAAAAAAATAATAAATAAATAAATAACCTTAAAAAATAGTATTAAATGTATTTATTTAATTTAAAAATATTGTATTATTATTTTAAAAATAATAAATAAGTTTACCAATAATAATAAAGTAATTTAAAATAAAATAAATAATATTTTTAAGATTATTTTTATTTGATTTCACACTTAAAGAATCGCTCTTTAATCGATCCCTCATAATAATAATTCTGATGTGCATGATTCAAACTGAGCAAAATTTAGAATAACTGTGTAAAATATGCTTCTACACTCACTTGCTTTGCTTACATCTATATAAACATGTTCATCCATACAGATACAGTCTCTCTCTCTCTCAGCCTGTTGTTTACAGTGAGCGTGTCACATGGCCGGAGGATTCACAGCATCTGATTGGCTCCTGGCAGACGGTCAAACCGCAGTCACTCTCACTGAACTGTCAGATCTTGTTTGAGTTCATCTGGATGAGATCTGAAATCGCTGCACTGGGAAACAGAACTTCACACCTGAGGGAAAAGAGTCCCGACTGTAAAATCAGGCATTCTTCGCTTTTTTTCACACACACACTCACACTCACTCACACACACACACACACACACACACACACACACAGAGGTTGAGGCGGACCGCAGCTCTACCGCAGATCCAGCAGCATGAGAGAGGTGTGGCTTTCTGTGTGTTTACTCTGGGCTCACACACTTCACACGCTTACACACACACACACACACTTCACATGCGCTTACAAAGGGAAAATTGTGTATTAGTGATTTGACGGCAGAATACTGTGTTTGACGAGTTCTGATTCCTGATGATTGTGAGATTATTTATTCACTGTCTAATTTGAATGAAAGCATCATCTGAATTTCAGTGTCGTTCTTTCATGTGTTCTTTTTGCATCTTGATCTTGATTTAAAGATGTTTAGATATTTATACTGGAAAATGAGACAAAAATACTGAGGAAGATTTTTTTGCAGTGCACTGTCATGTTTCCAGCCAAAATATCTACAAATTTTTAAATCAAGAAGGATTTTCTAGACAAGCTTCATGAATTTAAGACCTTTTAAGGCCTTAATTTGTGAAAATGCAAACTATTTAAGGCCTGCAGAACTGCATGAAATTAGTCAAATTACTTATCTTCAGCAATTATGATATCAATAGGAAAACAAAGCCAAACCTGGACATTTTAGCCATTTTAGAAATCCTGGACGTATAGTCCACAACATTATTGCATGCACTACAAAAAAATTTTTTTTTTCAGTACATATATCTAAAAATCCTTTAATCAAAATAGAATCACTTGGTTTTGATTGAAATGAAGTGAGTTTATGATTTAAACAAGAACAAATATCTGAAAATGGGCTCAAAAAAGCTAAATTCAAAGTTTTCATCAAGATTGACAGACAATTGTTCTTGTTTTAGTTTAGCTCAATTTACCAGAAACTGACTTCATATGTTCTTTGAGCATCTAGATCTTGATTTAAGGATGTTTAGATATTTCTCCTGGAAAATGAGATGACAATTTTGAGGAAGATATTCAGTTTTTTTGCAGTGAATGCAACATTTAATGCAACAGCTTCATGAATTTAAGACTTTCTGCTCTGATTTAAGACATTTTAAGGACTTAATTTGAAAAAATGCAAACTATTTAAGGCCTGCAGAACTGTATGAAATTAGTCAAACTACTTACCTTCAGCAATTGTGAAATCAATAGGAAAACAAAGCCAAATCTGGACATTTTAGCCATTTTAGCACAAAAAAAGAGTTTCTTCCTCAGTTTTCTAGTGCAAATCAAGATAGAATTGCTTGGGAAGTAAAATGACACACGTCTTATTTTCTAAAAAAAAGAAAAAAGATTAAAATATAGTGATTTCATGCTTAAAACAAGAACAAACATGTCTGCCAATTGGGTCAGAAAAATAATCAGGTTACACATTAGTTCTCACTATTAAATGTTACTTTTTAATTCATTTTATACCAAAAAAATGTACTGAAATAACTTCTACTGCACTTACTGATCACTGCAAAAACTGCTGTTCTTCCTCAGTATTTCTGTCTGTTTTTCCAGTGCAAATGTGTTAAATCCAGAAACAGTTACTGAAGAAGCATAAGAAGCCTTGTTTTTTGAGAAAATGATCAAAATGAAGTGAGTTTATAAGTTAATCAAGAACCAATATCTGAAAATGGGCTCAGAAAATCAATTAAATTCTAAATTTTCATTCCTTTTAATGCAACAGCTTCGTGAATTTAAGACTTTCTGCTCTGATTTAAGACATTTTAAGGACTTAATTTGTAAAAATGCAAACTATTTAAGGCCTGCAGAGCTGCATGAAATTAGTCAAACCACTTATCTTCAGCAATTATGATATCAATAGGAAAACAAAGCCAAAACCTGGACATTTTAGCCATTTTAGAAATCCTGGACATATAGTCCACAACATTATTACATGCACTACATAAAATAGTTTCTTCTTCACTGTTTTTGTCTTGTTTTCCAGTACAAATATATAAAAATACTTTAATCAAGATAGAATTGCTTGGGAAGAAAAATGACTTATTTTATTTTAAAGTCTTATTTTCTGAAAAATATAGTGATTTTATGCTTAAAACAAGAACAAACATGTCTGCCAATGGGGTCAGAAAAATAATCTTGGGTCACACATTAGTTTGGGAAGCAGTTCTCACTATTAAATGTTACTTTTTAATTCATTTTATACCAAAAACTGCTGTTCTTCCTCAGTATTTCTGTCTTGTTTTCCAGTGCAAATGTCTTAAATCCAGAAACTGGTGAAGAAGAAGCAAAAGAAGCCTTGTTTTTTGAGAAAATGATCAAAATGAAGTGTTTATAATTTAATCAAGAACAAACATCTGAAAATGGGCTCAGAAAATCAAGATTGACAGACAATTGTTCTTGTTTTAAGCATAGGCTTATTTAATTTTGTTCAATTTACCAGAAATCAACTTCATATGGTCTTTAAGCATCTAGATCTTGATTTAAGGATGTTTAGATATTTGTACTGGAAAATGAGACAAAAACACTGAGGAAGATATTAATTTTTAATATCTATATCTTAACATTTAATGCAACAGCTTCATAAATTTAAGACTTTCTGTTCTGATTTAAGACCTTTTAAGGCCTTAATTTGTGAAAATGCAAACTATTTAAGGCCTGCAGAACTGCAAGTTATTAGTCAAACTTTCCTTCAGCCAGTAATTGAAAACAAAGCCAATTTTTCCTCAGTATTTTTGTCTTGTTTTCCAGTACAAATACCTAAACATCTGTAAATCATCCTTAAATCATCTGGGAAGTAAAATTACTGAAGATAATTAGTCTAATTTTCTAAAACAAATGTCTTAAAATGAAGCGATGTTATGCTTAAAACAAAGCTAAACAAACAAAAAAGTCTGCCAATGGAGTCAGAAAAACAATTTTAGGTCACACGTTAGTTTTGGGACCAGTTCTCACTATTAAGTAACTATTAAGCATGACTTCTGTCTCAATAAACTCCTAATTTCCTGCATAATAAAATAGTAAAGTAGTTGTTCTGTTAAGTATTGAGAGTAATTCGTGAACACTGCAAAACAAGGCTTATCTTACTTGGTATTTTTGTCTTGTTTCTAGTCAAAATATCTTAAAAATCTTAAATTAAGATGCATTTACTAGATCAGCAAAATTACATAACGTATTTAGTCTTATTTTTCCCCTGGAAACTGGACTAAATATCTTATGTAATTTTACTTATCTAGTAAATGCATCTTAATTTAAGATTTTTTTAATATTTTGACTAGAAGCTAAAATAGATAAGCCTTTTTGAAGTGAAAATGCAAGTTTTTAAGGCCTGCAGAACTGCATGCTATTAGTCGAACTTTCCTTCAGCAAGTAATCGAAAAAAAAAGCCACATTTTTTTGCATGCACTGCAAAAAAAGAGATTTTTCCTCAGTATTTTTGTCTTGTTTTCCAGTGCAAATACCTAAACATCCATAAGTCACCCTTAAATCATTTGGGAAGTAAAATGACTCAATAATTAGTCTAATTTTTTAAAACAAATGCTCAAAGTGATTTTATGCATTTTAGAAATCCTGGACATATAGTCCACAACATTATTGCATGCACTACAAAAAATTGTTTCTTCTTCACTGTTTTTGTCTTGTTTTCCAGTACAAATATATAAAAATACTTTAATCAAGATAGAATTGCTTGGGAAGAAAAATGACTTATTTTATTTTAAAGTCTTATTTTCTGAAAAATATAGTGATTTTATGCTTAAAACAAGAACAAACATGTCTGCCAATGGGGTCAGAAAAATTATCTTGGGTCACACATTAGTTTGGGAAGCAGTTCTCACTATTAAATGTTACTTTTTAATTCATTTTATACCAAAAACTGCTGTTCTTCCTCAGTATTTCTGTCTTGTTTTCCAGTGCAAATGTCTTAAATCAAGAAAGTTACCGAAGAAGCAAAAGAAGTCTTGTTTTTTGAGAAAATGATCAAAATGAAGTGTTTATAATTTAATCAAGAACAAACATCTGAAAATGGGCTCAGAAAATCAACTACATTCAAAGTTTTCATCAAGATTGACAGACAATTGTTCTTGTTTTAAGCATAGGCTTATTTAATTTTGTTCAATTTACCAGAAATCAACTTCATATGGTCTTTAAGCATCTAGATCTTGATTTAAGGATGTTTAGATATTTGTACTGGAAAATGAGACAAAAACACTGAGGAAGATATTAATTTTTAATATCTATATCTTAACATTTAATGCAACAGCTTCATAAATTTAAGACTTTCTGTTCTGATTTAAGACCTTTTAAGGCCTTAATTTGTGAAAATGCAAACTATTTAAGGCCTGCAGAACTGCAAGTTATTAGTCAAACTTTCCTTCAGCCAGTAATTGAAAACAAAGCCAATTTTTCCTCAGTATTTTTGTCTTGTTTTTCAGTACAAATACCTAAACATCTGTAAATCATCCTTAAATCATCTGGGAAGTAAAATTACTGAAGATAATTAGTCTAATTTTCTAAAACAAATGTCTTAAAATGAAGCGATGTTATGCTTAAAACAAAGCTAAACAAACAAAAAAGTCTGCCAATGGAGTCAGAAAAACAGTCTTAGGTCACACGTTAGTTTTGGGACCAGTTCTCACTATTAAGTAACTATTAAGCATGACTTCTGCCTCAATAAACTCCTAATTTCCTGCATAATAAAATAGTAAAGTAGTTGTTCTGTTAAGTATTGAGAGTAATTCGTGAACACTGCAAAACAAGGCTTATCTTACTTGGTATTTTTGTCTTGTTTCTAGTCAAAATATCTTAAAAATCTTAAATTAAGATGCATTTACTAGATCAGCAAAATTACATAACGTATTTAGTCTTATTTTTCCCCTGGAAACAGGACTAAATATCTTATGTAATTTTACTTATCTAGTAAATGCATCTTAATTTAAGATTTTTTTAATATTTTGACTAGAAGCTAAAATAGATAAGCCTTTTTTCAGTGAAAATGCAAGTTTTTAAGGCCTGCAGAACTGCATGCTATTAGTCGAACTTTCCTTCAGCAAGTAATCGAAAAAAAAAAAGCCACATTTTCCTCAGTATTTTTGTCTTGTTTTCCAGTGCAAATACCTAAACATCCATAAGTCACCCTTAAATCATTTGGGAAGTAAAATGACTCAATAATTAGTCTAATTTTTTAAAACAAATGCTCAAAGTGATTTTATGCTTAAAACAAAACAAAAAGTCTGCCAATGGAGTCAGAAAAGCAATCTTAGATCACACATTAGTTTTGGGACCAGTTCTCACTATTAACGAACTATTAAGCATGACTTCTGCCTCAATAAACTCAGAATTTCCTGCATAATAATAGTAAAATAGTAAAGTAGTTGTTCTGTTAAGTATTCATAAGCAAAATTTAAGAAGTGTTTGATATTTTGACTAGAAACAAGACAAAAATACTAAGTAAGAAAAGCCTTTTTTGAAGTGAAAATGCAAGTTTTTAAGGCCTGCAGAACTGCATGCTATTAGTCCAACTTTCCTTCAGCAAGTAATCGAAAAAAAAAGCCACATTTTTTTTGCATGCACTGCAAAAAACAGTTTTTTCCTCAGTATTTTTGTCTTGTTTGTTTGAGCAAATTAAAATTACCCTTAAATCACCTGGGAAGTCACCTGGGAAGTAAAATGACTCAATAATTAGTCTAATTTTCTAAAACAAATGTCTTAAAATGAAGTGATTTCATGCTTAAAACAAAGCTAAACAAACAAGAAGTCTGCCAATGGAGTCAGAAAAGCAATCTTAGGTCATACGTTAGTTTTGGGACCAGTTCTCACTATTAACGAACTATTAAGCATGACTTCTGCCTCAATAAACTCTTAATTTGCTTCATATTAATAGTAAAGTAGTTGTTCTGTTAATGAGGTTTAAGTATTGAGGGATAGTAACTACTTAATAGTGACAATTGGTTCTTTTACCTTACTCTTGTTTCCTCCTGATTTGAATGAAAGCATCGTCTGAATTTCAGTCTTTCTTCATATGTTCTTTTTGCATTTTTTTATTTTTTTTTTTTGATATTTTGACTAGAAACTAAGTAACATAAGCCTTTTTTGAAGTGCAAATGCAAGTTTTTAAGGCCTGCAGAACTGCATGCTTTTAGTCGAACTTTCCTTCAGCAAGTAATCAAAAAAAGGCCATTTTTTTTGCATGCGTTTTTTCCTCAGTATTTTTGTCTTGTTTTCCAGTGCAAATACCTAAACATCCGTAAGTCACCCTTAAATCATTTGGGAAGTAAAATGACTCAATAATTAGTCTAATTTTTTAAAACAAATGTCTCAAAGTGATTTTATGCTTTAAAAAAACAAAACAAGAAGTCTACCAATGGAGTCAGAAAAACAGTCTTAGATCACACATTAGTTTTGGGACCAGTTCTCACTATTAACGAACTATTAAGCATGACTTTTGCCTCAATAAACTCATAATTTCCTGCATAATAATAGTAAAATAGTAAAGTAGTTGTTCTGTTAAGTATTCATAAGCAAAATTTAAGAAGTGTTTGATATTTTGACTAGAAACAAGACAAAAATACTAAGTAAGAAAAGCCTTTTTTGAAGTGAAAATGCAAGTTTTTAAGGCCTGCAGAACTGCATGCTATTAGTCCAACTTTCCTTCAGCAAGTAATCGAAAAAAAAAGCCACATTTTGATTTTTCCCTCAGTATTTTTGTCTTGTTTTCCAGTGCAAATACTTAAACATCCTTAAATCACCCTTAAATCATTTGGGAAGTAAAATGACTCAATAATTAGTCTAATTTTTTAAAACAAATGTCTCAAAGTGATTTTATGCTTAAAACAAAACAAAACAAAAAGTCTGCCAATGGGATCAGAAAAACAAACTGGTCCCAAAACTAACCATACGTTAGTTTTGGGACCATGTCTCACTATTGAGAATGACTTTTGCCTCAGTAAACTCCTAATTTGCTTCATATTAATAGTAAAGTAGTTGTTCAAGTATTGAGGGATAATAACCACTTAATAGTGAGAATTGGTCCTTAAGTGTCACCTTAATCTTGTTTCCTCCTGGTTTGAATGAAAGCATCATCTGAATTTCAGTCTTTCTTCATGTTCTTTTTGCATTTTTGAATTTTTTGACATTTTGACTAGAAACAAGACAAAAATACTAAGTTAGATATGCCTTTTTTGCAGTGAAAAGGCAAGATTTTAAGGCCTGCAGAACTGCATGCTATTAGTCGAACTTTCCTTCAGCAAGTAATCGAAAAAGGCACATTTTTTTTGCATGCACTGCAAAAAAAGAGATTTTTCCTCAGTATTTTTGTCTTGTTTTCCAGTGCAAATACCTAAACATCCATAAGTCACCCTTAAATCATTTGGGAAGTAAAATGACTCAATAATTAGTCTAATTTTTTTAAAACAAATGTCTCAAAGTGATTTTATGCTTTAAAAAAACAAAACAAGAAGTCTGCCAATGGAGTCAGAAAAACAGTCTTAGGTCACACATTAGTTTTGGGACCAGTTCTCACTATTAACGAACTATTAAGCATGACTTTTGCCTCAATAAACTCATAATTTCCTGCATAATAATAGTAAAATAGTAAAGTAGTTGTTCTGTTAAGTATTGAGAGTAATTTGAGAGTAATTCGTGAACACTGCAAAACAAGGCTTATCTTACTTGGTATTTTTGTCTTGTTTCTAGACAAAATATCTTAAAAATCTTGAATTAATTCACTGCAAAAAAAAAAAGAGATTTTTCCTCAGTATTTTTGTCTTGTTTCTAGTCAAAATATCTTAAAAATCTTAAATTAAGATGCATTTACTAGATAAGCAAAATTACATAAGATAATTAGTCTGATTTTAAGCAGAATGCACTTAATTTAGTTTTTTTCCCCTGGAAACAGGACTAAATATCTTATGTCATTTTGCTTATCTAGTAAATGCATCTTAATTTAAGAAGTGTTTGATATTTTGACTAAAAACTAAGTTAGATAAGCCTTTTTTGCAGTGCAAATGCAAGTTTTTAAGGCCTGCAGAACTGCATGCTATTAGTCCAATTTTTTTTCAGCAAGTAATCGGAAAAAAAAGCCACATTTTTTTTGCATGCACTGCAAAAAATATTTTTCCTCAGTATTTTTGTCTTGTTTTCCAGTGCAAATACCTAAACATCCTTAAATCACCCTTAAATCAATAATTAGTCTATTTTAAGATGCATTTAATAGATAAGCAAAATTGCATAAGATATTTAGTCTGATTTTAAGCAAAATGCACTTAATTTAGTTTTTTCCCCTGGAAACAGGACTAAATATCTTATGTCATTTTGCTTATCTAGTAAATGCATCTTAATTTAAGATTTTTTTGATATTTTGACTAGAAACTAAGTAACATAAGCCTTTTTTGAAGTGAAAATGCAAGTTTTTAAGGCCTGCAGAACTGCATGCTATTAGTGCAACTTTCCTTCAGCAAATATTTAAAAACAAAGCCAATTTTGTTTTGTTTTTTTGCATGCACATTGTCTTGTTTTCCAGTGCAAATACCTAAACATCCTTAAATCACCCTTAAATTATTTGGGAAGTAACATCACTCATGATAATTAGTCTCATTTTTTAAAAACAAATGTCTCAAAAAAGTCTGCCAATTGAGTCAGAAAAACAGTCTTAGATCACACGTTAGTTTTGGGACCAGTTCTCACTATTAACGAACTATTAAGCATGACTTCTGCCTCAATAAACTCCTAATTTCCTGCATAATAATAGTAAAATAGTAAAGTAGTTGTTCTGTTAAGTATTGAGAGTAATTCGTGAACACTGCAAAACAAGGCTTATCTTACTTGGTATTTTTGTCTTGTTTCTAGACAAAATATCTTAAAAATCTTGAATTAATTCACTGCAAAAAAAAAAAAAAAAAGAGATTTTTCCTCAGTATTTTTGTCTTGTTTTCCAGTGCAAATACCAAAACATCCTTAAATCACCCTTAAATCATTTGGGAGGTAAAATGACTCAATAATTAGTCTAATATTTTTAAAACAAATGTCTCAAAGTGATTTTATGCTTAAAACAAAACAAAGCAAAACGAAAAGTTTGCCAATGGGATCTTAGATCACACGTTAGTTTTGGGACCAGTTCTCACTATTAACTGTGTATTAAGCATGACTTTTGCCTCAATAAACTCTTAATTTGCTGTATATTAATAGTAAAGTAGTTGTTTTGTTAATAGGGTTTAAGTATTGAGGAATAGTAACCATTTAATAGTGAGAATTGGTCCTTAAGTGTCACCTAGTTTCCTCCTGGTTTGAATGAAAGCATCATCTGAATTTCTGTCCCTCGGAGTGAAAGTTTTCTTGCGTTATGAATTTCTGTTGGCCATAAATTGTCATTTCCTCTCCACATTCCTCCGGTAATATAATTCCTCCCCTGCATTCCTCTTTCCTCTCTGGAATAAATCAGCCTGCAGAAACCATCATTTTCACTCGCAGCGCAACAAGAAACACGTCTGTGACACTTGACAAGAGTTAACAGCAACTGAAGCGTTTATAAACTATACTGACAGATGCATTTTTATTAAATAACATTATCAAACATTAATACTGAAACAAATATTTTGCATTAATGCGTTTACTGTTCACGAATGTTAACTAAAACTGGATCAGTGCCGTAACTTAAGACATTTTATACAGAAAATTGGTATAAAAGAGCAAAAAAGAGCTTTTTTCCTCAGTATTTCAGTATTGCAAATGTCTAAAGATCCTTAAATCAAGATACAGTTACTGAAGAAGTAAAATAAGTCTTGTTTTCTGAGAAGAGTTAATGATTAAAACAAGAACATGGAAAATGGGCTCAGAAAAGTCAACTAAAATTCAAAGGAAAACGTTTTCTTTGCACATTAACAGACATTTGTCCTTGTTTTAAGCATAAGCTTAAAGCATACAAGATTTAATACTTTTGTTTCCGTTTTAAAAATATTTACATGTGTCCCGCAAAACACAACAACACTCAAGTGCGTCGTTTTTCACCGACTGATATAACAAATGTCAGTAATTAAAGGGCTCATGAGCTCTGGAGTTTCATGAGAGAGGACAGTTTTTCTTTTTTTAGGAAAGTTTATATCAATTCTAACAAAAGTTTATATCAATTCTAACAAAAAAAAACAAAAGACATAATGAAAAATTATAATAATAATAATAAAGTCTCAAAATGAAATGATTTTATGCTTAAAACTATGGAAGTCGGTTATAAAAAAAAAAAGTCAAAGAAGTCAGAATTCTGATATAAACAATTTTTTTTTATTCTTTTATATATATATATATATATATATATAACAGGCTTCCATAGTTTTAAGCATAAAATCATTTCATTTTGAGACTTTATTTATTTTTTTTTAGGAAATTTTTCTCACAATTGGGAGTATTTCTGACTTTTTTTTTTGTAGGAAAGTTTATATCTCACAATTCTAACTTTATTTCTTGCAATTGTTTATATCCTGCAATTCTGACGTTTTCAGTTCTGAGAAAAAAAGTCAGAACTGCGAGATGTAAACTCGCAATTGCAAGAAAAATGACTCAAGATAAATAGTAAAATTTTTTCCTAAAAAAAAAGTCTTAAAATGAAATGATTTTATGCTTAAAACTATGGAAGCCGATTATAAAAAAAATGAATAAAAATAAATTGTTTATATTAGAATTCTGACTTTATTTTTATAACCAGCTTCCATAGTATAAATATAAATATATAAATATAAAAATATATATAAATAAATAAACTCGCAATTTTTTTTTTATTCATTTTTTTTTTTAATAATCGGCTTCCATAGTTTCAAGCATAAAATCATTTCATTTTAAGACTTTTTATTAGGAAAAAAATTGACTTTATCTTGAGTCATTTTTCTTACAATTGTGATTTTTCTGAACTTTTTTTTTTTTTTTTAATATATATATATATATATATAGGAACGTTTATATAAATTCTAACTTCATAAATAGTCACATTTTTTCCTAAAAAAAAAAGTCAGAAAAATGACTCAAATAGTTTTTTTTTCCAAAAATTATTTTATGCTTAAAACTATGGAAGTCGTTTATATCAAAATTCTGACTTTTTACTTTTTTTTTTTTTTTTTTTTTTTTTTTTATAATCGGCTTCCATAGTTTTAAGCATAAAATCATTTCATTTTGAGACTTTTTTTTTTTTAGGAAATTTTTTTTGACTTTTTCTTGAGTCATTTTTCTCGCAATTTCAGTTTTTCTGACTTTTTTTTAGTAAAGTTTATATAAATTCTAACTCTATAAATAGTCAAAATTTTTCCTAAAAAAAAGTCTCCATAGTTTTAAGTATAAAATATATAAAGTCAGAAAAACTCGTAATTGTGAGAAAAATGACTCAAGATAAATAATTTTTTCCTAAAAAAAAAAAAGTCTCCATAGTTTTTTTAAGGAAAATTAACTTTTTCTAGAGTCATATTTCTCACAATTGTGAGGTTTTTTTTTTTTTTTTAGTAAAGTTTATATAAATTCTAACTTTATAAATAGTTGAAAAAAAAGTCAGAAAAATGACTCAAGGTAAATATTTTAATTTTCTCAAAAACTTTTTTCAAAAGTCTCAAAATGAAATGATTTTTTGCTTAAAACTATGGAAGCTGGTTATATATATATATATATATATATATATATATATATATATATATATATATATATATAAAAACGTAAAAAAAATTCTACAAGATTTAATACATTTGTTTCCGCAAAACACAACACCACCAAAGAAGAGCATCGTTTTTCGGCGACTGACGTAACAAATGTCAGTAATTAAAGGGTTCTTAACCTGAAAGGTCAGCCTTTAGTTTAATCAGACCTCATGAGCTCTGGAGTCTCATGAGAGAGGACAGGTACAGATCGCAGCTCTTGTTTGTTTTTAGGAAAAATTGGAGTCATTTTTCTTGCAATTGCGAGTTTTTCTGACTTTTTTTTTTTTTTAGGAAAAAAATTTGACTTTATCTTGAGTCATTTTTCTTGCAATTTTTTTTAGGAAGGTTTAAATAAATTGAATATTTAATATATTTATATATTTTTTTATAAATAACTTTATAAATAGTCAAATTTTTTCCTAAAAAAAAAAAGTAAAATAAACTCGCAATTGCAAGAAAAATGACTCAAGATAAATAGTCTAATTTATAGATTAATAGTCTAAAAAAAAAAAAAAAGTCTCCATAGTTTTAAGCATAAAATAATTTCATTTTGAGAAAAATTAGACTTGATCTTGGGCCATTTTTTTGCAATTGCAAGTTTTTCTGCCTTTTTTTTTTTTTTTTTTTTTTTAGGAAAGTTTATATCTTACAACTCTAACTTTATTTCTTGCAATTGTGAATTAAAATACCACAAATCTGACTTTATAACACAGTTCTGAGAAAAAAGTCTGAATTGCGAGATGTAAACTCGCAATTGCGAGAAAAATGACAAGATAAAGTCACATTTTTTTCTAAAAAAGAGAAAAAAAGTCTCCATGGTTTTAAGCATAAAATCATTTCATTTTGACTTTTTTTTTTTTTAGGAAAAAAATTTGACTTTTTATCTTGAGTAATTTTTTCGCAATTTGCGAGTTTTTTTTTTTTTTTTTTTAGGAAAGTTTATATCAATTCTTACTTTATAAATAGTATATTTTTTCTAAAAAAAAAAAAAAAAAGGTCAGAAAAACTTGCAAATTGCGAGAAAAATTACTCAAGATAAATAGTTAATTTTTTCCTAAAAAAAAAAAAGTCTGCATAGTTTTAAGCATAAAATCATTTCATTTTGAGATTTTTTTTTTTTTTTAGGAAAAATATTTAGACTTTTTCTTGAGTTTTTTTTTTTTTTTTTGCAAAGTTTATATCAATTCTAACTTTATAAATAGTCAGAATAAAGTCACATTTTTTTCTAAAAAAGAGAAAAAAGTCTCCATGGTTTTAAGCATAAAATCATTTCATTTTGACTTTTTTTTTTTTTTAGGAAAAAAAATAGACTTTTTATCTTGAGTCATTTTTTCGCAATTGCGAGTTTTTTTTAGGAAAGTTTATATCAATTCTTACTTTATAAATAGTCTATTTTTTCCAAAAAAAAAAAAAAAAAGGGTCAGAAAAACTTGCAATTGCGAGAAAAATTACTCAAGATAAATAGTTAATTTTTTCCTAAAAAAAAAAGTCTCCATAGTTTTAAGCATAAAATCATTTATAAATAGTAAATTTTTTTCCTAAAAAAAAAAGTCTTTTTTAGGAAAGTTTTTTTTTTTAGGAAAGTTTATATCAATTCTTACTTTATAAATAGTCTATTTTTTCTAAAAAAAAAAAAAAAAGGTCAGAAAAACTTGCAAATTGCGAGAAAAATTACTCAAGATGAATAGTTAATTTTTTCCTAAAAAAAAAAAAAGTCTGCATAGTTTTAAGCATAAAATCATTTCATTTTGAGATTTTTTTTTTTTAGGAAAAAAATTTAGACTTTTTCTTGAGTTTTTTTTTTTTTTTTTAGCAAAGTTTATATCAATTCTAACTTTATAAATAGTCAATTTTTTTCCTAAAAAAAAAAAAAACAAACAAAAAAAAAAAAGTCAGAAACACTTGAGAAAAATGACTCAAGGTAAATAGTCACATTTTTCCCTAAAAAAAAAATAATAATTATTTTATGCTTAAAACTATGGAAGCCGGTTGTAAAATAAAAAAAACATGAAACATTTTATAACCGTTTTTTCTACAAGATTTAATACGTTTGTTTCCGTTTAAAAAATATTTAGATACGTGTCCCGCAAAATAAAACAACACTAAAGAAGAGCGTCGTTTTTCGCCGACTGACGTAACAAATGTCAGTAATTAAAGGGTTCTTAACCTGAAAGGTCAGCCTTTAGTTTAAAGGCTCTGGAGTTTCATGAGAGAGGACAGGTACGGATCGCAGCTCTCCAAACACACAACGGCCCTGTTGTTAGCGTTCTGCGCGTTTTGCCAGCTCCAGCTCGGAGAAGTCATGCCAACTCAACATCAGATGAACTGAGGAAGGATTGTGGGACGGTAATCCTTCTGAGACTCGCTCACACGCACACGAGGTCTCCTTACATTGACGTGCACGTCGTGAATAGGACATTGTGCGCCCCGGCTCTACAATCGGCCTGTAACCCGGTGTGGGGGTTGAAATCTGGGTCACAGATAAATGAGAAAACGGGCCCCGTGCGGCTCCTCCTCCCCCTCCGACAGTCTCCCCTGCTTTTGTTTATTTT
Organism: Cirrhinus molitorella; assembly: GCA_033026305.1. Classification (NCBI taxonomy): domain Eukaryota; kingdom Metazoa; phylum Chordata; class Actinopteri; order Cypriniformes; family Cyprinidae; genus Cirrhinus; species Cirrhinus molitorella. The sequence continues at coordinate 1,271,853 of CM065127.1, forward strand.
GATTTTGTTCCCGGCGCTCGGGCGGGGGTTTCACCGGGGAGGAAAGAGGGGCTTTAGAGTCGAGTTAGTCGGGTTCCTGCTCGTTGTTTTCGCAGAGAAAGCCAAAAAGAGCCTCCGGCTTCTGCAGACTTTACAGCGCAGACGTTTCGAATTAAAGCACACAGCATTCTAACATTACAGTTTAGCAACGAGTGAAGTCAGATTGTGTAATATATTTGAAGCAGCACAACCCAGAACGAGAAAAGAAACTGCTTTTGTCATTTTCTAGTGCAAATACTGTATCCATACGTTTCTGAATTCTTGAAAATGTAAGTTCACTTGAAGCGAAATGACTTGTTTGAGTCTTGTTTTCGTGGTAAAAAATATCTGCCAATGGAGTAAGAAAAACAAACTTAATTCAAAGTGAAAACAAGGCAATTTCTCTTACCTCATTGGCAGATAGTGAGCAAAACAAGACTAGTAAGTTTGTTTCTCCAGTAAATGTAGGAATGTTTTTATATTTTACTGGAAAACAAGACTGTATATATATATATATATATATATAAAAGAATAAATAAGAATATAAGAATACTGTATATATATATATATATATATATATATATATATATATATTGCAGTATAACCTGACATAACAAATATATATATTTTTTTTTTTGCAGTGTAACCTAACATAACATATATATACACAATATATATATATACAGGTCCTTCTCAAAAAATTAGCATATTGTGATAAAGTTCATTATTTTCTGTAATGTACTGATAAACATTAGACTTTCATATATTTTAGATTCATTACACACAACTCAAAGTAGTTCAAGCCTTTTATTGTTTTAATATTGATGATTTTGGCATACAGCTCATGAAAACCCAAAATTCCTATCTCAAAAAATTAGCATATTTCATCCGACCAATAAAAGAAAAGTTTTTTTAATACAAAAAAAGTCAACCTTCAAGTAATTATGTTCAGTTATGCACTCAATACTTGGTCGGGAATCCTTTTGCAGAAATGACTGCTTCAATGCGGCGTGGCATGGAGGCAATCAGCCTGTGGCACTGCTGAGGTGTTATGGAGGCCCAGGATGCTTCGATAGCGGCCTTAAGCTCATCCAGAGTGTTGGGTCTTGCGTCTCTCAACTTTCTCTTCACAATATCCCACAGATTCTCTATGGGGTTCAGGTCAGGAGAGTTGGCAGGCCAATTGAGCACAGTAATACCATGGTCAGTAAACCATTTACCAGTGGTTTTGGCACTGTGAGCAGGTGCCAGGTCGTGCTGAAAAATGAAATCTTCATCTCCATAAAGCTTTTCAGCAGATGGAAGCATGTAGTGCTCCAAAATCTCCTGATAGCTAGCTGCATTGACCCTGCCCTTGATAAAACACAGTGGACCAACACCAGCAGCTGACATGGCACCCCAGACCATCACTGACTGTGGGTACTTGACACTGGACTTCAGGCATTTTGGCATTTCCCTCTCCCCAGTCTTCCTCCAGACTCTGGCACCTTGATTTCCGAATGACGTGCAAAATTTGCTTTCATCCGAAAAAAGTACTTTGGACCACTGAGCAACAGTCCAGTGCTGCTTCTCTGTAGCCCAGGTCAGGCGCTTCTGCCGCTGTTTCTGGTTCAAAAGTGGCTCGACCTGGGGAATGCGGCACCATTTCCTGCACACGCCTGTACACGGTGGCTCTGGATGTTTCTACTCCAGACTCAGTCCACTGCTTCCGCAGGTCCCCCAAGGTCTGGAATCGGTCCTTCTCCACAATCTTCCTCAGGGTCCGGTCACCTCTTCTCTTTGTGCAGCGTTTTCTGCCACACTTTTTCCTTTCCACAGACCTCTTGCTTGAGGGTGTCAATGATGGCCTTCTGGACAGCAGTCAGGTCGGCAGTCTTACCCATGATCGCGGTTTTGAGTAATGAACCAGGCTGGGAGTTTTTAAAAGCCTCAGGAATCTTTTGCAGGTGTTTAGAGTTAATTAGTTGATTCAGATGATTAGGTTAATAGCTTGTTTAGAGAACCTTTTCATGATATGCTAATTTTTTGAGATAGGAAATTTGGGTTTTCATGAGCTGTATGCCAAAATCATCAATATTAAAACAATAAAAGGCTTGAACTACTTCGAGTTGTGTGTAATGAATCTAAAATATATGAAAGTCTAATGTTTATCAGTACATTACAGAAAATAATGAACTTTATCACAATATGCTAATTTTTTGAGAAGGACCTGTATACACACACACATACATTTTTTTTTGCAGTATAACCAGACAAATAAATCTATATATTTTAAAATAAATAAATAAATAAATACATAAATTATATAAAAAAAAAAAATATATATATATATATATATATATATATATATATATATATATAGCAAAATGACTTGTTTGAGTGTTGTTTTCTTGGTAAAAATATCTGCCAAAGGAGTAAGAAAAACAAACTTAATTCAAAGTGAAAACAAGGCAATTTCTCTTACCTCATTGGCAGATAGTAAGCAAACACACTTCATTTTGATACATTTTTCTGAAAACAAGACTAGTAAGTTTGTTTCTCCAGTAAATCTAGGAATGTTTTTATATTTGCACTGGAAAACAAGACAAGAATACCATAAAACAAATTATATATATATATATATATATATATAAACATTTTTTTTTTTTTGAGTATAACCAGACATAAGGAAACTGTCAAATTTACGTAGTCAAACACATTTCTCCAGCAAATTTATCTTGATTTAAGAATGTGTTTTGTTTTTATATTTAATAATATAATAATATATATATATATATTTAAAATGTTTTTAGATTTGTACTGGAAAACAAGACAAGAATACCATTAAAAAAAAAAAAAAAAAAAAATATATATATATATATATATATATATATATATATATAAAAAATATATAGAAATATTATAAAATATCTGTTTTGCAGTATAACCTGACATAACATAAATAAATCAATATATTTTTAAAATATTCTTTTTTTATTTCAATATTTTATTTATATATATATATATATATATATATATATATATTGCAGTACGACCAGACATTGCATAAGGAAATTGTAAAATTGGAAATTTATGTAGTCAAATCCATTTCTCTAGCAAATGTATCTTGATTTAAGAATGTTTTTATATTTGTACTGTAAAAACAAAACAAGAATACCATATATATATATATTATGGTATTCTTGTTATATATATAATATATATATATATATATAATATATATATAGTGTATATATATATATATATATATATATACTTGTTTGTATACTATAAGGACTTGTTTGTTTTTCTTCTTTTCTTGATAAAAATATCTGCCAATGGAGTAAGAAAAACAAACTTAATTCAAAGTGAAAACAAGGCAATTTCTCTTACCTCATTGGCAGATAGTGAGCAAACAACACTTCATTTTGATACATTTTTCTGAAAACAAGACTAGTAAGTTTGTTTCTCCAGTAAATGTAGGAATGTTTTTATATTTGCACTGGAAAACAAGACAAGAATGCCGTAAAAAAAAAAAATAATTAAAAAAAAAATGATATTAAATATATAAAATAACAATAATATATATATATATATATATATATATATAGTTTTTTTTTTTTTTTTTTTTTTTGCAGTATAACCTGACATAACATAAATAAATATAATTTTTAAATAAATAAATAAATATATATATTGCAGTATGACCAGACATAACATAAGGAAATTGTAAAATTGGAAATTTATGTAGTCAAACCAAAAATCAACCTAAGACAAGTGTTCATCTTACATTTCAGCATGACTTTTATTTCCTTAATTATTCCAAAATGTATAAATAAATTCTTTTCTATACAAAACTTATCAAACTTCAAGACACTTTGGGAAATTCAAGAAATATTAAACCAGAAACATACTCTACACAAGTATGCAGGGGCCGACAGTAGTGAAGTATTTAGTACTTCAGTGTTTTTCTTAAGAAGTCTTTACTTCACAACATTACAAAACATAACATTGTACTTTTTACTGCACTACGTTTCATATTAAATATAATGCAATACTTAATTACATTAGAAATCAAGTACTTTCTTACTTTTACTCAAGTAAAAGTAATTATTTGTGTACTAGAAAATACTAAATGTTTAATGTTAAGTATTAAAGATAAAACAAACAACTTCTAATCCATGAAATATAGTGCAGTAAAAAGTACAACATTATGCTTTGGAATGTAGTGAAGTTTTTCCAAAGAAAAACACTAAATTTACTTGAGTAAAGTAAAAATACTTTACTATTGTCCGCCTCTGCAAGTATGCAAACACAAGCATAACTTTCCTTCCAGTCTGTTACAACTGTAACTAACTTGCTCTGCAAGATTCTCTTCAAATGCATTGACCTGAAAGAGAAGAACAATCATAGAAGACAGTTCACATTATTATATGTCATAGCATCACTTGTGGCAACATTGAGAATGGATTGTTTACGTTTCAATCAGTGTATGAGTTCACATACTTGCATAGAGTGTGCATCTGGTAAACTTAATTCTTTGTAGCATTACTAATAATTCATTATATGCAAAAGCCTTTAGGTATAACGCATTATAAAGGTATCCATAATGTACACTGTAATGCATTATATGTTCTCATAAATAATTGTAACCAAAGTTAAAATGCATTATATGTGACCCTGGAGTACAAAACCAGTCTTAAGTAGTATGGGTATATTTGTAGCAATAGCCCAAAAAAAAAATCAATAAGTAAAAAATTAAAAAATAATAATAAAAATAAAAATATATATAAGAAAAATTATTTTTGACCCATATATATATATATATATATTTTTTTTTTTTTTTTTTGCAGTGTAACCTGACATAACACAAGCATATATATATATATATATATATATATATAAAATACATTTTTCTTATATATATATATATATATTTATACATTTTTTTATAATGTAATTATTATTTTTATGTATAACCAGACATAACATAAGGAAATTGTAAAATTATGTAATCAAACCTGTTTCTCCAACAAATTTATCTTGATTTAAGAATGTTTTTAGATTTGTACTGGAAAACAAGACAAGAATACAAAATAATAATAATAATAATAATAATGTATATATATATATATATATACACATTCATACATACATGCACATTTTTTAATATATATATATAAAATGTATAATTTTGACCCATATATATATATATATATATATATATATATATAAATTCAAAAATCAAAAATTAAGCATTTTTCTATTATGCCAAAAATCATTAGGATATTAAGTAGTATCATGTTCCATGAAGATATTTGGTAAATTTCTTACCGTAAATATATCAAAACTTAATTTTTGATTAGTAATATGCATTGTTAACTTAATTTGGACAACTTTTAAAGGCGATTTTCTCAATATTTGGATTTTTTTTAACCCTCAGCTTTTCAAAAAGTTGCATCTCAGCCAAATATCGTCCTATCCTAACAAACCATACATCAAAGGAAAGCTTATTTATTCATAAACAAAAATACCCTCATGACTGGTTTTGTAATCCAGGGTCACATATTTAAAAGCTTGTTATTCATGAGACTATGCAATGCATAACTAATTACATTTAAAATGTATTATATATAAAGGCTTTACATGAAGTGCAAAATCAAGCTCAAAAACCATTGAAAGCTTGACGTTGAGCTCCAATAAAACACAGGCACTTGTGTTGATTTCCAGCATACACGAACAATAGACTTAGAGATGCTCAAATCAAAAGGTGTGCTTTTGATTTGATTAAGGACCTGATAGTTCACCGAAAGCAGCCAAACCAATAAAAGCCAAAAGTGTGTGAAAGAAATCAAGCGTTGAACGCCATCTGAAGGGCCTCTTCGCCTACAAGAAGCACTTGATCCCCAAACTCTTTATGTGTCCCGTGTCTGCAAATATTTGCGAGCACAATGCGAGTCCGCCGCGCGTCCGCTGTTTGCCAAGAGTCTTGAGACGCTTCAAGTGGCGTCGAGGTGAAACTGAAACAACACAGAAGAAAGAACGAGAGCCGGAAGGACTAAACGTTCACCAGCCGTCCGAAAGCAAGAGCGAAGGCAATGCAAAACAGAGCTACCTTTTGAGAAAAAGCCAAAGCGCTTGCAAACGACATCACTGCATCTGCATCATTCGCCTCGCTCTCGGGTCTCTCGTAATCCTCATCCTCGTACGCGTCGTCCGTCCCGTCGTGGTCTGCGGAGACGCTGTGGTCTCCTATCGAACACAGTTTGACCATGTTTTGCTTGACCACCTCACAAAACGGCCTCTCCAGGCCGTCGCAGACGCACCGGTTCAGCAGCACGCCATTCGGCATGAACAACAGCCCCTCAATAGTCGATTTGCAGCGGGACGAGCATTTCCTCCCGTTAAACAGCTGTCCGCAGTGGGACAAGTATGCAGTGAGGGACGACTGACAGCTAGGCTCATCCTCACAGCGCTGGCGCGCTTCGGTGCAACCGATTCCGTCCGCGCCGCCAGGATGAGTCCGCGGCAAACAGGGTTCGATGGCCCGCTTTGCCCGCGCGCACTCGGGGTCACTCCCGCAGTCGCAGGACTCCAGGTGTGGGCCGCTGGAGGTCTGGTTTAGCCGGATGAGCGCGCTGATGCAGTGGCTCGGACACTGGCGTCTGCCCCCGTGGATGTTGCCGTCGCACGCCGTTAGGTATTGGTTGTAAGCGAGCTCGCACTCGTATTCCGCGTGGCATCGGATCAGCGCCTTCCAGCAAACCATCTGCGCATCTAGGATCATCCCAAACGAGAGGAGCACGACCGGAAGGATGCGGCTTTCCATTTCTGCGCGCAAACTCAAATTAGACGCATGTTTGCGGCAATCTGGTGAAAATGTCCGCTGTGCAACGAAAGTCTGCTGTTTGCCTAGAGTCTTAAAACACTTCAAGTGTCTCAAATTAGGCGCATATTTGCTGCAATCAGGTGAAAAAGTCTGCTGTGCAACGAAAGTTCAAGTGGCACCGAGGTGAAACAATACAGAAGACAAACTCAAATTAGGCGCATGTTTGCTTCAATCCGGTGAAAATGTCTGCTGTGCAACGAAAGTCCGCTGTTTGCCTAGTGTCTTAAAACACTTTAAGTGGTGCCAAGGTGAAACAATACAAAAGACAAACTCAAATTAGACGCATGTTTGCTTCAATCCGGTGAAAAAGTCTGCTGTGCAACAAAAGTCTGCTGTTTGCCTAGAGTCTTAAAACACTTCAAGTGTCTCAAATTAGGTGCATGTTTGCAGCAATCTGGTGAAAAAGTCAGCTGTGCAATGAAAGTTCAAGTGGCACCGAGGTGAAACAATACAGAAGACAAACTCAAATTAGGCGCATGTTTGCGGCAATCCGGTGAAAAGTCCGCTGTACAACGAAAGTCCGCTGTTTGCGGCAATCCGATGAAAAGTCAGCTGTTTGCCTAGAGTCTTAAAACACTTCAAGGGGCGCCGAGGTGAAACAATACAGAAGACAAACTCAAATTAGGCGCATGTTTGCGGCAAACCGGTGAAAAAGTCTGCTGTTTGCCTAGAGTCTTGAGATACTTCAAGTGGCGCAGAGGTGAAACAATACAGAAAACAAACTCAAATTTGGTGCAGGTGTTCGGAAATCCGGTGAAAAAGTCCACTGTCTGCTGTTTGCGGCAATCCGGTGAAAATGTCAGCTGTGCAACAAAAGGCCGCTGTTTGCCTAGAGTCTTGAGATACTTCAAGTGGCGCCGAGGTGAAACAATACAGAAAACTAACTCAAATTAGGCACATGTTTGCGGCAATCCGGTGAAAAAGTCAGCTGTTTGCGGCAATCCGGTGAAAAAGTCCTCTGTGCAATGAAAGTTCAAGTGGCACCGAGGTGAAACAATACAGAAGACAAACTCAAATTTGGTGCATGTGTTTGGCAATCCGGTGAAAATCCGCTGTGCAACGAAAGTCCGCTGTTTGCCTAGAGTCTTGAGACACTTCAAGTGGCACCGAGGTGAAACAATACAGAAAACAAACTCAAATTAGGCGCATGTTTGTTTCAATCCGGTGAAAAAAATCAGCTGTGTGACGAAAGTTCTAGTGGCGCCAAGGTGAAACAATCTAGAAGACAAACTCAAATTAGGCGCATGTTTGTGGCAATCCGGTGAAAAGTTCGCTGTGCAACGAAAGTCCGCTGTTTGCCTAGAGTCTTAAAAGACTTTAAGTGGCACCGAGGTGAAACAATACAGAAGACAAAACTCAAATTAGGCGCTTGTTTGCGGCAATCCGGTGAAAAAGTCAGCGGTTTGCCTAGAGTCTTCTTGAGACACTTCAAGTGTCTCAAATTAGGCGCATGTTTGCGGCAATCCGGTGAAAAAGTCTGCTGTGCAACGAAAGTCCGCTGTTTGCCTAGAGTCTTGAGACACTTGAGATCAGCGCCTTCCAGCACACCATCTGCGCATCTAGCATCATCCCAAATGAGAGGAGTACGACCGGAAGGATGCAGCTCTCCATTTCTGCTCGCAAACTCAAATTAGGCGCATGTTTGCGGCAATCCGGAGCACTTCGGTTGAAATGCCAACATGCTGAAAGTGCAAGTTTTTATCCATTCACAACTGTTCCGAGTGAATCCTCCTGCGGTTGGAGTTTGCATGCTATTTGGAGAGTGTTTTCTCCTCTTGTAGTCTTGCTGCATGCTGCATGTCTTTGTCCCTCCGGCTCTTTCACACTCGGCTGCGCATTTACGCACAGAGACCCCTCCTCCTCCTTTTCCAAAACTCCCTCCGCTCCTCTCTTCATTACGCATTCTGTTGTTCCATTGGCAAAACGTGGGATTCCATAGTAACGCTGATTTTGGCAAAGCCGAGTACAGGATAAATAAAATGTTTATAAATTTCACCAAGCCGGCGAGCTGTGTGGTCTCTCTCTGCATTAGATTAAAACCCCAGTCGGAGGGAGAAACGGAGAGAAAGAGAGGCGCATTCCTCTCCTGGAAGCTCGACATCTGCAAACCACTTCTGCAATTTAAAGCGCTGAAAAACAAATCTGTTTCTCTTTAGCGCCAACCCCGAGAACAAGCCCCCTGTATAAACGGACGCGAACCCCCGAGCCGGTCGAGCCCCCCCCGTCCCCGTCCCCCGTCCTTTGGGGTGTTTTAATCGCGCCCTGATGGAAAAGAAAAGGCCCACAAAAGTGTTTTCTGGACCGTTTCACCCTCTTTGTGTCCGACTGGCCATGCAGTAGCCCAGAGGCCCATCAATGGAGAGACTTTCCACAACAATGTATTTTACTGCTCTGGCCTTTCACAGCGCACTTGAGATCGGCGATTCTCCGCTATTCAGATGGAAACGGCTCTGATTGGAGTGGGAAAACTAGGCAAAATCGCAAAACATCCACAGAGTGTGGAGGAAAAAGTGTGCAGATAAGACCGGGGCTAGTTGTCACACAAAGTGTGAGCCAAAAGTCCACCAGCAAATGCTTGTAGTATATTTAGATTTTTTTTTTTTAAAGTCTCTTATAAAAAAAATATAGATTATATTATATTATAAAATATTATTGCAGTTCAAAATAAGAGTTTATTATTTTATATATATTTTAATTTATTTCTGTGATTTTCAGCATCATTTCTCCAGTCTTTAGTGTCACATGATCCTTCAGAAATCTATGTATTTCTATGTATTTGATCAAAAATATAGAAAAAAGTAATATTATAAAATATTATTGCAGTTCAAAATAAGAGTTTATTATTTTATATATATTTTAATTTATTTCTGTGATTTTCAGCATCATTTCTCCAGTCTTTAGTGTCACATGATCCTTCAGAAATCTATGTATTTCTATGTATTTGATCAAAAATATAGAAAAAAGTAATATTATAAAATATTATTGCAGTTCAAAATAAGAGTTTATTATTTTATATATATTTTAATTTATTTCTGTGATTTTCAGCATCATTACTCCAGTCTTTAGTGTCACATGATCCTTCAGAAATCTATGTATTTCTATGTATTTGATCAAAAATATAGAAAAAAGTAATATTATAAAATATTATTGCAGTTCAAAATAAGAGTTTATTATTTTATATATATTTTAATTTATTTCTGTGATTTTCAGCATCATTTCTCCAGTCTTTAGTGTCACATGATCCTTCAGAAATCTATGTATTTCTATGTATTTGATCAAAAATATAGAAAAAAGTAATATTATAAAATATTATTGCAGTTCAAAATAAGAGTTTATTATTTTATATATATTTTAATTTATTTCTGTGATTTTCAGCATCATTTCTCCAGTCTTTAGTGTCACATGATCCTTCAGAAATCTATGTATTTCTATGTATTTGATCAAAAATATAGAAAAAAGTAATATTATAAAATATTATTGCAGTTCAAAATAAGAGTTTATTATTTTATATATATTTTAATTTATTTCTGTGATTTTCAGCATCATTACTCCAGTCTTTAGTGTCACATGATCCTTCAGAAATCTATGTATTTCTATGTATTTGATCAAAAATATAGAAAAAAGTAATATTATAAAATATTATTGCAGTTCAAAATAAGAGTTTATTATTTTATATATATTTTAATTTATTTCTGTGATTTTCAGCATCATTTCTCCAGTCTTTAGTGTCACATGATCCTTCAGAAATCTATGTATTTCTATGTATTTGATCAAAAATATAGAAAAAAGTAATATTATAAAATATTATTGCAGTTCAAAATAAGAGTTTATTATTTTATATATATTTTAATTTATTTCTGTGATTTTCAGCATCATTACTCCAGTCTTCAGTGTCACATGATCCTTCAGAAATCATTCTAATATGCTGATTTATTACTTTATTATCAATGTTGGAAACATTTGTGCTGCTTAATATTTTTTTGGAACCTGTGATGCTTTTTCAGGATTCTTTGATGAGTACAAAAGTTAAAAAGAACAGCATTTATTCAAAATAGATTTTTTTTATATAATATACAATAACAATAATATAACTTTTTAGCAATTTAACACATCCTTGCTGAATAAAAATATTAATTTCTTTCAAAGAGGGTAAGAAGGAGAACATTTACTGAACCCAAACTTCAAACTAGTTGTTTTGTTACAAGCGTTTTCTATTTTAAATAATCTTTTTATTGTTTTATGTATCGAAGAATTCTGAAAGAAGTATCACAGGTTCCAAAAAAATATAAAAATAATAAATCAGTATACTAGAATGATTTCTGAAGGATCATGTGGCAATAAATACTGGCGTAATTCAGCTTTGCATCACAGGAATAAATTAAATTTTAAAGTATATTAAAAAAGTAATCCACAATTTTAAGTTGCAATAACATTAATAACAATATTACATTTTTTTCTGTATTTTTAATCAAATAAACACAGCTTTGATGAGCAGAAAAGTCTCCTTTTAAAAAGCATTAAAAATCTTACTGATTTCAAACTTTTGAGTGGCAGTGTATGTTGATTTTAAAAACAAAACAAAAAAAATCCCAATTTATTAATATTAATATTTTTATTGGGTAGTTGACATGACAAGATTTGACATGAGTGCATCTAAAAGAGCATATTTTTCTAATTGTGATATAACTGCTTTGCATGCTTTTTTAATGAGAGAATAGTATATGTCATTATACATGCTAAACTGTAGAACAGCTAAAAGGTGAATAAATGGTTAAACTCTTTAAAGCCTAGATGAACAGGGTTAAAAAAAATTAAGAAAACAGCCATTAATTATAAATGTTTTGTAACTGAAGTCGTAAATAGATGTGCATTTTGGATGTTTTCTTTATTTCTTTATGTCATCTGTTATGATTACATGTAATCTAGATTACAAAAATTAACTACTTGTAATTGAATCAAAATACAATTTAAAATACTTGTAATCAGACTACTTTTTTATGGATTACACGATTACATATTATTTACTCAATAGCAAATGATTAATTTATTGATTCTCCCTAAATCCTCTTTTTTTATCTTTTAAATTTCCTTTCTAAAATTGCCTACTGCTTCTATACATTCAGATTTTGTTCAAGTCATTAGTCATCACTATAGGTTATTCAACCATGCATTTATATCTTTAGAAGGCTTTTGTCTTTCAAACACATTAAAATGCACAAATTCACAAACTTTTTTTCATCTAATCCTACTTTTGATATTTTAAAATAAATATTTGAATAATTAAGTATCGCATTTGCATGCTCATTGGCTCTCTGACGTTGGTTATGGTCACATGACATACAGGTAAACAAATAAAATATATTTTTTGTGAGTTTTTTTATTTGAATTGAGTTTGAAATTATTTATTTATTTATTATTTATATATTATAGATTAATAATGTATGCAAATTAGGGCTGCATCTAACGATTATTTTGATAATCGATTAGTTGGCCTATTTTTTTTTTTTTCAATTAATCGTTTTTTTAAAAATCCCTTTTTTTTTTCTTTTATTGGCGACAAATCACACTATTCAACATTCTGCCTCAATGTCAAATAACTCAGAAATTACACTTGCGTAATGAACCTGAAGGATAATTTAGGATCTTTAAAGAGATAGTTAACCCAAAAATGTAACATTTTGAGCGTCTGTTGAACACAAAAGAAAATATTCTGAAGAATTTTTGGAAACTGTGAAGAATGAAGTGAAAAAAATACTATGGAAGTCAATGGCTACCGTCAACTGTTTGCTTCTCAACATCCTTTAAAATTAGTTCGGAATAACATTAGGGTGAATAAATGGCAGAATTTTCATTTTTGGGTGAACTATCCCTTTAAGATTAATAATGTATGCAAATTAGGGCTGCAACTAAGGGTTATCTTGGTAATCGATTAGTTGACCGAATATTTTTTCGATTAATCGATTAATTGGCTTTTAAAAAAACAAAAGTTTTTTTATTTTAATTTAGTTTGAAATTATTTATTTATATTATTTATTAGTTAAATGAAATATTTTCTTACTTTTTGTATTTTCATGACAATATGGTACAATAGTTGTTGGGGACAACAACTAAATTGGGGACAAACAATTTATTAATTTGGAACTATTGATTAATTTCCTCAAACTAAAATTGTTTAAAGTTTCTTTTGAATTATTGATATATTACATTCCCATTTGATACTGTAAAGTTACAATTTGTATTGTAAAAAGCGCTATATAAATAAAGCTGACTTGACTTGACAATATTATTCTATTTAAACAATGTGAAACAGGAGATTTTACTAAACTTTCTTTGTTATGTCAACTACCCACCTATATAATGCTTCTTCAAGAAAGCAGAAAGTGTGTTAGTGAGGCGTTTGACTCGTGTCCAATGTCTCCATCTAGTGGCCAGAAATGGCACTGCAGCGGCTGCGCTGTGGAAACATCACACAAAAGGCTGAAATTACATCACAGGCATCTTTGTACAAATATATTTATTACAGTTTCAACAGTCAAAAATCAGCAAGGTCTGGAAATTACAGAAGAATAATTACATAAATGCATTACATTGGTAATTACGTTACTTATGCAGTCCAAACAACTACCAAGGGCATAAGTAAAATAAACGACAAAAAACTTTCTTGCCATTAATAAATATAGAACAACCTAAAGAAAGCCAGTTCAACCCTTCTCGTTAATTGGCTATCAGCTCTGTCCTGTAGATCAGAGATTAAATATTGCTTATTATTGTGTACAGCTTTTACAACCCAGTCCCTGCATGGCTTCATTCAAACAGACAACAGAGTCACACACAATCAGAATAAAACCTTCATTCGGACGCTCACCTCAGCAGCAGAGCATTGCAAATCATTACTTTGAGTCTCCATAAGAGGGAACAACCAGAAAGAAAAAAGGTGGACATCTGCATCACGACGACACCAAACCACCTGCACAAAACGGCACCACTCAACGAAAGGGCAAAGGTCAAGGGTCAAACGTGAAGAAGTTAGCGTGGATGTTCAGGGGAATATGGGTTCTGCCTCCGTTCCTGCTCTTATAAGCCCTTCAAGACTCCCTGAAGTCATGAACCCGTTACGATATTGCTGTAATAAACGCCTTCAGACTGGAGCAGGTCTGGTTTGGATGAAGGAATCTCCAGAAACATGTCACATTTCACCCCCAAAGTCAAAATAACTCACAAATTACACTTGCGTAATGAACCTGAACGATATTTTAGGACAATTAAAGGGATAGTTGATGCAAAAATTAAAACTTTGAGCGTCTTTCCTCTGTTGAACACAAAAGAAAATACTCTAAAGAATGTTTGCTTGTCAACATCCTTCAAAATTATTTTGGAATAACTTTAGGGTCAATAAATGGCAGAATTGACATTTTTGGGTGAACTATCCCTTTAAGATTAATAATGTATGCAAATTAGGGCTGCATCTAACAATTACTTTGAATTTTTTTTTCTTCAATTAATCGTTTTTTAAAAAATCCCTTTTTTTTTCTTTTATTGGCGACAAATCACACTATTCAACATTTTGCCCCAATGTCAAATAACTCAGAAATTACACTTGCGTAATGAACCTGAACGATATTTTAGGATCTTTAAAGAGATAGTTAACCCAAAAATGTAACATTTTGAGCGTCTGTTGAACACAAAAGAAAATATTCTGAAGAATTTTTGGAAACAATGTGAAGAATGAAGTGAAAAAAGTACTATGGAAGTCAATGGCTACCGTCAACTGTTTGCTTCTCAACATCCTTTAAAATCAGTTCGGAATAACATTAGGGTGAATAAATGGCAGAATTAAAATTTTTGGGTTAACTATCCCTTTAAGATTAATAATGTATGTAAATTAGGGCTGCAACTAAGGGTTATCTTGGTAATCAATATTTTTTCGATTAATCGATTAATTTGCTTTTAAAAAACAAGCAAAAAAAAAACTATTTTTTTTATTTTATTGACAAAAATCATCCTATTTCTGATTCACACCAAAGTCAAAATAACCTAAAAATTACACTTGTGTAATGAAACTAAAGGATATTTTAGGACAATTAAAGGAATAGTTAATTGCAAAAATGAAATTTTGAGTGTCTTTTCTCTGTTGAGCACAAAAGAAAATACTTTGAAGAATGTTTGGGAACATTATGAAGAATGTAGGAAAAAAATAACCAAGTCAATGGCTACCGTCAACTGTTTGCTTGTCAACATCCTTCAAAATTAGTTTGGAATAACATTTTTGGGTGAACTATCCCTTTAAGATGAATAATTTATGCAAATTAGGGCTGCAACTAAGGGTTATCTTGGTAATCGATTAGTTGACCGATTATTTTTTCAATTAATCGTCTTAAAAAATCCCTCTTTTTTTTTATTTTACTGACAAAAATCATCCTATTTCTGATTCACCCCAAAGTCAAAATAACCTAAAAATTACACTTGTGCAATGAAACTGAAGGATATTTTAGGACAATTAAAGGAATAGTTATTGCAAAAATGAAAATTTTGAGCGTCTTTTCTCTGTTGAACACAAAAGAAAATATTCTGAAGAATTTTTGGAAACAATGCGAAGAATTAAGTGAAAAAAATACTATGGAAGTCGATGGCTACCGTCAACTGATTGCTGGTCAACATCCTTTAAAATTAGTTCGGAATAACATTAGGGTGAATAAATGGCAGAATTTTAATTTTTTGGGTGAACTATTCCTTTAAGATTAATAATGTGTGCAATTTAGGGATTCAACTAATGATTATTTTGATAATCTATGAATTGGCCGATTATTATTTTGATTAATTGGCTTTAAAAAATACCTTTTTTTATTGTTTTGACAAATCACCCTATTCCACATTCTGCCCCAATGTCACATTTCACCCCAAAGTCAAAATAACTCAGAAATTACACTTGCGTAATGAACCTGAAGTATATTTTAGGACAATTAAAGGGATAGTTCACGCAAAAATGAAAACTTTGAGCATCTTTTCTCTGTTGAACACAAAAGAAAATATTCTGAAGAATTTTTGGAAATGTGAAGAATGAAGTGAAAAAAATACTATTGAAGTCAATAGCTACCGTCAACTGTTTGCTTCTCAACATCCTTTAAAATTAGTTCGGAATAACATTAGGGTGAATAAATGGCAGAATTTTAATTTTTTGGGTGAACTATTCCTTTAAGATGAATAATTTATGCAAATTAGGGCTGCAAGTAACAATTATTTTGATAATCGATTAGTTGGCCGATTATTTTTTAGATCAATCGGCTTTAAAAAAAATCTAATTTTTTATTTTATTGCCAAAAATCACCCTATTTCATATTTTGCCCCAATGTCACATTTCTGATTCACCCCAAAGTCAAAATAACTGAGAAATTACACTTGCATAATGAACCTGAAGGATATTAAAGGGATAGTTAATGCAAAAATTAAAACTTTGAGTGTCTTTTCTCTGTTGAGCACAAAAGAAAATATTTTGAAGAATGTTTGGGAACAATGTGAAGAATGAAGTGAAAAAAATACTATTGAAGTCAATGGCTACCGCCAACTGTTTGCTTCTCAACATCCTTTAAAATTTTTTGGTATTGACATTTTTGGGTGAACTATCACTTTAAGATTAATAATTTATGCAAATTAGAGCTGCAACTAATGATTATTTTGATAATTGATTAGTTGGATGATTATTTATTTTATTTTATTTTATTTTCCGATTAATCGGCTTTAAAAAAAATCCTAACATTAGGGTGAATAAATGGCAGAATTTAAATTTTTGGGTGAACTATCCCTTTAAGATGAATAATTTATGCAAATTAGGGCTGCAAGTAACAATTATTTTGATAATCGATTAGTTGGCCGATTATTGTTTAGATCAATCGGCTTTAAAAAAAAAAAAAAAAAAAAAAAAATCTAATTTTTTTATTTTATTGACAAAAATCACCCTATTTCATATTTTGCCACATCAACCCCAAAGTCAAAATAACTCAGAAATTACACTTGTGTAATGAATCTGAAGGATAATTTAGAACAAATATAGGAATAGTTAACCCAAAAATGACAATTTTGAGCATCTTTTCTCTGTTGAACACAAAAGAAAATATTCTGAAGAATGTTTGGAAACAATGCGAAGAATATAGGGGAAAAAATACTATGGAAGTCAATGGCTACCATCAACTTTTTGCTTATCAACATCCTTCAAAATTATTTTGGAATAACATTAGGATGAATAAATTTTAGTATTAGCATTTTTGGGTGAAGTATTCCTTTAAGATTAATAATGTAGGCAAATTAGGGCTGCAACTACCGATTATTTTGATAATCAAAGATTACTTGGCTTTAAATTTTTTTTTTTTTCTGCCCCAATGTCACTTTTGATTTTTAATTTCACCCCAAAGTCTAAATAATTTAGAAATTACACTTGCGTAATGAACCTGAAGGATATTTTAGAACATCCTATCCTACTATAATAATGTATACAAATTAGGGCTGCAACTAACAATTATTTTGATAATCGATTAATTGGCCGATTATCTTTGGCTAATCTAATCGATAATGAAAATCGCTGCTGAATTTTATTATCAATAATAATCGATTATCGATTAGTTGTTGCAGCCCTGTGCAAATTATATATTTTTTTTTTTGGGTGAGGTGAAATGTGACCCGAGTAGGGGTGTGCGATATTGGCATAAAAATAATATCTTAATAAAAATCTACTTGCCTAAAAAATTTGATTCTTCTTGATTTAAGAATTTTTAGATATTTTAGCTTGAAACAAGACAAAAAATCTAAGTAAGAAAAGCATTTTTTTGCAGTGTAGCTTCTTATATTTTTCATTCTTATTCTTTTCTGAATACTGGGAAATAAAATAGTCTATGTTTATAGTGTTTGTAAACATTTCGTATCTACATCAGGTCAATTTATTAATGTAGCCTAATAATAAAATGTGACTTAACATTATAGGCCTATGTGATTTATCTTTTTTTCCTCTCAAAAATCCAGCAAACATTTTAAAATATTTTGAGAAATTATTGAAACAAAAAAAATAAATAAAAAATCTAACAGTTTACCAGATTGTATTAATTGGTCAAAATTCTTTTGGTCGGTTAACGGTTAATCGGTTAAAATAAGCATCCCTAGTGTGTTTTGTTTGTTTTGTGCGATATGCTCGATAATGTCAAATCACACATCATTAAAACAACTAATGCAATATTATCGCAGATGATATATATCACACACCCCTAGACACAAGCACCGTTTATTATTATTATTATTATTATTATTACAGTACACTACTAGGTTTTGGAGAATTTATTATTAATTATGACAAAAATAATGATTATTTGAACTTAAATTAACAAATTAAATACAGTCCATAACGCATAAACATTTTAAAATGTAAATATTATTTTTTTTTTTGCATTAATTATGATATAACGATTATTTAAATTGAAATCAACATAAATTTAGTACATAAAATATTACCATGATGCATAATTGTTTTATGATTCAAATTACATACCTTTTTTATTTTTTATTTGTATTTATGACACAAATAATGATTATCTGACTTTAAATCAACAAATTAAATTAAGTACAGAATTTATAATAATAATAATTTATAATTAAAATAATATTTCGGTATTAAGATTAAATTTTTTTCACATTACAGAACACTACTCAGTTTAGGAAAATGGTTTTTAATCGTGTTAAAAATAAAAATAAATAGACTTAAGTATCTTTATGCATGGTTTTCTTTCTTTTTGATGGTGAAATGATTGTATTAATCGGTCAAAAAAACGCTTAACCGGTTAAAATGAGCATCCCTAGTGTGTTTTGTTTGTTTTTTGCAATATGCATGATAATGTCAAATCACACATCATTAAAACAACTAATGCAATATTATCGCAGATGATATATATCACACACCCCAAGACACAAGCATGTTTTTATTATTATTATTATTATTATTATTACAGTACACTACTAAGTTTTATAGAATGGGTTATTATTTATGACAAAAATAATGATTATTTGACTTTAACAAATTAAATTAAGTACATAATTTATAATAATTTATAATTAAAATAATATTTCGGTATTAAGATTAAAATTTTTTCACATTGCAGAACACTACTGAGTTTTGGAAAATGGAATATTGTGTTAAAAATAAAAATAAATAGACTTAAGTATCTTTATGCATGGTATTCTTTCTTTTTGATGGTGAAATGATTGTATTAATCGGTCAAAAAAATGCTTAACCGGTTAAAATGAGCATCCCTAGTGTGTTTTGTTTGTTTTTTGCAATATGCATGATAATGTCAAATCACACAGCGTTAAAACAACAAATGCAATATTATTGTAGATGATATATATCACACACCCCTAGACACAAGCATGTTTTTTCTGTGATTCTCGTATATCTGATGAAACACACGTGACATTTAAACTCCTAGAACGATATCAGCATCATGAAACACTGCCCTACACATCACACCGGATATATGAATATGGATGTTTGCCGTTGGACACAGCAGTGTGTGTTTATGTGTGTGTGTGTGTGTGTGAAAGAGATGGAGGAGATAAACAGGGATAAAAGGAGAGAAGATCGGTAGACGCGGTGAGAGATCACATGACGCAGCACTTCTCAGCCGAGTTCTTCAGGTCCTCCAGCGTGGCCTGAGCTTTGCCCTTCAGGTGGCCCATGTCCACGTTCTGGATGTTGGTCAGGTGACCCAGGACGGACTGCTTGTGTTCCTCCTCCTGGTTGTCTTCGGCGATCATCTTGGCCAGTTCGGTCGGGAGCTCGACGTCGTCTTGCGCCGCTTGGATCTGAGTCTCGTCCACCTCGTTCTGAGAGAGAAAAACAAGGAAAAGGTGGATAATCAATGGCATGTGTGTCAAACTTCACCCTGAAATCAAAGGAACAATAGATTACATGACATTTTAATTTATTCATTTAGCAGTTTAATTTTTATACAGGGTTCTTACACATTTTTATCAATGACTTTTCCATGACTTTAAGTAAATATTCATGACCTAATGTTTCAAGAAATGTCTATGTATACATGTTAAATAAGAAGAAAATCCATGTTTCACTGCAACATATTTTTTACCTAAAATAAATGCAAGCTTTGTAGTGTAGAATACGAAATAGCCATTTATTTAAATAACGCTTGCAACACAGTTCCATAAAAAAATACATAAAACCCAGAGAACCTTTGCGCTGTCCGGATTCCAGCTAGAGACCCTATAAAAATAGTTTAGTTTTGTATGCAATGGCAAAGTTATTATATTTCGTGTAGTTTTTTTATAAAGTTCTTTTAGAAAAAACGTTTGAACCATTTTTGTTCGTTAAATATAAGTTTTTTGTTTTTTAAAGTAGCCTATAACAAACAGCGGTCGGTGGAAGACTGTTTATAGTCTGTTTGATCAATTTGCCTTTCCAAAATAAAACACAGATATAGAACAATTCAAGTATAAAACAATTTAAACGTTAAACCTAGATTAATGTGCGCTATTAGGCGCTTATCCAATCGCCAGCGCGATCACGTCATTTTTTTCAATGGAAACTATTTCAAATTATCCGTCATTTAAGAGTCAAATATCATTCGGAACTGTAAAGGGTCTACTTTTATTTGCGTGCAAAATCAACAAAACGTTACAAACAATGATTTTATAAAATAAAGAAAACAAACATGATGCACAGACATGATAAATACATATTTAGAAAGCTTTCAATTGTTACTTAACGAAATAAAACAAATCGAAAACACAAACTCTTTCATTATGTAATTATCCGTAAAGATGCATTTCTCTAAAGGCGCATCTAAAGAGAAGATTGTGAGTTAGGATATTTGCGACACTGACTCAGAATACACAAAATAATTCAAATATTTCCTTACTATTTCCCCCAACATGTTCATTGTTATTTATTTTCGCCTATTGGGCGCAATACCTTAAAAAATAAAAGAAGCATGTTTTTACGATCGGAAATTAAACGTATGCCGCTTTTATAGGCACCATACAGCACTGCCTGGCTTTATGTGACGCCAAACTTTTAGAGAACGGATGGACGGATCGTGCGAACAATAACTATTGTAATTTAACCAGTATTATCAACTACATTCGAATATACAGAGATCGTGAAACAAATTTCCATGACTTTTCCAAAACTTTGTGGGTTAATTTATTTTTCCAAAACTTCTCCAGGCCTGGAAAATGCCATTTTAAAATTCCAGGACTTTTCCAGGTTTTTCATGACCGTACAAACCCTGTTATATGCATTTTTGGAATAAAATTCACAAAACCAGTCAGAGAACTACCCAATCAGTAACACTTTGCATGATTTTGTCTCTCCAAAACGGCTGAAATTCATGCGTTGTGACATTATTTTTAAGGTTATGCACATTTTTCGTGCCATTTTCATTATAGTAATCATTTGTAGTGTAGATGCAATTATTATTTTAATTAAATCAGCATGCATTCAATTCAATTCGGCACATCAATTACTACGTATAAACATTTTACAATTAAAATAATATATAAATTATTTTTTTTGCAATATTATGATGATTTTCTTTTGGGTTATGAATTGTAACTTCAAAAATCAAAAAAGGAGAAGAAAAAAATCTGATCAAAATCAACAAATTAAATGCAGTACATAATGTGTAAACATTTTGAAATTTAAATATTATTACATTATTTTTGCATTAATTTGTAAGATAAATAATAATTATTTAAAGTAAGATCAATATAAATGTAGTACAACAAATATTACCATCATGCATAATCATTCTATACAAAAAAAAAAAAAAAATAATAATAATAATAATAATAATAATGATGCTGCATTATAATAATAAAATAAGATTTTTTTCTCATTTCTCATTTGGAGAATGGGTTATTAATTATCATAAAAAGAATGATTATTTGACTTAAAATTTACAAATTACAGTACATAACGTAAAAACATTTAAAAATTATTATTTTTTTGCATTAATTATGATATACATAATGATTATTTAAATTAAAATCAACATAAATTTAGTACATAAAATATTACCATGATGCATAATTGTTTAATGATTAAAATAATATATCTTTTTTTTTTTTTTGCATTACAGTAAATAAAATATTTATTTTCTCATTACAGTACACTACTGAGTTTTGGAGATTTAGTTACTATTCATGACAAAAATAATAATTATTTGAATTAAAAATAACAAATTAAATATAGTCCATAATGTATAAATATTTCAAAATGTAAATATTATGACATTATTTTTGCATTAATTATAATATAAATAATATAAAATAAAAATGATTATTTATAATTGTTTTATCATTAAAATGATATATATATATATATATATATATATTTTTGCATTACAGTAATTTTTTTTCCTCATTACAGTACACTACTAAGTTTTTGAGAATGGGTTATTAATTATGAAAAAATATTGATTATTTGAATTAAAATTAACAAACTAAATACAGTACATAACGTATAAACATTTTAAAATGTAAATATTTATTTTTTTGCATTAATTATGATTAAATAATGCTTATTTAAATTAAAATCAACATAAATTTAGTACATAAAATTACCATGATGCATAATCGTTTTATGATTAAAATATATCTTTTTTTTTTTTTTGCATTACAGTTATTATTTTTTTTGTCCTCGTTACAGTACACTACAGAGTTATGGAGAATGGGTTATTAATTCTGAGAAAAGTAATGATTATTTGAATTATTTGAATTAAAATGAACAAACTAAATACAGTACATAACGTATAAACATTTAAAAATATAAATATTCTTTATTTTTTTGCATTAATTATGATATAAACAATGCTGTTTTAAATCAAAATCAACATAAATTTAGCCCATAAAATATTACCATGATGCAAAAACATTTTACGATTAAAATAATATTTAGTTTTCTCTCATTACAGTACAGTAGTTTTGGAGTTTTGGAGAATGGTTATTAATTATGATAAAAAATAATGATTATTTGAATTTTAAATAACAAATTAAATGAACTACATCAAGTATTACCATTATGTATGATAATTTATAATTAAAATAATTAAAATAATAATATTTCGGTATTAAGATTACGGAACACTAGAGTTTTAGAAAATGGTATTAACTGTGATAAAAATAAAATAAATATCTTTATGCACCATATTCTTTCTTTTTGAAGGTGAAATGTGACAATTCCTATGCGACTGAGCCCATTGTGTTTGTTTCGCACAGACGAGCGAGGCTTTATAAGTTTTAATGGTGTGGGCAGATGACAGGAGACAGAGAGTGTGATTAATTGTTACCTTTGGCAACCTGTATTTGTCCCTGAAGTGAGACCTGACTGTCGCCCTCTCCGCCTTCTTCTGGGCAAAACTGGCGTCTCGCTCTTGCCTGAGGAGAAACGAGAACAGACGCTAATGTGAGGATGAACTGGGTTATTCAAGGGTCTTTTGATCATTTATCCACCTACGTAAGTCTGCCATGTCAATCTCAAGATAATAAACCTCTTTATATTATCATCTGTCAGATTTATAGTCTAAACAGCAATTGTTTCTCTGCTGATTGTTGGCTGATTTTAGGGCTAATTTTAGGACATGACACTATTTTTCTAGTTAAAAACAGTCTCCGTTCATTTTCGCATGAAGTAAAACAAATTCACGTCCACGGTGAGAGATCCATGTAACGTCGTTCTCAAGGATTAAACTGCTTTCCTCCGTGTGCTGAATCTCAGAATAAATACCTTCAAAGACAGCATTAAATGGCAAAATGTAGACAACACTTACAGTAAGACTGACAGGATTTCTAGTGTTATTTGCCACACATCTGGTGGATTGAACAGCTTATAACAACAACTTTTTATCCATTACAGAAAGCTGAGAATATTTAAAGTAAATGTGCAATTGTGCACTGATAAAATCAGCTAAAGATGAACATTTAATTAGGATATAATATTTATTGTAATTCCCTTTTAAGGTGTAAAGATCTGCACGCCAGGTTGAGAACTTTTATTTACATTTTTTAATTTTTATAAAAAAATTGTATATATATATAAAACTAAAACTAAAAAATAAATTATATATATATATATATATATATATATATATATATATATATATATATATATATATATATATATCCCTAATTTAATTTTCTAATTTTGGTTAAATGTTTACTAATTTAGTTGATTTTGTCATTTTTATTAGTTTTTGTTCAAATAAATTTATATATATATATATATATATATATATATATATATATATATATATATTTTTTTTTTTTTTTATTTTTTTTTTTACATTTAAATTAGCTTATTTAGTTTTTTTGTATTTTTCCACATAGAATGTAACTTAAAAATTAGAAAATATTTAAAATAAATCAGCTAAAGATGACCATTTAATTTGGATATAATATTCAATGTAATTCCTTTTTAAGGTAATTATATATATATATATTATATATATTTGAAATGTAACATTTTTGTTTTCATTTTTAGTTGTATTTATATATATATATATATATATATATATATATAATTAAATTAATTTTGTATTAAACAAATGTTAAATATTAAAAAAATAATAATAAATGTCTATATATTTTTATTAAATTTCAATTTGCTTGTTTTGTTTTTTTAGTATTTTTCAACATAGAATGTAACTTAAAAATTAGAAATGTTGCTTTGACAGCTAGCTGAAACAAAAAATGGTTTAGGTTTTTATTTTTTATTTTTTGTAAATTTCAGTTATTGTTTACTTTTTTACATTTCATTCACTATTCAAAAATACTAATATACTATATACTATATATATTAAATTTGCTTATTTAGTTTTTTAGTATTTTTCAACATAGAATGTAACTTAAAACTTGCTTGCTTTGACAGTTAGCTGAAATAAAAAATGGTTAAGTTTTTAATTTTTTTCTTTTCAGTTAATGTTTACTTCATTTCATTTGTTAAACAAAAATACTTTTTTAAAACTAAATAAACTAACATAAAAAAATAACAAAAAATGAATAAAAATCAAATTTTAAAATATTAAAAATTCAATTTCAAAAATGTAAAATCTTAAATAAAAAATAATAGTATATTAATGATTATAAAATAACTATTTTTGACTGACAAATACATTTTATTTAAAAAAATTACTGTTTTAGTTTAGAATAACAGAAAACATGACAGCATCTTTATCAAACTGCTAATAATCAAAACAGAAATATTTCTGTTTTATTTGTGAAACTATAAAGGTTAAGGCCATTGTTGAAGGTCATGTGAGGTTAAAGGTCAATACAAAGGTCAAGACAGAACGGACACATTTAGAGCGTCCAACAACAACCAGAAAATGACGATAATGCTCAAGGTTGAAAGGTTGCTGGTTCAATCCCTACTTGCATACAGGCAAGTCTCAGTTTGTAATGAACCAGGAACCTTCCTTGAATGCTTACTAAAAGGGATGGTCCCTACAATAAGTGTACTTGAAGCTCCTTTGGAGAAAAGCATCTGCTAAATGAGTCCTCACTAGAAGAAGAGTACGAGCGAAAGGGAGGGGGACATCTCAGGGATTTAGACTCGTTCTGACAGTCGGGTGATGCTCATCCACTGGGTTCACTATAACGAATGACTAGTTAAAATAATCCCCATATCAATAAGCGGCGAAAACCTTCGAGAAGATCGCGGCGGTCGGGCCGATTCGAGAGATTAAGCGCACGACTCCCCGTCAAAGTCAACAGTCTTAAACTAGCTGTTCACGCGGGCGTCTCAGCACGCAAAATCTGCTCTCCGAGGACACGAGTTGGATTACACCACACGGATGAGCTCAGCACAGCCATTTGAAGTCTGTGAAATCACAATTTTCCAAATATGGCAGTTATGCAAACCGTGTCAACATGGCCACCTGTTCATGCATTGGCTGTTTATCCTTTATGAGCTGATTTATAAAGACAAAGCGTGTGAAGATGCAAGAAATGCTTTGGATGCGATGGCTCTAATGGCGTCATATTTTGGTTTTCCCATACATCGTGAGCAAGGAAGTCAGATTTATGTCTTGTGAATGGAGAGATGTCAACGAAATAGAGTAAAACACTAATTAAAATCATTTTACCTGAGGCGTACTTACAGAATGAGCTGATTTTAATGAAGCATACAGCATCTATAATTCACTACCGTAAATAGTACCATGGTAATAAAGGAAATATTGATGTATCATGGTATTCTTTGAAGTACCTTGGTACATTTGTGGAAATTATTCATACCATATGTTATCCTAGGCCACAAAACCAGTCTTAAGTAGGACGGGTATATTTGTAGCAATAGCCAAAAATACATAGTATGGTAAAATTATTTAGGATTTCATGTTTCATTAACATATTTTGTCAATTTTCTACCGTAAATATATCAAAAACTAATTTTTGATTAGTAATATGCATTGCTAAGAGCTTCATTTGAACAACTTTAAAGGCGATTTTCTCAATGTTTTAATTTTTTGCACCCTCAGATTGCATATTTTCAAACTATTGCGTCTCAGCCAAATATTGTCCTATTCTAACAAACCATACATCAATGGAAAGCCATTTATTCAGCTTTTAGATAATGTATAAATCTCAAAATTTCCCTATATGTCACCCTAAAGAACAAAACCAGCCTTAAGTAGCATGGGTATATTTGTAGAAATAGCCAAAAATACATAGTATGGTAAAATTATTTAGGATATTAAGTAAGATCCTAAATATTTTGTCAATTTCCTACCGTGAATATATCAAAACCTATTTTTTGCTTAGATATGCATTGCTAAGAACTTCATTTCAACACATTTAAAGGCGATTTTCTCAGTAATTTAATTTTTTTGCACCCTCATACTTGCAGATTGTATCTCGGCCAAATATTGTCCTATCCTAACAAACCATACATCAATTGAAAGCTGTTTATTCAGCTTTTAGATGATGTGTAATCCTCAAAATAAAAAAAGACCCTATGAAAGTATATGCATTGCTAAAAACTTCATTTGAACAACTTTTCTCAATATTTAAATATTTTTGCATGCTCACATTGCAGATTTTCAAACTACTGTAACTCAGC
This sequence comes from Cirrhinus molitorella, assembly GCA_033026305.1. Classification (NCBI taxonomy): domain Eukaryota; kingdom Metazoa; phylum Chordata; class Actinopteri; order Cypriniformes; family Cyprinidae; genus Cirrhinus; species Cirrhinus molitorella. The sequence continues at coordinate 1,298,849 of CM065127.1, forward strand.
CAAATATTGTCCTATTCTAACAAACCATACATCAATGGAAAGCCATTTATTCAGCTTTTAGATGATGTATAAATCTCAAAATTAAAAAAAAAAAAGACCCTATATGTGACCCTGGGGCACCACTGTGTGGGTCAAAATGATCAATTTTTCTTTTATGCCAAAATCATTAGGATATTAAGTAAAGATCATGTTTCATGAACATATTTTGTAAATTTCCTACCGTAATAATATCAAAACCTAATTTTAGATTAGTAATATGCATTGCTAGGAACTTCATTTGAACAAATTTAAAGGCGATTTTCTCAATATTTAGATTTTTTTGCACCCTCAGATTGCAGATTTTTATAGTTGTATCTCGGGCCAAAATTGTCCTATAATAACAAAGCATACATCAATGGAAAGCTATCAATTCAGCTTTTAGATGATGTATACATCTCAAAATAAAAATAATAATAAAAAATGACCTATATGACTGGTTTTGTGGTCTAGGGTCACATATAATATCAATGTAACGTTACTATGGTGCATTAAGTGTTTGTCTTTTTTTTTTTTTTTTTTTGTATTTTGGCTTACATGCTTGTGAAGAGTTAAAATACATTAGCAGTGCTGATTAACGTTAATTGGTACTATTTTAGAGTAAACAATTAACAAACAAACACTACATTTTACGTCTGAATCACTATTCGTGATGAAAAGGTACAAATCTAATTTACACACTCGGTTCTGCTAAACTCTAGATGGGAATAATGTGAAAAATTATTCATATCTGACTGAGCAGGAATCTCCCTGAGCGAAATGAGCAGCTGTGAGCGCGCGCGCGCGCGGAAATATCCAACGAAGCGCGAAAAATGCGCGCCTCTCCAAACGCGCCTAACCGCCGTTCGCCTCACAAAAACATTCCCAAATATCATCAAACCTGCAAATTTGAAGATAAAATCAGGTAGGTAGAAAGGTTTGCCTTACTTTTCTTCTTCTAGCTGTTGTTGGTACTGCTCAAACTCTTCTTGTGTCATTCCTTTAGCCCCAGCTTCGGATTTGTCTCCGTCAGATTTATCTTCTGTCAGTCCTCCTGTCAGATTCTTCAGCTGACCGCCGACTACGTGTTTTACCATGAAAGCCATCGTTAAATAGTACAGCGTTCCTTAATATTCTTCTTCTTTTTTGTCCAAAAACTGTTATTAATTCCAATTAGGTCTGATTCTCCGCGGTCGCCGATCAGAAACTCCGTCCGGTGTTCAGCTGAGGTAAAGTGAAGTGATGTGGATTCATCTCCTCATCTGAGTCACAGCAGCAGTTTGACTCTTCCATCCGCCCAATCCCGTCTTTCCTCAGCCGACTCTTCCCGCCCAATCCCACGTACCGCTGGATTAAGCGCGCGCGCCGTTAACAGCTCGTGCGTTTGAGTCACGGGCGAGTGTATTTTTTTTCGCGGGCGCGCGTGACATGTCAAAACGCATCGCGCGTTGGTTTTCGCCGCGCGCGCGCGTGTGTGTGTTTGTGCGCCTCCAAGTCGGTTAACGGGATGACAGTAAGCAGAAAGGATTCTGAGCGTCTATTCGGCATCCATCTGGAGGGCGAGCAAATCCTGTGAAGAGAAAGTGAGAAAGTAAATGTGTGAAATGAAACTCAACACTTATATCAAACGAAAAGTTGCGTTCAGTTTGAGCATTGTTGCCAACCTTTTAGTCTATGTGGAAAAGGTAAAAAACTAATCCCAGAGATTACCATCCATGCGCATAAAGCTGTCAGCATCACCTCCACATGGATTATCATATGCAATAATGAAGAAACAGCACAGAGATGAGACAGTCTACATATAGTTTACAGTCTACATGTATTCTACATTAATAAAGTCAGGTTTAGGAATACTTATGAGCACTAAATCTTTAGTTTGCCTAGTCTCTATGTTTACCCAAATATGCACTTGGATACTTTATGCATATCTTGAATGCAGTGTAAACCACTTTGGATGAATCATCTTGCAAACCCAGTTAACCATTTTTTGGTTCCCAGAACGTTAGTTTTTAATAGTTTGTTTTTGGTTAGCCAGGAAAGTTTACTTAACATTCCCAGAATTTTAGATATTTGTTTTTTTTAATGCTATTTTAATGTTATTAACGCTCCAAGAAAGGTTAGTTCTGGGAATATTTTGGGAACCAAAAACTGTTCAAATGACATTGTAATAACATTTGGGGAATGCTAGAATAGCATTCTAAAAAACAAAAACTAACGTTCTGGGAACCAAAAACTAACGTTCTGGGAACATTATAATAACTTTAGGGCAACATTAGAATAATGTTCTACAGAAACAAAAATTGACGTTCTGAGAATCAAAAACGAACTGTTCTTGGAGTGTTTTAATAACATTAAGAGAAAATTAGAATAACATTCTAAAAAAACTAAAACTAACATTCTGGGACCATTGCAATAACTTTAGGGCAACATTAGAATAATGTTCTAAAGAAACAAGAAAATTTGAATAACATTCTAGAAAAAAAACCAAATACTAACATTCTGGGAATTTTCCTGGCTAACCAAAAACAAACTATTAAAAACAAATGTTCTGGGAACATTCTGGTAACAAAAAAACTAACCGTTCTGAGAACATTATAATAACGTTTGGGGAACATTAGAATAACATAAAAAAAAAATAAAAAAAACTAACGTTCTGGGAACATTGTAATAACTTTAGGGCAACGTTAGAATAATGTTCTAAAGAAAAAAAACTGACGTTCTGAGAATCAAAAACTAACCGTTCTGAGAACATTATAATAACGTTTGGGGAACATTAGAATAACATTCTAAAAAAAAAAACTAACGTTCTGGGAACATTGTAGTAACTTTAGGGCAACGTTAGAATAATGTTCTAAAGAAAAAAAAACCTGACGTTCTGAGAATCAAAAACAAACTATTAAAAACAAATGTTCTGGGAACATTCTGGTAACAAAAAACTAACCGTTCTGAGAACATTATAATAACGTTTGGGGAACATTAGAATAACATTAAAAAAAAAAAAAAAAAAAACTAACGTTCTGGGAACATTGTAATAACTTTAGGGCAACGTTAGAATAATGTTCTAAAGAAAAAAAAAACTGACGTTCTGAGAATCAAAAACTAACCGTTCTGAGAACATTATAATAACGTTTGGGGAACATTATAACAACATTTGGGGAACGTTAGAATAACATTCTAAAAAAACAAGAAACTAACATTCTGGGAAACAAAAACGAACATGCTGGAAACGCTAGATTAGCATTCTGAAAACTTTCTACAAACCAAAATCGAACGTTCAGGGAATGTTAAGAAAAGTTTCCTGGCCAACCAAAAACAAACCGTAAAACTAACGTTCTGGGAACATTATAATAACTTTAGGGCAACATTAGAATAATGTTCTACAGAAACAAAAATTGACGTTCTGAGAATCAAAAACGAACTGTTCTTGGAGTGTTTTAATAACATTAAGAGAAAATTAGAATAACATTCTAAAAAAACTAAAACTAACATTCTGGGACCATTGCAATAACTTTAGGGCAACATTAGAATAATGTTCTAAAGAAACAAGAAAATTTGAATAACATTCTAGAAAAAAAACCAAATACTAACATTCTGGGAATTTTCCTGGCTAACCAAAAACAAACTATTAAAAACAAATGTTCTGGGAACATTCTGGTAACAAAAAAACTAACCGTTCTGAGAACATTATAATAACGTTTGGGGAACATTAGAATAACATTAAAAAAAAAAAAAAAAAAACTAACGTTCTGGGAACATTGTAATAACTTTAGGGCAACGTTAGAATAATGTTCTAAAGAAAAAAAAACTGACGTTCTGAGAATCAAAAACTAACCGTTCTGAGAACATTATAATAACGTTTGGGGAACATTAGAATAACATTCTAAAAAAAAAAACTAACGTTCTGGGAACATTGTAGTAACTTTAGGGCAACGTTAGAATAATGTTCTAAAGAAAAAAAACCTGACGTTCTGAGAATCAAAAACAAACTATTAAAAACAAATGTTCTGGGAACATTCTGGTAACAAAAAACTAACCGTTCTGAGAACATTATAATAACGTTTGGGGAACATTAGAATAACATTAAAAAAAAAAAAAAAAAAAAAAACTAACGTTCTGGGAACATTGTAATAACTTTAGGGCAACGTTAGAATAATGTTCTAAAGAAAAAAAAAACTGACGTTCTGAGAATCAAAAACTAACCGTTCTGAGAACATTATAATAACGTTTGGGGAACATTATAACAACATTTGGGGAACGTTAGAATAACATTCTAAAAAAACAAGAAACTAACATTCTGGGAAACAAAAACGAACATGCTGGAAACGCTAGATTAGCATTCTGAAAACTTTCTACAAACCAAAATCGAACGTTCAGGGAATGTTAAGAAAAGTTTCCTGGCCAACCAAAAACAAACCGTAAAACTAACGTTTTGGGAACATTATAATAACTTTAGGGCAACATTAGAATTATGTTCTAAAGAAAAAACTGACGTTCTGAGAATCAAAAACTAACCATTCTTGAAACTTTATAATAACGTTAGGGGAAAACTAGAATAACATTCTAAAAAAATCAAACTTTCTGGGAACATTCTACAACAAAAAATCTAACATTTTGGCAATGTTAAGAAAAGTTTCCTGGCTAACCAAAAACAAACTATTAAAAACAAATGTTCTGGGAACATTCTGGGAACAAAAAAAAAAAACCTAACTGCTCTGAGAACATTATAACAACATTTGGGGAACATTAGAATAACATTCTAAAAAAAAAAAAAAAACTAACGTTCTGAGAACATTGTAGTAACTTTAGGGCAACGTTAGAATAATGTCCTAAAGAAAAAAAACCTGACGTTCTGAGAATCAAAAACGAACCATTCTGGAAACGTTAGATTAACATTCTGAAAACTTTCTACAAACCAAAATCTAACGTTCAGGGAATGTTAAGAAAACTTTCCTGGCAAACATTCTGGGAACATTCTAATAACATTTGGGGAACATTAGAATAACATTCTAAAAAAAAAAAAAAAAAAACGAACGTTCTGGGAACATTGTAATAACTTTAGGGCAACGTTAGAATAATGTTCTAAAGAACAAAAACTGACGTTCTGAGAATCAAAAAATTTAGTTTTTAATGGTTTGCTTTGATTAACCAGTACAAGTTTCTTAACGTTCCCTGAACATTAGAGCTTGGTTTGTAGAATATTCCCCGTTTTTGGTTTTTAGAATAGAACGTTTCATTTTTTTCCCAGAACATTATTTTGTTAAGGTTTGTTCTTGGTTAGGCAGGAAAGTTTTCTAAACAGAAATAGAACATTAGTTTTTGGATTGTATGACATTACTATAACGTTATTTTAACGTTTCCTTAACGTTTCCCCTGCCTCTTTACTGCAATAAGAGTACTCTGCTACTCCACATCAGTAATCATCCAGCACAATCATGACCCAGAATAGCATAAGCACTATATATATAGTAGTATGTGTATATATAATTTCTGTTATCACTCTGTTTAACCCTGGTTTAATATTGTAATTTAAAACGTGTTTTTGATCTAACGATTGATTGATCTAATTTCTGTATTTTAATAAAAGCTGCATTAAACAAACGCAAATGCATATAAATGTGAAAACTAAAATAACTTGCATGCACAATATAAATACAGCCTCTATTCCCCCAAAATTAATCAACACCAGAGCATAAAAGCAAATCATACATCTCTGTGCATCGTGATAATGTCTCTATTTTTGCTGCTTTCTCACTTTCTCTCTCTCTGACACCCCCCTCCTCCCTCGAGACTGAATCATTCCCGATCTGCTCCACTAACAAACTGTTCTGTCGCTCTCGCTGAGGGCAAAGACTACCACATACACATTCATCTGCGCTCCGTAACATAGTAAGAACCTGAAAAGTCTGCGTTTTGGAGCTCTTCGGGTTTTCACTGGTGGCAAGCGCTCTGATAACATTCAGGAAAATAATGTGCAACATTTCTGTTCTCATGGATTTGCATGTCAACAGACAAAAATGTTATGTTTACAGTAATATGGTGAGGCATGGTCTAATTATGCATGCTTTTTAAAATTTATTTTGGCATATTTTTTGTAGTATTTTAATTTTATTATCATTCTTTCTCATAATTTAGACTTCATTATCAAAATATTTCTACCTTATTCTCGTAATATTTTGACTTTATTCTCATAATTTCAACATTCTCAAAATATTCAGACTTTATTACCAAATTATTTAGACTTCTCATAATATTCAATTCTCATAATATTTCAACTTTGTTCTCAAAATATTTACATTTTATTCTCGTAATATTTCAACTTTATTCTCATAATATTTTAACCTTGTTCTCATAATATTTTGACTTCATTCTCATAATTTTCTGACTTTATTCTCATAATATTTTGACTTTATTCTCGTAATATTTCGACTTTATTCTCATAATATTCTGACTTTATTCTCATAATTTTTACCTTATTCTTGTAATATTTACATTTTATTCTCTTAATATTTTGAATTTATTCTCTGAATATTTCAACTTTATTCTCAAAATATTTCTACTTTATTTCTTGTAATAATTTGACTTTATTTTTGTAATATTTACACTTTATTCTCTTAACATTTTGACTTTATTCTCAAAATATTTCAAGTTTATTCTCGTAATATTTTGACTTTATTCTCGTAATATTTTGACTTTATTCTTAAAATATCTCAATTTTATTCTTATAATATTGTGACTTTATTCTCAAAATATTTTGATTTTATCTCGTAATATTTTGACTTTATTCTCAAAATATCTCAATTTTATTCTTATAATATTGTGACTATTCTCAAAATATCTCAATTTTATTCTTATAATATTTCAACTTTATTCTGAAAATATTTAGTTTTTATTCTCGTAATATTTCGATTTTATTCTCAAAACATTTAAATTGTATTCTCGTAATATTTCGACTTTATTCTCAAAATATTTACATTTTATTCTCGCAATATTTTGACTTTATTCTCATAATGTTTGCACTTTATTCTCAAAACATTTTGATTTTATTCTCAAAATATTTCGACTTTATTCTCAAAATATCTCAATTTTATTCTTATAATATTTCAACTTTATTCTCAAAATATTTAGTTTTTATTCTCGTAATATTTCGATTTTATTCTCAAAACATTTAAATTGTATTCTCGTAATATTTCGACTTTATCTAAAATTAAATTGCCTAAAATGCTTTTGGCTTTGTTTTCTTACTGATGTCCTAATGCATCAGAATAAACACTCTCCAAATGCAAATCAAAATTTAGCTTGGCAAGAAAATTAAGGGTAAAATGAGTGTGATTGCATGCATGCCACAAATAAAAATGAAAATAAAATTCATTAATTTAAAGAAGCCATTTGTCTCTAACATGTTCCAGTTCCATGGCCCGTGAAAAACATTTATGGACGGTAAATTTCATCTGCCACTGGCAAGGGTGGTAAAAAGTTCATTTTGGACCCTGTATGCATGACTTCACAGGAAGTCAATAAACCTCATCATCATCCATTTAACAGCCAGCAGCGCTGGACAGACTATGAAACATTTTACAGATCTCATGGGCTTTGCGATGTGTACATGTGAGCAAGCATGCATGCCCCCGTTATATAATAAAACAACACAGTTGCACCCTTAGTAGGCTACAGCTGTTTCAGAGCGCACTGAGGGTTTGCCATTAGTGAATATGAGGATGAATGAGGTTAGTAAGATGAGGAAAGTCAGTCAAATGCTGATTTGTAAAGTCAGCGTCACTGAATTGAAACAAACTGGGGCTGGTTTCCTTTAATTAATTATATAACTAACTATAATACATCCTCTTTCTTCCTGGCATGTCTAAATGGCCTAAAATGCCCAGGTTTTGGCTTTGTATTGCTATTGTTTTCATACTTGCTGAAGACAATGACTGAAAAGTAGTTTGACCAATAGCATGCAGGCATTGTACATAATCAACCAATCGCTGAACGCAAGAAGGTGGGATCTGCAGACGCTCAAAACAATGCAAATACTCGAGCGTATAATGTTTGAGGACAGTAAAGAGACATCAGTAGGAAAACAAAGCCCAAACTCAGACATTTTAGGCTATTTAATTTTAGGCAAGTATATACTTAATGTTGCAGACATTTAAAAAAAATATTAAATATTAAGTATTTCAATGGGTTTTGATGCATGCACATGATCTTCTACGACTGCGTTTTAGCACCATGTTAAAAAAACTGAATATTATAAGATTAAAGTCATAATATTATGAGAATAAAGTCGAAATTATGAAATGAATTCAAAATATTTAGAGAATAAAGTGTAAATATTACGAGAATAATGTCGAAATACTTTGAGACCAAAGTGCAAATATTATGAGAATAAAGATGAAATATTATGAGAATAAAGTCGAAATATTAAGAGAATAAAGTGTAAATATTACGAGAATAAAATCAAATTATTAAGAGAATGAAGTAGAAATATTTCAAGAATAAAGTTAAAATATTAAGAGAATAAAGTGTAAATATTATGAGAATAAGGTCAAAATTATGAGAATAAAGTCAAAATATTTTAAGAATAAAATTGAAATATTTTGAGAATAAAGTCGAAGTATTATGAGAATAAAGTTGAAATATTACGAGAATAAAATCAAAATATTACGAGAATAAAATTGAAATATTTTGAGAATAAAATTGAAATATTTTGAGAATAAAGTCAAAATATTTTGAGAATAAAATTGAAATATTTTGAGAATAAAGTTGAACTATTACAAGAATAAAATTTAAATATTTTGAGAATAAAGTCGAAATATTTTGAGAATAAAATTGAAAGTCGAACTATTATGAAGTCTAACTATTACGAGAATAAAATTGAAATATTTTGAGAATAAAGTCAAAATATTTTGAGAATAAAATCGAAATATTTTGAGAATAAAGTCAAAATATTTTCAGAATAAAATTGAAAGTCGAACTATTATGAAGTCGAACTATTACAAGAATAAAATTGAAATATTTTGAGAATAAAATTAAAATATTTTGAGAATAAAGTCAAAATATTTTGAGAATAAAATTGAAATATTTTGAGAATAAAGTTGAACTATTACGAGAATAAAATTTAAATATTTTGAGAATAAAGTCAAAATATTTTGAGAATAAAATTGAAAGTCGAACTATTACGAAGTCTAACTATTACGAGAATAAAGTCGAAATATTTTGAGAATAAAGTCAAAATATTTTGAGAATAAAGTCAAAATATTTTCAGAATAAAATTGAAAGTCGAACTATTACGAAGTCGAACTATTACGAGAATAAAATTGAAATATTTTGAGAATAAAATCGAAATATTTTGAGAATAAAGTCAAAATATTTTGAGAATAAAATTGAAATATTTTGAGAATAAAGTCGAAATATTATGAGAATAAAGTTGAAATATTACGAGAATAAAATCAAAATATTACGAGAATAAAACTGAAATATTTTGAGAATAAAGTCGAAATATTATGAGAATAAAATTGAAATATTACGAGAATAAAGTTGAAGTATTATGAGAATAAAGTCGAAATATGAGAATAAAGTCAAAGTATTTTGAGAATGTCGAAATTACGAGAGTAAAGTCAAAATATTGTGAGGATAAGGTAGAAATATTTTGAGAATAATGTTGAAATTACGAAAATAATAAAATCTAAATTATGGGAATAAAATCTAAAAAATACAAGAAGAAAGACAATAGATAATAAAAGATAATAAAATTGAAATACATCATAATTATTCTCTGAATTTTGACTTTATTCTTGAAATATTATGACTTTAATCTCGTAATCTTGGATTTTTTTATTTTATTTTAACGTGGCACTAAAATGCTGTCATAACCTTCCATGACAGCCACATCCACTCAACAAACTCCTAGTTTAATTAAAAACTAGAGATTTCGATCCCATTCCAATAAATGCATGGACTCGCCCACGTTCTATCTTCATTACTCTAATTCAAACATCATTTAAAGCTGATATTGCATAAGCAAGCAGGCTTCCACCAGTCCAGTACAGAGTTGTATCTGAAAATCCATCACAACAAAGCCGAATCATCTCCACACGGTTCAGTGGACAGAGCAGAGGAGCGCAGCCATGACCTCTGCTGTGCACATGCTCTCCGGCGAAAGAACAGCAGCTGTTCAGGTGCTGAAAATATGACAGAACAAATCCATCACAACGTTCATTCGCCTAATGGATGCCGACAGACGTAAACAACATTTATGAGGATGTAAATGACGGTTAAGACGATCGTTCGTTCATCCCGAGTAAAAGTTCTTTCATTTACTCACCGTTGTTTGGTCCAAACCTGACTTGAGGCAATGCATGAAGCAAATGTGACCCTGAACCACAAAACCAGTCATAAAGGTCAACGCATTGAAATTGGGTACAGTTAGGACAATATAGGAATAGGACAATGTTTAGCCGAGATACAACTATTTGAAAATCTGGAATCTGAGGTTGCAGAAAAATCGACTAATCGATTATTAAAGTCAAAATATTATGAGAAAAAAAAGTCGAAATTATGAGAATAAAGTCAAAATATTATGTACATACAGTCAAAATATTTTGATAATAAAGTCAATGTCAAAATTACGAGAATAAAGTCGAAATACTATGAGAATAAATCTAAATATTTTGATAATTAAGTTGAAATATTTCGAGAATAAAGTCGAAATCATAAATGTCAAAATTATGAGAACAAAGTCGAAATATTTTGAGTATTTTGACTTTATTCTCGTAATTACGACTTTATACTCGAAATATTTAGACTTTATACTCAAAATATTTTGACTTTGTTCTTGTAATATTTAGACTTTATTCTCATACTTTCGACATTCTCATATTTTGACTTTATTCTCAAAATATTATTATTTATTATTTTCATAATAAAGGGGAAATTACGAGAATAAAGTCTAAATATTATGTAAATACAGTCAAAATATTTTGATAATAAAGTCAATGTCAAAATTAGCAGAATAAAGTTGAAATACTACGAGAATAAAGTCTAAATATTTAGATAATTAAGTCGAAATATTTAGAGAATAAAGTCGAAAAACGAGAATGTCAAAATATTACTCAAAATATTTCGACTTTATTATCAAAATATTTTGACTTTGTTCTCGTAATATTTAGACTTTATTCTCGTAATTTCGACATTCTCATATTTCAACTTTATTCTCAAAATATTACGAGAACAAAGTCAAAATATTTTGATAATAAAGTCAAAATATTTTGAGTATAAAGTCGAAATACTACAAGAATAAGGTCTAAATATTTTGCTAATAGTCAAAATATTTTGAGAATGTCAAAATTGCAAGAATAAAGTCTAAATATTTTGATAATACTCAATAATTAAGTCAAAATATTTACAGAATAAAGTCGAAATATGAAAATGTGGAAATTACGAGAATAAAGTCTAAATATTATGAGAATAAAGTTGAAATATTTTGATAAAAAAGTCAAAATATTTGAGTATAAAGTCGAAATACTACGAGAATAAAGTCAAAATGTTTCGATAATAGTCAAAATATTTTAAGAATGTAAAAATGACGACAATAAAGTCAAAATATTACAAGAATAAGGTCGAAATATTTTGAGAATAAAGTCGAAATATGAGAATGTCAAAATTACGAGAATAAAGTCTAAATATTTTGATAATAAAGTTTAATATTTTGAGAATAACGTCGAAATATGAGAATGTCGAAATTACGAGAATGAAGTCTAAATATTACAGGAATAACGTCGACATTTTTTCATAATAAAGTCGAAATTAAGAGAAAAAAGTGGAAATATTTTAAGAATAAAGTCGAAATACTACGAGAATAATGTGTAAATATTTTGATAATAGTCAAAATATTTTGAGAATAAGGTTGAAATATTTAGATAATTAAGTTGAAATATTTTGAGAATAAAGTCGAAATAAGAAAATGTTGAAATTATGAGAATAAAGTCTAAATATTACAAGACTAAAATTGAAATTAAGAGAATAAGGTCGAGAATAAAGTACAACTATTTCAAAATCTGGAATCTGAGGTTGCAGAAAAATCTAAATAATGAGAAAATCGCCTTTAATGTTGCCCAAATGAAGTCCATATGTGACCCTGGACCACAAAACCAGTCTTAAGTCACTGGGGTATATTTGTAGCAATAGCCAAAAATACATTGTACGGGTCAAAATTATCAAAAATAAATTGATGCCAAAAATCATTAGGATATTAAGTAAAGATCATGTTCCATAAAGATATTTTGTAAATTTTGTACCATAAATGTATCAAAACTTAATTTTTGATAAGTAATATGCATTGCTAAGAACTTAATTTGGACAACTTTAAAGGCGATTTTCTCAATATTTTTATTTTTGTGCACCCTCAGATTCCAGATTTCAAATAGTTGTATCTCGGCCAAATATTGTCCGATCCTAACAAACCATACATCAATGGAAAGCTTATTTATTCAACTTTCAGATGATATATAAATCTCAATTTTGAAAAATTGACACTTAAGACTGGTTTTGTGGTCCAGGGTCACATATTACTAATTTTGATATATTTACGGTAGAAAATTTACAAAATATCTTCATTGAACGTGATCTTTACTTAATATCCTAATGATTTTTGGCATAAAAGAAAAATCTATAATTTTGACCCATACAATGTTTTTTGGCTACAAATACGACTGGTTTGTGCTCCAGGGTCACAAAATTTTCTATTTTGGCTTATATAAAATGCATCCAGGGTCCAAATGCAAGTAAAAATTTGCCTTTGGCAAGACAATAAATGTTAAAAAATGTTAAAAATGTTAGTAATCTGGACGCAAGCCTGGTAATCTGACCTTGCGCTTTATAACGCAAGCCCGTTTCTGCCACTGAATAAAGAAATAAAGGTAATTGCGACTTTATCTTGCAATTCTGACTTTTTTTCTCAGAATTGAGATATAAAGTCAGAATTGCAAGTTTATATTTTACAATTCTAAGAAAAAGTCAGAGATAAAAAGAAATTACAAGAATAAAGTCAAAATATTACGAGCACAAAGTCTAAATATTTTGAGTATAAAGTAGAAATTACGAGAATAAAATCAAAATATTACGAAAATACAGTCTAAATATTTTGATAATAAAGTCAATGTCAAAATTACAAGAATAAAGTCAAAATATTTTGATAATTAATCAAAATATTTAGAGAAAAAAGTCAAAATATTTTGAGAATAATGTTGAAATATTTTAAGTATAAAGTCGAAATTACAAGAATTTTCTCACAATTGCAAGATTATATCACACAATAATGACTTTATTTCTCAGAATTGCGAGTATATATTTTACAATTCTGAGAAATAAAGATAAAAAGTTGCAATAACCTTTTTTTTTTGGTAGAAACAGGCTTCCATACACTTGCCGCACTGCAAAAAATGCTTTTCTTACTTAGATTTTTTTGTCGTTTCCAGCCAAAATATCTAAAAATTCTTAAATCAAGAAGGATTTTCTAGACAAGGAAAAATGTTTGTCTTGTTTTCTGAAAAAATAAATCAAAATTAAGTGAGGTTTTCGCTTGAAACAAGCAAAATAATCTAGTTTTCGTCTTGAAATAAGATTATTTTGCTTACCCCACTGGCAGATTTCCGTCAGAAACTTAATTTTGACTCATTCTTTCTGAAAACAAGACAACAGTTTTTACTCATCTAGAAAATCCTTCTTGATTTAAAAATTTTTAGATATTTTGGCTGGAAACAAGAAAAAAAAATCTAAGTAAGAAAAGCATTTTTTGCAGTGCGTTGGTAAGGGTCATAAAAACCTGCTTGACTTTTTATTAAAAAAAAATTTGGGTGGTCATTTTTTATTTCTTTAACACATTTCTCAGCATTTTCCCACTCACATCTCTTTGTTTTGCTCATTGGGATGCTGGAATGTAGGAGCACAAATGTTGAAAACACAACTGTAATGTCTTTAATGTAATTCTGTAATCATAGAGGGATGGATTGGAACGCATCCGGCTTCTCTACAACTTGTTTACCCACCGCAAGCTCATCTAGTGGATGAGTAATGATAAATTCATGTCCTATAAATGGGAAGATGCAACAGCGAGAGGGAAAAAAATGGTCCACACATGATGCCCAAAGGACAATTCGGTCTCCATGGAGATGCCCATTAATTACCTGTGAATAAATGCAGCATCCTGCGAGCAGCATAAGGAGAGTTACGCAATCCAGCGAAGGACTGGTCTAGACTAGTCTGCGATGATCTCATTCTCTCTCTCTCTCTTTTTCTCCCTCACCATTCTGCATCCTTCATCTTTTCTTTTTCTGTCATGTATGCGCTATCCTTCCTCTCTCTCTCTTTCTCTCTTACCTCTTTCTATTATCAGCGGCTTCGAGGGACCGCGAGACTGCTGGCTGTGGCTAAATAGGATGCGAATAGCGGAAAATTCTCTTTCAGCCCACTTCCTGTGGACAATCGGCGCGGAGCGAGCGCAAGGGCCTGTAGGAGCATTGACAGGGCAAAGCCGGGTGACACAGGGACACAGGAAGGAAGCAGTAAACAGAGAAGAGGTAAAGTGAAGGACTAACGAAGGAGAAGATCAGATGTGTCACTTTGGGGCGTTGGCTTCTCTTGGGCTTTTCACACTTTTAGGTTTCCAGGGTCATCGTGCGCCACACTTTCATACTTTACCCTGGGTTAGTCATTAAAGAGTTCACACACTCTCATTTACATGTTTACAAGGTAACTACCATTGATTTCACAAGTGAAGAGCTGTGGAAAGTCACATTTTTCTGAAAATGTGCTCACCCTCAGAACATCTAACATTAGGATGAGTTTGTTTCTTTATCAGATTTGTAGAAATGTCTCATTCCATCTCTGTCTCACTGCAGTGAATGGGTGCCGTCAGAATGAGAGTCCAAACAGCTGATAAAAACATCACAATAATCCATCAGTTAACATCATGAGAAGACAAAAGCTGAAACAAATCATTCAGATGTTTTAACTCAAATACATTGAGTCCATAATCCATAAAAGCGCTTCCTCCAGTGAAAAAGTGATCTGGTCTGAATCAGGAGAGAAATCTGCACACATCAAGAACTGTTTACAAGCCAAAACAGCTCTAAACAAACATGTGGCTGGCTTTTGATCTGAGAGACAACAGGAGATGGACTTTTTCACTGGAGGAAGTGTTATTATATCAGCTGTTTGGACTCTCATTCTGACGGCACCCATTCGCTGCAGAGGATCCATTGGTGAGTGATGGAATGACACCGTTTTATGGATTAGGATGAGTTTATTTCTTCATCAGATTTGTAGAAATGTATCATTCCATCTCTGTCTCACCAATGGATCCTCTGGAGTGAATGGGTGCCGTCAGAATGAGAGTCTCTAAACAGCTGATAAAAACATTGCAATAATTCACAAGTAAGAGACAACAGAAGATGGACTTTTTCACTGGAGGAAGCGTTATTATATCAGCTGTTTGGACTCTCATTCTGACGGCACCCATTCACTGCTGAGAATCTATTGGTGAGTGATGGAATGACACAATTTTATGGATTAGGATGAGTTTGTTTCTTCAACAGATTTGTAGAAATGTGTCATTCCATCTCTGTCTCACTTCAGTGAATGGGTGCTGTCAGAATGAGAGTCCAAACAGCTGATAAAAACATCACAATAATCCATCAGTTAACATCATGAGAAGACAAAAGCTGAAACAAATCATTCAGACGTTTTAACTCAAATACATTGAGTCCATAATCCATAATAATCACCGGAGGAAGCGTTATTATATCAGCTCTCATTCTGACGGCACCCATTCACTGCAGAGGATCCATAGGTGAGTGATGAAATTTTTACAAATCTGATGAAGAAACTAACAGGAATCAAGATTAGGATGAGTTTGTTTCTTCATCAGATTTGCAGAAATGTGTCATTCCATCACTGTCTCACCAATGGATCCTTTGCAGTGAATGGGTGCCGTCAGAATGAGAGTCCAAACAGCTGATATAATAACACTTCCTCCAGTGATAAAGTCCATCTCCTGTTGTCTCTGACATCAAAATCCTGCCACATATTTGATTAGAGCCATTTTGGCTTGTAAACAGTGCTTGATGTGTGCAGATTTCTTTCCTGACTCAAACCAAACCTCTTTTCACAGGAGGAAGCGTGATTATGGATTATGGACTTTAGTTAAAAATATTTTAGTTAAAAACATCTTAATGATAGATTTAGTTTCTCTTCATGATGTTAACTGATGGACTGGAGTGGTGTGGATTACTTGCAGATTATCGTGGCGTTTTTATCAGATGTTTAGGCTGTTTCATTCTGACGGCACCCATTCACTCCAGAGGATCCATTAGTGAGCAAGTGATGGAATGACACATTTCTACAAATCTGATGAAGAAACAAACTCATCTACATCTCGGATGGCCTGAGGCTGAGCACATTTTCAGCAAATATACATTTTTGGGTATTAAAATGTTTGCCATTACTTTTAAATATATTTTAATTTTTAAAACATCTCATAAATAGATTCTCTCGGATGCTACCACTGCTTTTTTGCACTAAATCGAGGCTTCATAACCCAGGTTTAAATGTACAGTTTGAGTGGAAAAAGCTTAAAAGACAGTGTTGCTTTTATGGTAATGACTTACTTTCACAACTAAAGATGTTTTGGAACGAGGCTTCACCCACAAATCCAATCCAGAAGCCCAACAATCAGATCGCTCATCTGTCTTCTGATATCTGAGTCAGTGTTTGTACATTGCTGCTGATGGTGAAACTTCAGATGATTCATGACTGAAAGAGACTATTACATGCACATATTGGATAAACATAACATCTTACTAGTTAAAGGAAGAAGAATACCTCGTTCTGCAGTGACATACAGCTTTCATTCCCATAGCTGTAGATAATACAGTTGATTCCACACCATCCACACAACCCCTTTTCTTCTGAGAGAGTCAGCAAGCCTCAAACGGGCCAGAGGCCTGTCTGTAGCAAAGCAGTACGACAGGCCAGGCCATCTATCTGACAGGATGCCTAGAGGTGTTAGTGTTGTGTGGGAAGAAAGTCACATCAAAGTGCCTCTCGCACACACGTGACCACAATCTCACGTCTGGGTCATTCTTGACTTCGCAGATTACAGGAGCTGCCATCCAACATGCGATGTATCCGTTGCCATGGCTGCATCAGTCTAAGGGACTGGTTATGTAAACACAGACAGTTTAGCTCTAACTCTGCGGCCTGCGATAGTGAGACCAGTGTGGCATTCGCAGTTGAAGACGAGCGTTCCTCACAGCCGAGGGTTGAGCTTGAGTTTCAGGAATACAGCGTAAAGGGGTGTTTGCCAGTCACGCTAGATTTTAATCATGCAATGTAATTTTAGACACCACAACAAATAATTGCAACAAGGCAAGGATGCTTAAAAAATAATAAACACGTTAAAATAGTAGTTCGCCCAAAAATCTAAATTTGTTTTAATTTTTTGATGCCATCCAAGATGTAATTGAGTTTGTTTCTTCATCAGGTTTAGAGAAATATAGCACTTCATCACTCTCACCAATGGATCATTTGCAACAAATGGGTGCCGTCAGAATGAGAGTCCAAATAGCTGATAAAACACCACAATCCACAAGTACTCCACACCACTCCAGTCCATCAGTTAACATCTTGAGAAGACAAAAGCAAAAACAAATCCATCATTAAGAAGTGTTTAGCTAATCCAAAAGTCCATAATTCATAATAACGCTTAATTCAGTGAAAAAAATCCATCACATCAAAATCCAGCCACATATTTGTTTAGAGCTGCTGCATTTTATTCTATAATGGCCAAACCTAAATGCATGTTGGTCTATAAAGGCCAATGCAACATGTATTTTAGTCTATAATGGCCAACCCTGAATGCATATTGGTCTATAGTGGCCAACGCTACATGCATTTTTATATGTAATGGTCAAACCTAAATGCATATTGGTCTATAATGGCCAACGCTACATGCATTTTAGTCTATAATGGCTAACCCTGAACGCATGTTGGTCTATAGTGTCCAACGCTACATGCATTTTTATATGTAACAGTCAAACCTGAATGCATTTTAGTCTATAATGGCTAACCCTGAATGCATGGCCAACCCTTGGCCACATATTCGTTTAGAGCTGTTTTAGTTTGTAAACGGTGCTTCATCTGTGCAGATTTCACTCCTGATTCAGACCAGACCACTTTTCCACTGGAGAAAGAGTTAATATGGATTATGGACTCGTATTTTCGTAAAAAATGTCTTCATGATGTTTTTTTTTTTTTTTCAGATTTGTCTTCTCAAGATGTTAACTTGGATCAGTTGGTGAGCAAGTGATGGAATGACACATTTCTTAAAATCTGAAGAAACAAACCTAATCTTTGGTATCCATATTTTCATTTCTGGGTGAACTGTTCCTTTAAATGCATCAATTGTTTTAGCTTCCCACAGCATTGCAAACCATGCAGCTTTAAAATCTATATTTAGCCAGCCATTTTGCTTTAAGTTGCTTTACTATAGCAGTATGCATCTGTATCACATGAGCTTCTCTGCTCTCCCAATGGCAGGTGCCACATTGCGTCAGTGCTGAACCGTCTGATCGCCAGCTCTCATTGAAAATGAATGGTTTCCAGATGCTTTGACGCAGGAAGTTGCTGTCACTCTAAACGTCCCTTTTAGACTTACTGGGGAAATTTGTAATTTAACACACCAACTCTTGTGTGTTTGCGAAGCTGTTCTCAAATTCGCCTGGAACTCTGTCGCCTTTGAGGTGTTTATTTTCGTTTACTTTCATTTGAGTCCTTACTGTAGGTGAAAATATCATGAAACCCTTGAAGCTCTGTTCACCTCCAGGTCTGCTAGAGAGGCGAGACGCCTTTTTGGGATTGCCCGTCACCGCTGAGCCCTCGGTTCTATTTCAGCAGCGCACAGAGAACAGCAACGACAGGAGCAAAGATAATTGACAGCTTTCAGAACCAATCTTGTCACATCTTACTCATATTCACACCCGCCCACTCACACCGACACGTTCTCCAACAAAACGGCATCATGTGCTCTCAGCTACACATTAATACACCGCATGCAATACACACATATCTGTTGGTTTAAACATCACAAATCTAAATGGCAACCAAATATGTTCTATGCAGATGTCAGAACACCAAAAAGATGCATTAAAGGAAGAAAAACAGCATAATTATCATAATTAGGGCTAGTCAGTATATATCGTGTGTCATCCATTTGTGCTGTAAAACATATTTCAGATTCAAGCTTGCAGCTGCATTATTCATTTATGACAAATATCTTCTGGTTTGGGTCTATTAAGTTCAAATTCACAAGATCAAAAATAAGGCACACAGTGACTCAATTATGACTCATATTAAGGCTGAATCTGTTACAAAAATAACTCTATTGTGATTGATATATTTTGTTATAAAGAACATTGCTATTGATTCCTGTGTATAATGGCCAACCCTAAATGCATGCTGGTCTGTAACGGCTGAACCTAAATGCATGTCATTCTATAATGGCTAATCCTAAATGCATTCTGGCCTATAAAGGCCAATACTAAACTCATACTGGTTTATAATGGCCAACCCTTCATGCATTTTAGTCTGTAATGGCCAAACCTAAATGCATTTTAGTCTATAATAGCCAACGCTACATGCATTTTATGGCCAACCCTACGTGTATACTGGTCTATAATGGCCAACCCTAAATGTATACTGGTCTATAATGGCCAACCCTAAATGTATACTGGTCTATAATGGCCAACCCTAAATGTATACTGGTCTATAATGGCCAACGCTACATGCATTTTATGGCCAACCCTACGTGTATACTGGTCTATAATGGCCAACCCTAAATGTATACTGGTCTATAATGGCCAACGCTACATGCATTTTATGGCCAACCCTACGTGTATACTGGTCTATAATGGCCAACCCTAAATGTATACTGGTCTATAATGGCCAACGCTACATGCATTTTATGGCCAACCCTACGTGTATACTGGTCTATAATGGCCAACCCTAAATGTATACTGGTCTATAATGGCCAACGCTACATGCATTTTATGGCCAACCCTACGTGTATACTGGTCTATAATGGCCAACCCTAAATGTATACTGGTCTATAATGGCCAACGCTACATGCATTTTATGGCCAACCCTACGTGTATACTGGTCTATAATGGCCAACCCTAAATGTATACTGGTCTATAATGGCCAACCCTAAATGTATACTGGTCTATAATGGCCAACCCTAAATGTATACTGGTCTATAATGGCCAACGCTACATGCATTTTATGGCCAACCCTACGTGTATACTGGTCTATAATGGCCAACCCTAAATGTATACTGGTCTATAATGGCCAACCCTAAATGTATACTGGTCTATAATGGCCAACCCTAAATGTATACTGGTCTATAATGGCCAACCCTAAATGTATACTGGTCTATAATGGCCAACGCTACATGCATTTTATGGCCAACCCTACGTGTATACTGGTCTATAATGGCCAACCCTAAATGTATACTGGTCTATAATGGCCAACCCTAAATGTATACTGGTCTATAATGGCCAACCCTAAATGTATACTGGTCTATAATGGCCAACGCTACATGCATTTTATGGCCAACCCTACGTGTATACTGGTCTATAATGGCCAACCCTAAATGTATACTGGTCTATAATGGCCAACGCTACATGCATTTTATGGCCAACCCTACGTGTATACTGGTCTATAATGGCCAACCCTAAATGTATACTGGTCTATAATGGCCAACCCTAAATGTATACTGGTCTATAATGGCCAACCCTAAATGTATACTGGTCTATAATGGCCAACCCTAAATGTATACTGGTCTATAATGGCCAACGCTACATGCATTTTATGGTCAACCCTACATGTATACTGGTCTATAATGGCCAACCCTATGTGTATACTGGTCTATAATGGCCAACCCTAAATGTATATTGGTCTATAATGGCCAACGCTACATGCATTTTATGGCCAACCCTATGTGTATACTGGTCTATAATGGCCAACCCTAAATGTATACTAGTCTATAATGGCCAACCCTAAATGTATACTGGTCTATAATGGCCAACGCTACATGCATTTTATGGCCAACCCTAAATGTATACTAGTCTATAATGGCCAACCCTAAATGTATACTAGTCTATAATGGCCAACGCTACATGCATTTTATGACCAACCCTAAATGTATACTAGTCTATAATGGCCAACCCTAAATGTATACTGGTCTATAATGGCCAACGCTACATGCATTTTATGGCCAACCCTACATGTATACTGGTCTATAATGGCCAACGCTACATGCATTTTATGACCAACCCTAAATGTATACTAGTCTATAATGGCCAACCCTAAATGTATACTGGTCTATAATGGCCAACGCTACATGCATTTTATGGCCAACCCTACATGTATACTGGTCTATAATGGCCAACCCTAAATGTATACTGGTCTATAATGGCCAACGCTACATGCATTTTATGGCCAACCCTATGTGTATACTGGTCTATAATGGCCAACCCTAAGGGTATACTGGTCTATAATGGCCAAACCTAAATGCATGTTGGTCTATAATTGCCAACGCTGCATGCATTTTAATCTATAATGGCCAACCCTAAGTTTATATTGGTCTAAATGTATACTGGTCTATAATGGCCAACGCTACATGCATTTTAGTCTTTAATGGCCAAACCAAAGTGTATCCTGTTCCTTAATGGCCAAACCTAAATGCATGTTGGTCTATAATGGCCAACCCTAAATGCATGTTGATGTATAATGGCCAACGCTACATGCATTTTAATCTATAATGGCCAACGCTACATGCATGTTAATCTATTATGGTCAACACAACATGGATTTTATTCTATTATGGCCAACCCTAAATGCATTTTAATCTAAAAAGGCCAACTCTAAATGTATGTTGGTTTATAACAGACCAAATGCATTTAGGGTTGGCCATAATAGCCATGTTCATCTTTAATGGCCAGTCCTGAATGCATTTTGGTCTAACCCCAAAAGAAAAAAACAAAACAAAATACAAAGCATATGAGATGACTTTAGAGTACATGTGCAAGGAAGAGAGAGGAAGAGAAGATCTGTTGTGTCTCAAAGACTCAGTGTCTCAGTGAGTAACATGTCTGTGACAGTAAGGCCATCATCTGCAGAAGGAAATCACAAAGACAGACCAGTGTATGCTAAAGCAGACACATGTCAAAGTATGCACAGGAAAAGCGGGTCATATGTATGTGCAATGTAAGGAAAACGCTGGATTTTTGAATCAGCAGAATGAGGCGACGCTCATGGGCTTTAGTGCCAAGACTCACTGGAATCATCAAGCTATTAAATGCTTTAGGTGAAATGCAGCTACTGCATAAAATCTGATCCGTCCACCATCCTTAACTAATGAAACTCACTTAGTTATCATAAAAAACCTATGTGCAAAAAACCCAAACACTATATGACATGCTTTTCAACAACCATTGTCTCTTTAAGTCACCATAATGCTAATGTGCTCCATTTTATAAAGCTTATTAAATCCTAAGAAAACATGATAACAAAAACATCCTTTTACAATTCTTTAAACAAAAATTGTTCATATGCGAAAATGAGCAGATTGAGATTCTCTGTTATTTGAGATGTGCAGATTGATGCAGGTTATTGCAAAATATGTCACACAACTTGGACTAATTAAGAAAGGAAGCGTCTGCATCTTGAGCTGATCTTTAACATATGGGTTGACAAATAAAAGCCTGCAGCTGAACGTCTGTTCAAAAGAGCAGCATATGTATTCAAAATATGTATAGATATATTTCAGAGAATGAATCCTCTTTTAATTTCGGTTTCCTCAAGAACAGGAGTCGTCGTGCAATTGCTTAGTAAAACTCTCGATATGAGTCACGAATGCATATGAATTTAAGTTTTTTCAGCAAGAGATCACAAGGTCTTTTTTAAGCAGCACAGCAATGCTCCTGGGATCAGGGAATGATTCAGACCTCATATTCAGGCGGGTTTTTAAAGGAATAGCTCACCCAAAAATGTAAATCCTGTCATCATTTACTCATCCTCATGTCACTGCAAACTTCCCTCTGTGGAACATAAAAGATGTTTAGCTGGAGATATTTTCCAGTGTTCCAGTTATTTCAGTGATAAAATCACAAGTTTTTGCACGACACAAAAAATATTTTTTCAGCATATTTCAAATACACACAGTAGCCTGGAAGACTTTTTAAAAAGTTAAATGAAATGAACTATATGATTTAGTCTTTTTACCTTCTTATGAAAGCTTGTTTCTGGCACAGAATAGAGTAAAATAAATAAATACTTGTTTATGACATATAATTGTGACTATTTTTAGTCAGAAAAACCTTTTTTAAACTCACAATTCAGACTTTTCTTATGAGAATTGTGACTTTATATCATGATTAGCATGGTGTTAACATGTTTCTAGCATGATTAGCAAGTTGCTAGCATTTTTCTAGCATGATTAACATTACTAGCAACTTGCTAGCATGTTTTTACCATGATTAGCAAGATGCTAGCATGTTTATAGAATGATTAGCAAGTTGCTAGCATGTTTCTAACATGATTAGCAAGTTACTAGCATTTTGCTAGCAGGTTGTTAACATGATTAACATTTTACTAGCATGGTGATAGCATGATTTTAACATGATTACCATGTTGCAAGCATGTTGTTAGCATTATTAGAAAGTTGCTAGCATGTTGTTAGCCCAGTTCTAGCTTGACTACATGTCACTAGCATGATTCTAACATGATTAGCATGTTACTAGCATGTTGCTACCATGATTCTAACATGATTAACCTGTTATTAGCAAGTTGCTAGCATGTTTCTAGCATGGTTACAAAGTTTGCTAACATGTTTCTAGCATGTTAACACATTTCTAGCATGTCACTAGCATGATTCTAACATGCCGCTAACATGATTAGCAAGTTGCTATCATGTTTCTAGCATGATTAGCATGCTACTATCATGTTGTTAGCATGAGAACATTTCTAACATGACTAGCATGTCACTAATAGATTCTAGCATGTTACTAGCCTGTTGCTAGCATGAATTAACAGTTGTTAACATGTTTCTAGCATGATTAGCCTGTTACTAACATGTTGCTAGCACGATTAGCAAGTTGTTGGCATTTGTTGTTAACATTTCTAACATGACTGATATGTCACTAATGGATTCTAACATGTTACTAGACTGTTGCTAGCATGATTAACATGATTAGCAAGTTGCTAGCATGTTCCTAGCATGATTAGCATGTTACTAGCAAGTTGCTAGCATGTTTCTAACATAAGCATGTTACTAGCATGATTAGCAAGTTACTAGCATGCAGTTTTTTTACCGTTAAATTCACAGCAATTTTTTTACATGTAGAAGTACCGACCCAGTGTTTATAAAGTGAAAGTTCAAAGAAGATCAAACACTCTTTACAAAACAGCGATTTAGAACGATTTTGAAGTTAGAGGAGAAAGATGGGAGTTTTTGGACATATCCTAACTGTCTTGAACAGGAGTACACAAAATACACATGCACATCACAGGGCTAGACAAGACCAGCATTTGAGGTTAAAAAGTGTATAAATATTATATTTAAAAAAATAACGATTGTTTCCCTAGATAAGACAAGACCCTTATTCCTCGGCAGTGTTAATTTAGTTGACGAATAATTTGTCATATTTTTTGTCAACGGCAATTTTTCAGAGACAAAAACGAAAAGTTAACGAACAAATTATTTTTGAATGACAAAAACTATGACAAAAATTTACAGGCATTTTTGTCAACGAGTAAAATGTGATGAAAATGTTAGGTAGGATTTTTCTTTTAGAAAAATCTGTTGCGTTGTAGGAGGATAGATGTGTACAAACCGGCGGGACACAAGCTAAAATACACTTGCTGCACGTCTAATAAAACGTTAAAAAATGTCAATATGTGGGAGAAGTGCAGACATATGGATAAATTTGACGACGCAAGAGAGAACTCAATTGGGTCTTGTTTTCTGAGCGCAGACACTGAAGCAAACACACAGAAAACACACCTCACACTCTTTCACGTTGCAGGAACTGAGAAATACACACAAAATGATCTGGAATTGTCCATTTTGATGAGTATTCATGTAAACACAGCCGATTAGGTCTTAAATGAACGTAAACAGTTGAGAGAAAGTGTATCAGTGCATTGCATCCATTACATTGGGTTTTAAAGGGACAGCAGCCACATTTAGTGTCTATTGTCCGAGTCACTGATGTTCATCAAGCAACAAAAGAAAGACAGAAAACCACTCACTGCTCTTGACTGAATCACTTACGCAGCCCTAAAGATGAATCTAAATTCATTTATAGAAATAAACATGTCTGTTTGAAAGAATGAAGAATATGGTAAACAAGTGACTATAAAGAATGCATCATTAGCCGATATAAGCATCGGGATTTCATTCAAAAGAAGACCATGTTCCTTATGAGAAGTGGTTTTATTTCATTTTAATATTAAGGCATGTTGTGTATCACTGCAGTTAAATTGTGTTTATCATGATTAAACCTTAATAACAAACCTATAGAATGAGTTTGGAAATTTTTGAGAAATGCTTAATAAATGCACTGCACTGTAACTAAACCCATTACATTTTAGCAGACTACATTTACTGTAGATTCAGTCGACTAAAATCTTATGATATTTAGTCGACTAAAACTAAAAGCAATTCGGATGACTAAAATATGACTAAAACTAAATGGTATTTTAGTCAAAAGACTATAACTAAAACTAAATCTAAACTATTCCTCGGTTGGGATCGTTTAGAGCTTTTTGTAAGCTGCACTAAAATGACATTTTTAACCTTCAATCCACTGAGCACCATTGAAGTCCACTATAGAGAAAAATCCTGGAATGTTTTCCTCCAAAAATGTCATTTCTTCACGACTGAAGAAAGAAAGATGGATGACAAGAGGATGAGTATAAATTATCAGCATGTTTTTATTCTGAAAGCCCCTTATGAATCATCATTTCAGCTTCAGCTTTAGCGAAAGAGCAGAAACAGGTCAAAAGAACAGCATCTCTGAGCTAGCGAGGGGGTTGAGCGGCTCCCAGGAGCCCGGGGCCCTGATCTCTGCGGGCGCTGGGTGAGGGTCGCGCAAAATCGCCGAGGCTGAATGTCAACGGGGATATGCAAATCCACCATGACAAGTGGTGAAGGAAACATGTTCTCCCTGACTCCAAGACCCTTGATATTTCACAAAGTCAAACGGGACGAGGCAGCCGCCGCCTCGGGGGATTCAGATCGGATTATTTGCACCTACAAACACACATTACACCAGGGGCCGCTCGGGTCGCGCCGCAGATCCCCGAGGTTCACGCCTCCTTTGCACGCGTTCACACACCTTGACCGTCTCCAGCCGCGAGCGGAGAATTGGCCATCTGCAGAAACAGAGGAGCAAGCAGAGAGTGTAAAGCGACTGATGGGTCAAGCTGTGATGCCTTTCACAGGGGCAAAAATGGCAGATGCTCTTTGCACCCCAGTGGAAAAGGGAACCAAAATATACTGTAAAATACCGTAACATCGGACCCTGGTGCACAAAACCAGTCTTAAGTCGCTGGGGTATATTTGTAGCAACAGTGTTAATTTTGACAGCAAATTTTGATTTAGTTTCAGTCATATTGTAGTCATCTGAATTGTTTTTAGTTTTAGTCTAGTTTTATATCATAAGATTTTAGTCAACTAAGTCAGCTAAAATGTAATGGGTTTAGTTACAGTGCAATGCATTTATTAAGAATTTCTCTAAAATTCCAAAACTCATTCTATAGGTTTGATATTAAGTTTTAATCATGATAAACACACAATTTAACTGCGGTGATACACAACATGCCTTAATATTAAAACTAAATCAAACCACTTCTCATAAAGAACATGGTCTTCTTTTGAATGTAATCCCAATGGTTATATCGGCTAATGATGCATTCTTTATAGTCACTTGTTTACCATATTCTTCATTCTTTCAAACACATATTAATTTCTATAAATGAATTTAGATTCATCTTTAGGGCTACGTAAGTGATTCAGTCAAGAGCAGTGTGTGGTGTTCTGTCTTTCTTTTGTTGCTTGATGAACATCAGTGACTCGGACAATAGACACTAAATGTGGCTGCTGTCCCTTTAAAACCCAATGCAATGGATGCAATGCACTGATACACTTTCTCTCAACTGTTTACGTTCATTTAAGACTTAATCGGCTGTGTTTATGTGAATACTCATCAAAAATCATTTTGTGTGTATTTCTCAGTTCACGCCAAAGAGTGTGAGACGTGTTTTCTGTGTGTTTGCTTCAGTGTCTGCGCTCAGAAAACAAGACCCAATTGAGTTCTCTCTTGGTTCGTCAAATTTATCCATATGTCTGCACTTCTCCCACATATTGACTTTTTTTAATGTTTTATTAGACGTGCAGCAAGTGTATTTTAGCTTGTGTATTCAGCAGCTTTTTTTTTTAATATACTTTACAATATAATTTATTTCTGTGATGCAAAGCTAATTTTTTTTTGTCACATAGAAATCATTATAATATACTGAGTTATTATCAGTGTTGAAAATAGTTGTGCTGCTGAACCTGTGATATTTTTTCAGGATTCTTTGATCAATAAAAGGTTAAAAAGAACAACATTTAAAATAGTAATTTTTTTCTTTCTTTCTCTCTTTGAAAGAAATTAATACTTTTACTCAGCAAGGATTTGTTAAATTGATCAAAAGTGATAGCAAAGACTTATATTTTGAATAAATGCTGTTCTTTTTAGCTTTTTATTCATCAAAGAATCCTAAAAAAAGTATCACAAGTTCCAAAAACCAAAAATATTTAGCAGAACAACTGTTTATAACAACATTGACAATTAACAAAAATGAACAAAAATTAGCTTTGCATCACAGAAATAAATGATATTTTAAAGTATATTAAAATAAAAAAAAACTTTTATTTTGAATTTCAATAATATTTCATAATATTACTTTTTTTTCTGTATTTTTGATCAAATAAATGGAACTTTGATGAGCATTTTTAAAACATTAAAAATCTTACTGGTCCCAAACTTTTGAGTGGCAAAATATATATTTTTTCTATTAACTTCCTGATGTAGAGAGCCACTATTACTGAGAGGTCAAAAGGGTCGAGGTCAGAATCAGGTCAGGCGTGAAGGTCACACTGAATGTGTGTTTTCCTTGGTCTCATTCCTCCAGATCACGTCTTCAGTTGGGCCCTGAGAGGATTTGCGATAAATCCGCCGCCTGGAGTGTGCATGAGATTGTGGTTTGTGTGGTGCGTTTCTCATTTGGTGACGCGTGGGGAGGGGAGGCTAATAACACGCGCAAACGCTGACGTCAGTGGTGTGATACGGCATGTCAGGGCTGAACGCCGCGTGTTTGTGTGTGTGTGTGTAAGCGAGCCGCTCACAGGCTGATGGAGTTTTTGTCTCCAAGGTCGAGCGCCTTGCTAAACTCAATGCTGCGGCCCTAGAGACACCAACTACAGCTAATGTGAGAGCGCTGCACATAAAGCACTGCATTTGACAATATCCATCAGGACACATGTAATGTAGAGCCAAAAATGTGGGCAGAATCACAGAATCCAGTCATAAATATTAAATTTACTGTATAATGTAGAATTTGGCAATGTTTTAAGAAATAAATCAAAAGTAGAACTGTAAACTTGTACTAATATTTACTAATATTTAGAAAAAGACTAGTCTTTGTTGATGTGTAAATGTGAAATCTGCATGCTGTGCATTTCTCATTTTGTTCTCTGAGGACGTAAACATTTAAAAAGAATAAAGGTATTTTTAATAAAAGTAAAATGTTGCATTTTTATTTGATTTCATGTTAGATTAATTTGATTAATTTGATTAGTTTTTTTAGAATTAAAACAGGATTTCTGAAAAAAAAAGTGTTTAAATAATTTATTGAATTGTTCAAGGTTTATGAATTCACTTAATTAAAAATGCTTTTTGATTATTTGAATTTAATTAAACCATTAATTCCAATTTGGAAAAAAAAAGACTAATTGCATATAGCCGTCAAATATAATTTAAACTTTTAATAAATTGCTAAGTTTCATGATTTCATTTTAAATGACTAAAATTTAATATAACCATTAAAATAAAAATAAAAATAAATACAGAAGACTCGAATTTGGAAAAAAAACAAAAAACAAAACAAAATAAAAAAACAATTTGGGGGAAAAATAAAAAAGATTTCATATGGCCCTAAAATATAATTTAAACTTAACAAATTGCTAAGTTTCATGATTTCATTTTAATTAGACATGTTTTTTGATTGCTTAAATTTAATGCTACCATAAAATAGAATAATAAAAAAGACATAAATAAATTCCCATGAATTTGGGATTTTTTTTTTTTTTTTAATAAAAATAAATAAAATGTTTTTGTTCACTAAAATTTTATATTTAACCATTAAATAGGAGTCCAGTCTAATTAAAATTAAACATTTAGGGAAAAATAAAATTTCTTATGGCCCTAAAATTTTTTATTTTTTCTTAAAAATTTGGTTAAATTGTTGTTAAACTGTAAATGTTTGATTGTCCTGATTTAATTTAATTAGACATGCTTTTTGATTACTACAATTGAATGTAACCATTAAAATTGCATCCAGAAAAAATAAAATGGAAAAAAGAATTAAAATGAATTTTGAAAAAAATAAAAATAAATATATAAATGATATTTTTTACATTTTATATGGCCATATTTTTTATTTTATTTTTTTTATAAAATTGTAAATGTTAGGGTTAAGGTTAGATTTAATTTAATTAGACATGTTTTTGTTCACTAAACTTTTATTTAACCATTAAAATGGAATCCTGAAAAAATTTATAACACATTTCTTATGCCCTTATAATGTATTTATGGTTAAACTTTTAATAAATTGTTGCTAATTGTGAAATATTTTATGATTTAATTTAATTACACACTTTTTGATACTAAAATGTAATTTAAGCATTAAAACGGAATCTAGAAAAAATACAAAAGACATTAATAAAACATAAAACAGATTTCATGAAGCCCTAGTAAATGCACAAACCCATCCAAGGAGATTCCCATTTTGCGCAGATACAAACAGGGCAATTAGTCTTATGCTTCAGAGCAAATAACCACATTACATAAGCCAATGACACACAGCTGAAGAAACAAAGCTACCATTAACATCCACTGTCAAATGTGATTCGGCGCAGACGTGACCGCAGGGAGCCGGATCTGCAAAGCGCATCCACGCTCCTCCAGACCGGGCCGAGGTCAAAGGTCAGAGCCCAAATCAAACCTCCGGCCTCGTCCGCACCAAACCAAAGCGTGTTTTGAGGATATAAACAGAAGGAAGGGTTTATCTGACGCTGGGCAGGGCAGACATCCGTGACGGAAATGCAAATTTGGCTGTCTGCGCACGCGGCCCTGAATAGACGCTAATTGTGGTGGAAGCGTCGGCTGAGATGGCGGCGTATTTTTAGGGCGGCTCACAGAAGCGTTCGCTCGCGTAGTGTATGTGTGTGTTCGCATTTATAAACAGATTTGCGAGCAAGCAAAGAGCCTTCAGTCACATGCCATCATCCGAAAGCCACATCAAACTTAAGAATCTCTTGAAATTCAGCTTTAAAATACAGTATTAGACTGACTCCAGGTAGAACCAATTACTGCTTTCACTGATAATTACACAGCATTCGAACGCCTCCTCAATTAGTATGTTCTAGAAAAACCAGCCTTAAAAAAATCTATTGTATTTAGGTATATAAACCAGCAATTGACTACAAAAGAACAAAAAACTGCCAATCTGGGACATATATCTATAATGGAAAGCACTCTGCAGTAGTCGCACTACATGACATTTGGTCGCACCACATGACACTACAGATTCAGTCAAAATTTACAAGAACAGAAATTGCCACCCAAACAAGCAAGCTAGCTTACCTCAAAAAGTCACTATGAAATGTATTTATTTATAATAAATAAATATTTGTAGAAATTATTTATTATTTTTTGAGGTCATACCACATGATATCCAAATGTGGTAACTACATACCAGCCGTTAAAAAGGTTATATTTTTCCAAATTTGAAAGTGTTACAAATGTGCTTTTATGCTTCCATTGGTATATGATGCAATGTTCTATATTTGAATGGATTTCAACATAAAAGTCCCAAAATGGAAGTTTCTTGATGGTCGCTTGATGGAAATCACTGGACAAAGAAAAACACTTTGGAAATCATGCCAAATAGGGCAGGATATTAATCTGAATAAATTTAGGGTAAATTCAAAGACATTTCCAAAACAGTAGTTATGGCCGGACGGTCGCACCACATGACATTTCAAAATCAGTCAAAATTTACAAGAACAAAATTGGCCACCTGAACAAAACAAGCAAGCTTTCCACAAAAGGTCACTATGAAATTTATAATATACTTGTAGATATAACTTAATATTCTTTTTTTTTTGAGGTCGTACCACATGATATTAAATGTGGTAACTACATAACAGCTGTTAAAAAGGTTATCTTTTTCCAAATTTGAAAGAGAGTTACAAATGTGTTTGATGCTTCCATTGGTATATGATGCAATGTCCTATCTTTGAATGGATTTTAACATAAAAGTCCCAAAATGGTAGTTTCTTGATGGTCGCACCACATGATACAAATACAAATGTTTTGCAATTTTATACAGGATTACAAAACAAATAGTGCAGGGAATTAATCTGAATAAATTTAGGGTAATTTCAAAGATGTTTCCAAAACAGAAGTTATGGCCGGACGGTCGCACCACATGACATTTCAAATTCTGTCAAAATTTACAAGCACAGAATTGGCCACCTGAACAAAACAAGCTAGCTTCCCACAGAAGGTCACTATGAAATTTATAATAAAAATAAATACTTGTAGAAATAACTTAATATTCATTATTTTTTTTACGTCATACCACATGATATCCAAATGTGGTAACTACATACCAGTTGTTAAAAATGTTGTATTTTTCAAAATTTGAAAGAGTGTTACAAATGTGCTTTTATGCTTCCATTGGTATATCATGCAATGTCCTATCTTTGAATGGATTTCAACATAAAAGTCCTAAAATGGAAGTTTCTTGATGGTCGCCCCACATGATATTTAGAAAATGGAAATCATTGGACAAAGGAAAAGGCTTTGGAAATCATGCCAAATCGTGCAGGAAATTAATCTGAATAAATGTAGGGTAATTTTAAAGATGTTTCCAAAACAGACATTATGGCTGGACGGTCGCACCACATGACATTTCAAAATCAGTCAAAATTTACAAGAACAGAATTGGCCACCTGAACGAAACAAGCTAGCTTCCGACAAAAGGTCACTATGAAATTTATAATAAAAAAGAAATACTTGTAGAAATAACTTAATAGTCATTATTTTTTGGGGGGTCATACCACATGATATCCAAATGTGGTAACTACATAACAGCCGTTAATTTTTTATAATTTTTTTTTAAAACTTGAAAGAAAGTTACAAATGTGCTTTATGCTTTCATTGGTATATGATGCAATGTCCTATCTTTGAATTTCAACATAAAAGTCCCAAAATGGTAGTTTCTTGATGGTTGCACCACCTGAAATTTATAAAATGGAAATCATCGGACAAAGAAACACACTTTGAAAATCATGCCAAATAGTGCAGGAAAATAATCTGAATAAATGTAGGGTAATTTCAAAGACATTTCCAAAACAGTAGTTATGGCCGGGCGGTCGCACCACATGACATTTCAAAATCTGTCAAAATTTACAAGAACAAAATTGGCCACCTGAACAAAACAAGCTAGCTTTCCACAAAAGGTCACTATGAAATTTATAATATACTTGTAGATATAACTTAATATTCTTTTTTTTTTTGAGGTCGTACCACATGATATTAAATGTGGTAACTACGTAACAGCTGTTAAAAAGGTTATCTTTTTCCAAATTTAAAAGAGAGTTACAAATGTGCTTGATGCTTCCATTGGTATATGATGCAATGTCCTATCTTTGAATGGATTTTAACATAAAAGTCCCAAAATGGTTGTTTCTTGATGGTCGCACCACATGATACAAATACAAATGTTTTGCAATTTTATACAGGATTACAAAACACTTTTTAAGTCAGGAAATTAATCTGAATAAATTTAGGGTAATTTCAAAGATGTTTCCAAAACAGAAGTTATGGCCGGACAGTCGCACCACATGACATTTCAAATTCTGTCAACATTTACAAGCACAGAATTGGCCACCTGAACAAAACAAGCTAGCTTCCCACAAAAGGTCACTATGAAATTTATAATAAAAAATAAATACTTGTAGAAATAACTTAATAGTCATTATTTTTTTTACGTCATACCACATGATATCCAAATGTGGTAACTACATACCAGTTGTTAAAAATGTTGTATTTTTCAATATTTGAAAGAGTGTTACAAATGTGCTTTTATGCTTCCATTGGTATATCATGCAATGTCCTATCTATCATAAAAGTCCTAAAATGGAAGTTTCTTGATGGTCGCACCACATGATATTTAGAAAATGGAAATCATTGGACAAAGGAAAAGGCTTTGGAAATCATGCCAAATCGTGCAGGAAATTAATCTGAATAAATGTAGGGTAATTTTAAAGATGTTTCCAAAACAGACATTATGGCTGGACGGTCGCACCACATGACATTTCAAAATCAGTCAAAATTTACAAGAACAGAATTGGCCACCTGAACGAAACAAGCTAGCTTCCGACAAAAGGTCACTATGAAATTTATAATAAAAAAAAAATACTTGTAGAAATAACTTAATAGTCATTATTTTTTGGG
The DNA here is from genome assembly GCA_033026305.1 of Cirrhinus molitorella. NCBI lineage: Eukaryota > Metazoa > Chordata > Actinopteri > Cypriniformes > Cyprinidae > Cirrhinus > Cirrhinus molitorella. The sequence continues at coordinate 1,332,766 of CM065127.1, forward strand.
GGGTCATACCACATGATATCCAAATGTGGTAACTACATAACAGCCGTTAATTTTTTATAATTTTTTTTTAAAACTTGAAAGAAAGTTACAAATGTGCTTTATGCTTTCATTGGTATATGATGCAATGTCCTATCTTTGAATTTCAACATAAAAGTCCCAAAATGGTAGTTTCTTGATGGTTGCACCACCTGAAATTTATAAAATGGAAATCATCGGACAAAGAAACACACTTTGAAAATCATGCCAAATAGTGCAGGAAAATAATCTGAATAAATGTAGGGTAATTTCAAAGACATTTCCAAAACAGTAGTTATGGCCGGGCGGTCGCACCACATGACATTTCAAAATCTGTCAAAATTTACAAGAACAAAATTGGCCACCTGAACAAAACAAGCTAGCTTTCCACAAAAGGTCACTATGAAATTTATAATATACTTGTAGATATAACTTAATATTCTTTTTTTTTTTGAGGTCGTACCACATGATATTAAATGTGGTAACTACGTAACAGCTGTTAAAAAGGTTATCTTTTTCCAAATTTAAAAGAGAGTTACAAATGTGCTTGATGCTTCCATTGGTATATGATGCAATGTCCTATCTTTGAATGGATTTTAACATAAAAGTCCCAAAATGGTTGTTTCTTGATGGTCGCACCACATGATACAAATACAAATGTTTTGCAATTTTATACAGGATTACAAAACACTTTTTAAGTCAGGAAATTAATCTGAATAAATTTAGGGTAATTTCAAAGATGTTTCCAAAACAGAAGTTATGGCCGGACAGTCGCACCACATGACATTTCAAATTCTGTCAACATTTACAAGCACAGAATTGGCCACCTGAACAAAACAAGCTAGCTTCCCACAAAAGGTCACTATGAAATTTATAATAAAAAATAAATACTTGTAGAAATAACTTAATAGTCATTATTTTTTTTACGTCATACCACATGATATCCAAATGTGGTAACTACATACCAGTTGTTAAAAATGTTGTATTTTTCAATATTTGAAAGAGTGTTACAAATGTGCTTTTATGCTTCCATTGGTATATCATGCAATGTCCTATCTATCATAAAAGTCCTAAAATGGAAGTTTCTTGATGGTCGCACCACATGATATTTAGAAAATGGAAATCATTGGACAAAGGAAAAGGCTTTGGAAATCATGCCAAATCGTGCAGGAAATTAATCTGAATAAATGTAGGGTAATTTTAAAGATGTTTCCAAAACAGACATTATGGCTGGACGGTCGCACCACATGACATTTCAAAATCAGTCAAAATTTACAAGAACAGAATTGGCCACCTAAACAAAACAAGCTAGCTTTCCACAAAAGGTCACTGTGAAATTTATAATATACTTGTAGATATAACTTAATAATGTTTTTTTTTTTGAGGTCGTACCACATGATATTAAATGTTGTAACTAGAAAGAGAGTTACAAATGTGTTTGATGCTTCCATTGGTATATGATGCAATGTCCTATCTTTGAATGGATTTCAACATAAAAGTCTCAAAATGGTAGTTTCTTGATGGTCGCACCACATGATACAAATACAAATGTTTTGCAATTTTATACAGGATTACACAACACTTTGGAAATCATGCCAAATAGTGCAGGAAATTAATCTGAATAAATTTAGGGTAATTTCAAAGATATTTCCAAAACAGAAGTTATGGCCGGACGGTCGCACCACATGACATTTCAAAATCAGTCAAAATTTACAAGAACAAAATTGGCCACCTGAACAAAACAAGCTAGCTTCCCACAAAATTCACTATGAAATTTATAATAAAAATAAATACTTGTAGAAATAACTTAATATTCATTATTTTTTGAGGTCATACCACATGATATCCAAATGTGGTAACTACATACCAGCCGTTAAAAAGGTTATCTTTTTCCAAATTTGAAAGAGAGTTGCAAATGTGCTTGATGCTTCGTTTGGTATATGATGCAATGTCCTATCTTTGAATGGATTTCAACATAAAAGTCCCAAAATGGAAGAATCTTGATGGTTGCACCACATGATATTTATAAAATGGAAATCATCGGACAAAGAAACACACTTTGGAAATCATGCCAAATCGTGCAGGAAAATAATCTGAATAAAATGTAGGGTAATTTTAAAGATGTTTCCAAAACAGAAGTCATGGCCAGATGGTCGCACCACAGGACATTCTGACACTTTGAATAACAGAATTTAGAGATTACAGATGTTTTTTAAAGAGTTAAAGTAAGTACATCCATGGGAGAGGTATTTTCATATATATGGCATCTTTTTACTCAAACCAATTTTTAACTGAAAAAAATGACAGATTGGTATGTTCTAGAAACCAACGTTAAAATCCTGAGTGACACAATTCCACTTAAGCTATTCTAGACTATATAGATATATTATAATTATTACTGATGGTAAACGCTGGCTAATGTCTGATGCAAACCGTGTAATATCAACGAGACAGAAATGCTAGTTTGTAAACACCAACACAAACCGCTTGCGCAGGAGTTTAAGCTCTGATTTCTGTTTCTGAAAGCTGATTAGGAGAAGATCAAGTTAATGAAGATGTAGGTGTCCGTCGGGATTAAAGCGACTTATTAATGAGCCTCGCAGAAAATACACAACCGGAAAACGAGGAAGATCATCTATAAAAAGACATAGAAAGAACTAGCTTTATTTTTAAATATTATTTAATATTTATTTAATATTATATAAACTTTACATACAACTTTCTTAGCTTTATTAAATAAAAAAAAAAGTCAACTAATATTTACATTATAATTATAGTGGATTTTTTGGTCAACGTTTAGAATATAAAACTAGCGAAGGCCTTCAATTTGAAATGTATTTTATTAAATTGTTAGTAAATTCTTTAGTAATTAATATTAGCTTTTTTATATGTGGTATTATTTATATAGTATTATATAAATAATAAAAAAATAGTTTTAGTTAGATTTAAATTATATTTATTTAAATGGTAGTCATTTTAGTAGAACAAACCTTAACTTATTTCCTAACTTATTTGCTAAGGCAGCATTTCTAATTTTAATTCTAATTTTAAATCATTTCGAATTATTGTTTTTTAAGTTATTTTTCATTAAATATTTTATTTTGTGGCTTGATGCTCAATGTGGTTCTGTAAAATGGGACAAATAAAAAAGTAAGTAAATAAACTAATATTTATTTATTTATTTAAATATTACATTTTACTTTCTTAGCTTCATTAAATAAAAAAAAATATCTACTTAGTATTTTATTCAATTTGTTAGTAATTAATATTAGCTTTTTTTTAATATTTTAATATTATTTATATAGTATTTATATTTTTAAATGAGCTTTTATTTTATTTATATATATTATTATTTATATATTATTATAGTATTTCATATTTTTAAAAGTGCCTTTATTTTTGTATTTTCACTTTTTATTGTAGTATATATATATATATATGTGTGTGTGTGTGTGTGTGTGTGTGTGTGTGTATTTTTAAAAACTTATTTCCTAACTCTTAGTTGCTAAGGCAGCATTTCAACTTTTTGTATATTACTTTTCATTTAATATTTTATTTTGTGGCGTGATGCTCAATTTGTTTCTGTAAAATTGGACAAATAAAAGAAAAGAAATTAATATTTATTTTTTATTTAATTAAATATCATTATAATATTATATTTTTACTTTCTTAGCTTCATTAAATTAAAACATATCTTATTAGTATTTTATTCAATTTGTTAGTAATTTCTTTAGTAATTAATATTAGCTTTTTTAAAAAATATTTTAATATTATTTATGTAGTATTTATATTTTTAAATGAGCTTTTATTTTTGTATTTTCATATAATATTATATATTATATTATATAAAAAATTATTTTTAAAAATGTATTTCCTAACTTAATTGCTAAGGCAGCATTTCTAATTTTAATTCTAATTTTAAATCATTTAGATTTTTAGTTTTTAAATTTTTTTTTCATGCAATATTTTATTTTGTGGCTTGATGCTTAATTTGGTTCAGTAAAATGGGACAAATAAACTAAATAAAACCAAATAAATACATAAAATCGCTGGATTCTCTATAAAACTGACCTCTTTTCAAGAGGAACTTTACCTTATGTTTCATTGCAGATTTCCTGAGGTTCAACACTAAAATGGCTTTCACCGGTCGTCCGTTTGTTGTGTTAGCAGCTCATAGCCCTCGCCTGAATGCAGACGATAATGAAACAATAATTAATAATGTGCGTTTGATGAATATTATGACATGACTGAATACTGACCTTTAATCTCAGCATTCAGCAGAAACACGATCCAGAATCAAGGTCAGCGGCCGAAGCGTTTGCGTTTGCGTCTCAAATGCCAAGAGGAAAGCTGTGGAGCTGTCGGCAGTTAATTACTAAATAAGGGTGTTCATTTAAAAGTTAATGAATATGAAAAGGCTGCGGCGATGAACTCGCAGTCGCTGCAGGTCACACTTACATAAGAGTCACATCAGGGTCCAACACATCAACAAAACAAGCCCTTTCTGTCTCACTAATCCATAACAAATAAAACATCCAACATTGTTGTCAACTCGCCTACTGTATCATTTCAACAGTGTTCTTACTGTTAAACTAAAGCTAAAACAATTACAATTTTTTTTTATTCATTGAAATGCTTAAATAAAACAAAATGTAAGATAAAAACTTTAATTTTATTATTTAAAATTAGAATAAAATTAGCAATGTTTAAGTTTAAAAACAAAACAAAAAAACAAACAAATACAAATTTAATGGGAAAAAAACAGAAACACAAAACAATATATCTTTAAAATATCTAAATTAAAAAAAAAAAAATTAAGGTTAATCGAAGTACTAAACAGATAAAAAAGACAAACACAAAAACAAAAGAAAAAAATCTAGAAATAAAAAAAATCTAAAGTTAAAATAAAAACTGAAACAAAATTAGTAAGTTAGATTTAGAAGAAGTACTAAAATGACAAACAAACAATCCAAAAAATAAAAAAATAAAACAAAAAATAAAAATGAAAATGGCACAAAACATTTAAACAAAAATTCTAGAATATTGTTTTTAAAAAAGCCTCAACAACAGATCTAATAAAATTTACAGTTAAGGTTAGATGAAGTAAATTAACTAAGACTAAAATAAAAATACAGCTAAACAGAATATTAATTAAAAAAATGACAGAAGCATAAAACTAAATCGTCGCCTTAGAATTATAAGGTTCTATCTGACATTTTTGTCAAAATTGAGTTATTCACATATTCTTATTCTGTGACAACATATTTGCATTATGTGATGTTTCTTTTGTAAGCTGTGTACAGTTTGGGCCTTTTTTTTTTTTAGAAACAAGAGGGGTTATATCTACAGATGTCTATGGAATGCAAAAACTTTGAAGCTCAGTATCTCAAAAGTGCTCAGAATGCAGATAGAACCTTATAATTCTAAGGTGACGAAATAACAAAAAAATTAATAAAAATAAAATAATTAAAATAAAAATAAATTAAAGCTATTTTATTAAAAAAAAAAAATCAAAAAATACTAAACAAAATATCAGGAAAATATCTAAAGCAAACAAACAACTACGGTTAAGGTTAGTTGAAGTACTAAAATGACCAAAAAAAAAAAAAAAAAAGAAGATTAGATTAGATATTAGATAAGATTAGTTGAAGTAAATTGACTAAAACTAACATAAAAATACATCTAAACAGAGATTTAATTTTAAAAAAATGTCAGAAGCATAAAAAAAATCCCCAAAAAACTAAAATCAAAATCAATTAAAGCTATTTTTTTTCAATAAAATTGTAATGAAAAATAAATAAATAAATCACAAAAGCACGAAACAAAATGTTAGGAAAATAGCTCAAGTTAAAAAAAAAAAAAAAAACAACAAACAAAATTTAGGGTTGAAGTTAGTTGAAGTACTGAATTAAAACTCAAATCATAAAAGAAAATTATAATTTTTTGAACTAAAATAACAAAAACAAAAACAAACAAACAAACAAAATCAGAAGCACAAAGCAAAATATCTGGAAAACATCTAATGTAAAACAAACAAACAACTGAAAATAAATTTAGGGTTAAGGTTAAAAAAAAAATTAAAGCTAAATAGATACAAAGAAACTGATAAAAATGTGAATGTCACAAAACAAAATAATAATAAAAAAAATCTAGAAATAAAAAAGCAGATATAAGACTAAGAAATGTAATTTAAAAAATGTCAGAAGGATAAAATAAATAAATAAATACAAAAACACAGAAGCACAAAAAAATATCTATAATAAATAAACAACTGAAACTACATTTTGTTTTGAGGTTGGCTGAAGTAAAATGCTATAGCAAAAATAAAACAAATATTAAAATCTAAAAAGAAATGTAATTAAAAATGCCAAAAGCACAAAAATGTAAACTAAAATATTCAAATACAAAAATATGAATAAATACCATAATAGTAACACCTGCACTACAGAAATAAAATGTATTAATTAAAATTGTATATAAAATATAGAGTCGAGAAAGACTGTGGTATTTGTCAGGTGAAGTGCATTGCATTGTGGGACACAGCAGCCATGTATTTTGGACATATTGGCAAATATAGTAACTGATCCAGGTATTTGAGCACACAGAAAGCATTGAAACGGAGCAGATGTTGTGATGCAGAAATCCGCGGTTTCTGCTGGAGTTCAGCTGATTCCATCATTCAGTCGCACCTCACCGATAAAACACAGCGAGTGCGAGACGCTTGGTTTCTGTGAAACGCACCGAAATAGATCTCAAACACGCTGCTTTAACAGAGATCTTCACTAACAACAAAAGACCAGCAGCAGAAACACACTCAACCAAACAAACATCAGTTACCACACAAAATACTCCAAATACTCAACACCTTTGGATCAAAAGTACTGACATTTTTGCTAAAGCACTATTTGTTTGATTCGTGTAAAAAGCCCTCGCTATTTTCCCACTGGAAATGGTCCTGGCTTTTATCACAAATTCATTTAGATGCAGAAAATTAAGTGCAAATATAGATAAAAACACCACACTTCATTGTAAAAATTAGACTTGCATCATTTGAAATAACTTTTAATTCTAATTAAAATATGAACTATAGATGTTTCCTCTGCAGTTAAATGAAATAAATAAGCTGAAGCTGAAATGCTTGAACTGAAATGTTTTAAAGCTAAACAAAAATAGAAAATTAATATTGCAGTATAGTATTTAAAATATAAAAAAATACAAAA